>VZRZ01003109.1:611897-765160 GCA_013398175.1 Climacteris rufus
GGGGGGAAGAGGGGGGAGAAGAAAAAAGATTGTGGCTTGTCTCCTAAACCATGCCAAGAAGCCTTGAGCCAAATTAGTTACATGAGAATCACAGGCAAAGTCATTAAAAAGGCTGGTTTATTTCTGAATTTATCAAGTGGGCATAAGAAATTGTCCTCCCTCTTTCTCAGAGTTGTATAGTTGTATTTGAAATAATCTTCCAATCTACTATGTCTGAGCCTGTATAAATGGAGAAATCCATTACAGGAGTTAAAGAAATCATGGCAGGGTGAATGAAAAACAGGATTTCTGGCTTGCTTCCAGCAAGATGGCACTGAAGAACTGGCAGACCATCAGATAATTTGTAAATGCAATAAACTCTTTTATAAGAGCACTCCAAGAAGTTCTGCCACTCTATACCCTCTACAGCACCAGAGATCCCCCTTAAACTTTCCATATTTCAGAAAGTAACACAACAAACCTGTTCTCTGGCTGCCTGGAGTCAGTCTATTGCAGATAGGCCTAATGAAAACTTATTGAGGGACTTCATTCCTTGTTGGGGCATTCACTTCATTCCTTGTTGTGGCATTCACTGAGCAAAAGTCAAACAAAACATCTTTCCACAGTATTCCAATCAGTTAATGAAAGTGTAACTTAAGAGTTGTCATCTTCATAATTTCTAATAAAGATACCTTTTCCTTTTTTTTCTGTCTTATTTTCAATTTCTCCTTTGAATCATAAAGTAAAATTATTAAAAATTTCCTGTTTGAAATTTAGAAATTCTAGCATGAAGCCTTCACCCAGACTAATACTCAATACTTTAACATGGCCCTATGAAAAGCCTTGTCCAGACCATGACAACCATGAAGGCTGTTTAATAAAACTAGATAGATGGGTTTTCAGATGTTGAATATTTTCTTAAACATTGACAAATCACCCAGTACCCACATTGCAAACACAAGATGACCTCTGAAAACCAGGCATTTTGTGACATGAGACTGTGCAGGAGTTACCATTCTGTTCAGTAAGTATGGCACACTCTAATGCAGCCAGAGCAATAAAATGCAGCAGAGAAAAAAAATTGTTTTAATAACACCTCCTCAGCAGGACAACTGGGCACTCAGCAAACATTTGTCTTTACACGAGGATGCTTTTGAAGTCACCATTGAGCACCACTAAAGGAAAAGGGACCAGAGCAGGGGTTCTGTTCTTTGTACTTCACACAGTGAGCGGGAAAGTGAAAAGAGAGGCTTGGAGTGCAATGCTGACTGAATATAAGTCCGTAAAATCTTTCTTTTAAGAGAGATTGTACAAAAGTGCTTTCTATGCCAGCCACAGGCAGGAAAGAGGAAGAGTTTTCAAAGGAGCATTACCATCTTTTGCACACAAGGCTGTTGCCCAGGAAAGCTGTACTGTTTTCATCCCTGGAGGTTTCCAAAATTCATCTGGATAAAGCCCCAAGTAACCTGATCTTATCTGAGAGCTGGCTGTGCTTAGAACAGGACGTGATTAGAGACCTCCTGAGGCCCACTCCAGTCTGAATTACCTGATGACTCTGAGTGAAGCTGGACCATCACTGTGCCCGGGCACAAATACAGAATTTTCCTTTAAGGCAATCCTTGTAGCTCTCATTTAAAAAGAAGTTGGAAAAATGTGCTCAAAATATTTGTATATAAATGTGTAACAATTTGTGATGAAAGTGTGCTCCATGCAGAATTGTGCTGTAACCATGGCAACTTCCATTGAGAGAGACATCCATTGTAAATCTATAAGGATCTCATTTAGAAAAGATTTAGTTGTACTACTCACCAATTTATGAATATTCCAATCATGTAAAAAACACTCCAGTTTCTTACAGAATTGTTTTTAAATAGTGCAGCTGTGTGAACAAGAATGCTATCAGAAGCATTTACATTGAACAGTTTTTAAATTTTATTTTATGATTCTTCTGCAACTTAGATATTTTGGAGACTAATTTGAAATCCATTGTTATAAAATCATTGCAGATTTATTTAGTCTGGCTTCTAATATTCCACCCTTCTTTGCCTGATTATATTTTTCACATCTAGACTACTGGGACATGTGTCTTTCTTAAGATACCCAGCTTCTTGTGTAAGGGCAAATTCACAAATAGAGAAAGGTTCACCCCTCTTAGTACTTAAACTCTTGTTAAAATCATCAGCTTTCTGTTGCCTCTCACCTAAGCAAAATGCTGAACCGATGTTTCCCCACCATTTCTGTCCATCTTGTAACCTTTCTTAGTGGAATAGTGGCCATTATTTCTCACTAACATTTTGTAAATTCTCAGATGGTGGTCTTGTCTCTAAGGTATTAAATTCAGTGTTGAAATCTGGGACAGTTGCTTTGTGTCTTGCTGACAGGTTGATTTACCTACTTACAAGCATAATTTAGGATACACAGAAATATGCCCTTAGAGAAGAGATTGAAAATTTGCAGGGGACATTAAGGTTACAGTTTTTATTTATATATTTTTATATTTATTTATTTATATATGTGTGTATATATATATATATATATATATATATATAACTGTTGGTTTACTAGTGGAGTCAAATGCAGAAAGAGAATGAATTATGAATCATCTAAACTCTGTCTGCTTTTCTTAACACTAGAGCAGAACAAATCCCATTCAAGGTATATTTCTTTGCATGGGAAGGCATCAACCAGACATCAATAAAGTCCATATGTGTCAAATAGCATTTTAGAAAGTCAGAGCAGCCTCCTCAAAAGAGCACAGCTCTGGGGACAAAATAGCACTGGTGATATTGGATAACAGTGTATTCATGAAGCAAGTATGCATGTAAAATGGCTAAACATATTGGTAATGATTTTAATTTTTTGGGGGGGTATCTTTTTGTTTGATACTGCTCTGATCCCATTTACTTGGGAATTAAAATCATCACCTACAGATGCCCAAGGGCCTTCTAACAAACTCTACCTGATGATTAACTGTGCAAAGATATGAGAGGCCTTGGGGAACCTCAGATTACATGCATCCAAGCTTGCACAGACAGCTTGGTTTTTGTTCTGACAGCAGCATTTCTGCAGATTTTAGAGGCCAGTAATAACTTTTCCTGGGAGAAAGAGACATACCTCCTGAAACAGCTTGGGAGAAAGTCAGCAGGTCCGTTACTAAAGCCCATCTGAAATACCTAAAACAAGCCTGGTGTTTAGCATAAATGTGCTTCAATAAATCAAATCTAATGTGCTGTTGAGAAAAAAAAAAGTACTTCCACTACTCTCCTGATAAATTTGTCTAATAGAAGAACACTTAACTCCTAAGAGATGTTTAATTTTTCAGGACCTTTTATGAACAATACCAAGCACACTAATGTAATTACTCAGTTCTACAGTTTCCTTCTCAATGAGAGAAAAAAAAATGCTGTTTGTACATATAGAACAATTCAGCCAAGCTCCTTTTTCCATTACTCCAACTCAGACACACCCCGGTATTTATTCATGTCTTGACTGTTTTTTTCATCTCTTTACAAATCAGATCAGTCTTGAGGAAGTTTCACTTTATCAGCAACATTGCATCCTGCTGCACAGATAACATAGCTCCTATGTTAATGTTGCCTGTAGGTTACAATTCTCTTGGATACTTTCATGGAAAAGGAAGAAACGTCATCAGTTTTAGAGGCAGCTATTTTCTTCAGCTTGCCAGAGACTTAAAAGCAGTTAGTTGCATTTCATAAAAATGGCAGTCTTTTACAGAGCAAACACTTGTCCTACTTTTAAATTTTTCTTCTATTTAGTACACTGGTTCAGGTCTGTCCTTTAAAATTTAAGATTTGACCTACACCTCATTTTAAAATTAAAACCAGTCTCCCCCACTGTGATCCCACTTCTCTAAACAGTCCACTCTCTCATTTTTGAAAGGCAGCAGTGTGCAACACAAGCACTTCTCTCACCCCACAGGTGCACACAGGAAGGGGAAGATGTTAAAAAGTGTAACAGGTACAGCCCAAAGACTGCTCAGCCCAGGGAATGAGTGGTCCAAATGCATCTGTGGCTCTGGTTTGGAGCTGTAAACTTTCAAAACTGTTTGGAAACCACACTGTGCCACCTTACAGGATTGATATCCACACACTCGGAGCTCTTCCCACAGGACTTCTCCCTCACCTGGTGAACCACCCCTGAAACACAAGCTGGAGTTGGTCTTTCCCATGGATGCAGCCAAAAGGAGGAAAAGCACTCCTGTGTACATAAGCATGGTTGGATGGGTGTGTCTGGTTTAAGGTGCATATTAGATCCACACATGCTTTTAGCCAGTGCCTTTGGAACTTTCATCCTAGTTCATATTTTTGAGCGTCCCTGTCATACAGGAAGGTCTTTTTTATCATGTCGGTCCTTTGTCCTGTATTGGAAATAGAACAGTGAAAGTGACACCCCGCTTATGGATGGATGGGTTGAACAAACGTTCTTTTAAATATAATTACTGTGACATGCAGTAGTCATGAATTGAAATTTCCTTATATTCCCTGAAGTTGAACCTGAGGTTTCTAAGAGCAGCCATTCTTACATGGAGACAAGAACTATTTAATTCTGACTGTGACTCACAGCACCAACACATGCAGCTCTTCTTCATGGGAACCTCAACTTTTTATTCTTTCACAGTGTTAATAAAAACCAGATCAAAAATATGTGGTTGCCCTTTGTTATGGAAAACTCAACAGTGCTGCTGGAGCTGGTTAACTAAACACTAAAGCCTAGGGACAGGAATTATTCTCTGTGCTCTCCTCCTATCACCTGCCAGCCTGAGGGAGTACAAAATCATCTTAGAAAAACAGTAGTTTTGAAGAGTCTTGAAATGTACTTTTAAAAGCCTCACTCTGGTCAAGGCTTATCCTTTCAGTCTGATTTTCACTTCCAATTTCTCTGCATGAATATACTCAGATATGAATATCAGCTTTACGGTAGAGCACCAAATCACCATAAAGCTTCCATATCTTATTTGGCCATGGAGTGCAGGGAGCTGATCTGATTGCACACAAATTTCATGTGGCTGCTCATTTGTAGAATCCCAGTAACTGTACCAGACAGTTGCACAAAGTATTTATTTGGATAGCTTATCTTGCCTATTGTCAGAGCCAGGTCAGGAGGAAAGCACAACATACCCAAGCTTTCAGAGCCAGCACCTACAGCCAGGGGCACTATTACATGAGGGCCTCAGGTTTGTTAATAGAAAAAGGCGACAGTGTTGCTAGCCCTTAATTATGAAAAGAAGAAAGACAGAAAGACAGAAAGACAGAAAGACAGAAAGAAAGACAGAAAGAAAGACAGAAAGAAAGACAGAAAGAAAGACAGAAAGAAAGACAGAAAGACAGAAAGACAGACAGAAAGAAAGACAGAAACACAGAAAGACAGACAGAAAGAAAGACAGAAGGCCTGAAGGTATCTCTGTCATGGTACGGAAATATGCTAAAAACCCCAGGCTGCCTTAATTCAGGCTTGGGACTCATGCCCATCTTTACTACCTAATTAATTATAAAGATGAGCTTGCAGGAAGTGCAATTATCTGTATTTTCTGCTGAGTTTCAAGGTATTTGGCAAAGAGATAGGCAGAATTTTGTATTTGCTGAGCAGGAAATTTGTCACTCATTATTGTTTCAGGAAGCTAAAAGTATTTGAAAATTTGGCAAATAATTTCAGTCAAAGCAGGGTATTTTAATAAAGAGTTGTTTCCATTTTGAATACAGATTTGTTCAAAACAGCATTTTTCATTTTAAAGTAGATCTTTAAAAAGGAACATTAGATTCGGAACAAAATTTTTGAAATATAACACTTCATTTGGTTGACAACATAACATTTTGTGTTGTGCCAAAAGATTGTGAAATATTTTGCCTCTTTGCAATCAAAAATCCTTTTCTCTATCAGCACTTTTAATGTAGGTCACAAAATTCATATAATCCTATTACTCCACCAGTGCCTTGGAGTCCATCCTCTTCAGCAGCCACTTGTATGTTAAAATCCCAAATCTAATGTGGACAGTCCCAAACTACAAAGACATTCAAGTACAATCTTGCTCAGAACACCTTCCATGACAGGTATTCTTCAATTTCTGACTAGAAACATTTTAAACTTGGAAACCCCTACCATTTTAAATAGCACTGCTCTTTGTTTTGAGCTGTTTTTAGAAACCAGTGTCAAACCTCTCTGAGGTAGTGCTGACATCAATCAGAAAAGCAATAAACTGCTATTGCTAAAAGCAGATTTTGTAGATAGAGAAGGATTTACTTCTCTGGAAGGAATGAATACAATACAGTAGCCATTGTAGAAAATAACAGATGAGGTAAAAAAGACATGATTAGTCATTTGGGCCTGAGATTATGGGAAGCTTTAGAATGAGTTTATGTTAAAGACAAAATTTTCACAGGCAGTATGTAATGTCATGCTCCCTGCAATGGCAATGTTGATTTTGATTGGATTGGAAGCAATTTGAAACTTAAAAACAATAGTAGTACCCTGTCACTGAAGAGCTAATCAGGCAAGGAACCTAAGGAGATAATCCACATGAAAGAGCAGCTCCTGAGTAGACAACCCTTGTCAACTATTATTCTAGAACTTCAAATGCTTTGTTCTCAACTCAGACTCTGGACTGGATTAAAATCCACTACTACTCTAGTGTAAGAATCTCCAAAAAGGATTAACCTGAAATAGCTATTCTGCCTTAATTTTAAAAGCTGTTTTCACACAAATTAATGACAGTATAGAAACATTCTAACTGAACAGCTGAAATCCTCTTCCTATGAATTTGGGGGCCAGGATGATGGGGGATGAGCCACCGCTACTGGAAATTGGGAAAAAGCAGCTAAATTCTTTCACCCAGAGGCCCTGTGTGCATTACAGAAGCTGTGTTAGGCACTAGGTGGGATGATGCCAAGGGAACATTCACTATATAGAGCTGCTGTTTCTCTCACGTGCAAAGTTGCAACAGAACATAAAAGTGTGTAGACCTCAAGAAGAATTTAATAAATCAAAGTGAAATTTGGAAACAAAGTAGTGCAAGGTTACTATCTTGATCCTGAAATAATTTTTGGCATTACATAAAACTGTCTTCGTAATATTAAATCCAAGGAAATGCTATGAAGATCCTGCAAATGCTTTACTTCATCTGATATAAAATCCTGAATAAATACAAATAAAAAACACGGAACTGTTATGCACTTAAGTGTGATTGCAAGAATATGTACACTTTCAACAAGTAAAACCATTCCTGAATTTTTAACTTTAACTTTTCTCAACCCAAGCAAAATGGAAGAGGAAGCAAAAACAGAGATGGAAGCACTAATATTTTGAAGAAAAAAATCCCATAGTTCCTTATTAAGATTTGAAATAGTACTGTTTAGGAGCCATCCTTCTTTTTCACTGCTGTTTCTGTCTCTGCCTCCAAAAAAAGTCATCTGCAACTCATATTAATATTTTTCTTATTGTGTCACTTCTTTGATTTGCCTTTCTAGTCCTGCTAGAGTGCCCTACTGTCTAATTCTATCCAGTCTGCAGTGCCTGACAGTGTGTGATACATGACAGCCTTCCGATACATCTGTGCTCCCCTAGCTCCCTTTATAAGCTCGTACTTGCAAAGTCACAATGTTGGCAGGTCTAGTGATCTCTGCAGCTGCTGAGGAGAACTCCCTATTTCTTAGTTACAGCTGCCTTGGGATAACACTCTGTGTCCATTATTCCAGAGGGAAGGAGCAATAGAGAGTCTGCAGGCTATAAAAATTTGATTGTTCAGATTTATTACTGCTTTAGTATAATAACTGGGGCCATACAGGAAAAAATAGAGGGTTGATATTGTCTTGAATAGCATGTCTTAAAAATCCTCAAGTTTGGTGCACTTTTGTCCCACCTACTTGCTGAGAGGATCCTGCTGACATTTATGTTGTTGTTATTGTTGTGCAGTGCTCATTCACAGATTTTGTTCTTGATTCTGGTATCTGAAATCAGCATTGTTGGCTCTTAATCTCTCCCCAGAGCAGCTTCCCCCTGAACTGGCCTTCTGATTGATACTGAAAGTATAAGGAGTTTACAGGGACAAAGATGTAAATTATTTTAGATGACTATTGCAATGTTTATTTATTCACTTGGTTTTAAGAATGCCTGCCAATGCTGAAGGAGACATAACTCTAATGAAACACTTACAAAATGTCACAGAAAATCTAAATTAATCTCTGAGGTTTTTGAAATATTCATTAAAGTATATCAGAATGCAGAATAGTTTTCAACCACAAAGACAACCCTATTATTGCAAATTTCATTATAAATTTTCAGTGGAGATAGTAATATATAATTTGACATAAAGCAATAAACCTCATGGTATTTTGGCCTGACCTACACCATTTAAAAGAAGAGTAATGGACTTATTTTCTAAAAGATCAAAAATCAAACGGAACAATAACCTATAATTAAAATTTAAAAATATAATTATATTTAATTCTTTTAAGAATGTATAGGACAGTTTCAAAGTTGAGAAAAATATTATGCACTAGGCTCAAGATTTTCCAAAATATTTCCACTCACATTTTCATTAAAATTAACATAAGGGTTCAGAGTACACTGAACAATGATTTTCCATGAAAAAAGCACAAGACTGGTTCTTCTATTCCAGGATAGAGAAATTTATCAAAATGTCTGTTCTTTCAATTTTCTATTTATATCAGTCATCAAACTGGTCTCTCTTTTTATGAAACATACAAATGACACCTTTGCTAGGTGTCTTGGCAAATAAAAGCAGAACAAGAGTAAAATAACTTAGTTGGTACATGTGAAAAATGATGAAATAAAATTTGGTAAACTCATTTTCTTAAAAAATTAAAATCTGCAGAAACAATTTACTCTTTTCTCTAAGAAATTTGAATAAAAGTGGTTCATGCACAAAGGTACTACTGATTTTCCAGTCTTGAAAAGTGTAAGAACCTAAGAAGCTGGAGAAAACATGCAGCAGTCACTTATAAAAGTGGCAAAACTGTTGATAGTTTGTACATTTTAGTGTGGTGAAGAAGTAGAAAACATAGAATAAGAAAGGCTTGGATTCTCCTGGTGTCTTATACAAGGCAAGTTAATTCTGACAGAAAAATGACCAAATATTTTTAGTTTTCAGTCCTTCATTAGTGATTATTTTCTTTTCCTTTCTCTGTGAGTAGGGTACTACTCTAATGTTGACGTGCACAACATGCTGATTTTATTAAATGATTTGGTAAGACCTTATACTTAATCACCTAATTGAAAAATAATGAATAATCATTTATATCTTGTCAATTAGTAATGTGCAATAATAAGGGCTGATACTGGTTTAAGCCCATAACTCAGTAGGTGAATGGAATATGGAAAAAGCAGCTCGAATGCCAAGGACATTCTTAAAGAAAGCACTTTGGCAATTGCACCTTAGCTAGATGAGAATTCCTAACAGAGAACTTAGTCTCGTGTCATATATTGACTGTACATCAGTAAGAGATACAAATTTAGGTCTTATTTAGTATATTGGTGATATGCATTTGCCAGCAGATTTCTCTGTGCTCAGCTGCTTTTAGGTTCCTTAAGATAGTAGGTGATAGTATTGGATTGGTACAGAAAGGATAAATTGTTTTTCTTTTGTATTGTATCATTCTCTGTTAAGATTATGGTAATGAGTCTTTAAGAGATAAGTCTATAAAAGCCTTTGAAAACCTCAACAAATCATTTAAAATTAGACAAAAGAATAGAGACAAATGGGGGCTTCTGTAGCTGAGATTTAGCATATCTGATGAGGCCTGCCTTAAGACAGGATATATAAGTACAGAGATGTCTTCACTAAACAAAAGGACATTTTCTTGACAATTAAACAGGATAACTATTCTGCAAAATCCTAAACCAACAAATGCTAACTTGGCCTGATCCAGGCATTTAAGGACCATCTCCTAATTCTTAATTACAGAGTGAGAGACCACTTGGTATTGCTACTTGACTGCGTGAGGGTTTAAGGATGACTTTTTCACAGCTGAGTAAGAGCACAGCTAAGCACAGAGTCTCAGAAAAAGTCTGTACCAATACTCTACATAAAGGACCTACAGAGACTCCTTGGAAATATAAAAGCCAAGAATTCACCTTACTTACCTTCAACTAACACTGACCATGTCAACCCCGTTCTTGCTGGAAAAATTGGTCCTACCCATTGCTTTTGAAAGCATAAACTGTATAAAATATTTTCTGAGTTTTCCTTGAAGGTCTGGAGCTCCACTGCTGTTGTACCAAGCAGAAAAATTACTAGAATTGTCATGCATCATATCCCTTCTTCTGGGGTCAACAGAGAGCTTACCAGAAATATACATTTGATTTGCATTAGAAGAAGTGACAGTTCTAAAGTGCTCCTGATAATACTGTAAAATTTCATGGTCACTTTGTTACAGCTGATTTGATTGACACTGCAAGGAAGGCCAGTAAATATTAAACAGCTCTCAGCCTTTTTTTTTTTTTTCTGTCAATAGAGGAGAGATTCAAAATGCTTTTGATGGATTCAGAGACTATTTCATATGATATTTTATTAACTCCTGCAAACTGTATGAAAACAATTCAAAATATCTCTTAGATGAAACAGCTTTAGCAAGAGCTAAATTGAGTTCCACGATTCAGCAAAATCCCATATGGTGCCTCATATGTCAGAAAACCTGCCTGGATCTTGCAAATGAAGGTGATTTTTTTTCTTGTAGGACTTCAATCTACATTAGAACAAACCAAACACAAGTATCCTCTCCCTCCTGGATTTCCATCTTGGAAAAATGCTGTTTTTCTGTTGCTCTACACTTGCACCACTCTGAAATAAACTGAGTACTTATCTTCCAATGACTACTGGTTGGGGTATTGGAAATCTTGATATTTGCAGGCACAAACCACTGAAGAACTCAGCTTATTAATAATTAAATACATACAAAGCTATTGCAAATGGTGACAAACAGCATCCTCTCCAAGCACCTGCTGATGCAATCTCCTATGCTGGCCTCAGGTCTGAGATACAGATTTCAAGTCCAAAAACTTGGAATTCTCCTAGTTCGCCACTGATTGACGGCAATAATTTGTTTTCCTTGCATTTAGTTTGTTCTCTGTGCTATCTCTGATGCCCTGTTGCAAAAGAAGATGGGAACATAACTGTCAACTTGCTAAAGCACAAATGAAGAATAGCAAAAGGATTTCTAATGTGGGAAATGTGAAGCCATATGGAATTCCTTTTATGGCATAAGCAGTTCTTTTTACAGTTTTTCTTATTAGGTAACTTTCACAATTCATAATGAGAGAACACCAAATTTCTAGGGAAATCAGGCAACTCTGGCACTAAACAAGTGCCACGTCCCTAAGTGTTGAGAATTGAGAGACATGGCCAGAAATGACTGTGCATTGGCTTTTAGCGGCACTTGACACCTAAAGCAGTCACCTGAGGCTCCAGAACACAAAGTTTCACCATGGTGTATTATGGAAAGTCATAACTGAAGAAAACACATTTATGCAGTTGCCTATTGCAGGTGGAGAGATTGCTGACATGGCAACCAAAACCTTATACTCAGAATTTTTACTTTTCATCTGAAACTCAAAAGTGTATAACCCCCCCACCCCCTCCATGTACAAACCCCGTTATAACATTAAAAAAAACCAAAAACCAACAACTTGAAAGCAACTATTACCAATAAACTTTGTGTCTTACAGAATTGGACTGATAATGATATCACACAAAGATAATGGTTGCTGAGCCATTAAGTGGATAAATGGAATATATGAAGAGGTTTCCAAAGAAATGCCAGTTAATAGGCACACAAAGAAATTAATGGAGAGCTTCACAGTTTCTGTGTAAAACACATACATGGACTGAGAAATACTATTTTTTTAACTGCAAAATTGAAGAACTCACTATTAGCGCAGCTGATTGGCAAGAAACAGTAACATAACAGCAATGCCCAAAAAGAATTTACTGAAACTCAAAAAAAATTTATGTTAGAATTTTGAAATCAACTAGAGCACCAACTGGAGACATTCTTATTAAATGTCTGTAGTCCCTTTATGGTGATCCTGCTCTTATATTTCCACAAAACACAGTGTGATCCCTTGCAGTGTTTTCTCACTCCATCCCAACACACCAGGCAGCAGCTGAATTACTTGAATTCTCACAACTGTACCTGCAAACTGTATTTTATTCCACTAGTTTGTTACCCTGGCAAGGGATGTGATAATTACTGAGATCACAAGAGCACCATCTAAAAACATTGTCACCTTCCAACTCAGTGGCACAAATACACTTGTCCTACATGAACAGCAGAGAGTTTACTATTGATGCCAAAATTCACTTATGGGAACAATATTATGTCTGCAGTTAAAAGAGCCGCTTTTTTTTTTTTTTTTTTTGAAATGCCTGATATTTAAATATGACATATTTAGAAGGCATAGCAGATTAACCTAAGTAATTATTTTTGTATTCACAGACCTCTAACTGATCTGTCTTTGGCATAATTTTTAATGCAAGCAGCTAATGTTCATTCTGCAATACTCATTGTTACTGCCTCCAGTGCTCCATTTGTTGGGCTTGTCTTCCAGATAGGCTACATGCTTTTTCTGTCTGTCATGTACCTAAGTGCTCTTTAGCACTGATTCCCTTCCTTTGTGTTTTTGACCACAAAAATGAAAGTACTGGACTTCTGTGGATTGTAAGCTTTGGCTAGGCTAATCAGGTCACTTGGAAGAATGTCTGCTTTGACTTAGTCTTCCTACTTGCCACAAAAAGCAACACCTCAGGCTATTAGTTCTTTTCTTTCTGGAAGAACAGTGATTACGTAATTAGAGAAAAATGGCTGTTCACAAAGCTACCAAGAATTGCTGTTTGATTGATATGGGAGGGGACAACTCTCATCAGAGCTGTTGTTTTGCTGATTATATGAACGAGGCCATCATTTAAAGTGCTTTCTGGCAGTAGGCTCTAATTCAAGAGTTCTGTCCGTTTTGGTTTTCTCAGTAGGATTTTAAGTGGGCTACTTCCCACCTGTCCTTCACAGAGCTCTGCTGAGGAAGAAGACAGGGGAACAGCTTGCCACTAGATTTCCACCTCTTAAAAGCACGTGTAGGAGAAAGAAGTGTGCATTATTCTAGCATGACTGCCCTGAAGATTCCTTACCCAGAAGCACATTTTGTTGCTCATTCTTTTTACTGTTCTCCAGTCTAATTATAGTGCAGTTGCTGCTTTCCTATATCTCTTTGAAAACAGTTCTACATGTTTCTCAACACATACCTCATTAAAACCCAGAAATTGCCTTATTCTGGAGAAAAGAAATTTTATGCAAATTATATTATATGGACAGAAAGAATTGGAGCATAAATTCGAGAATGATGGTTGCTTATAAAACAAGCAAGAGGCTCCATGTGCTTTTTTAAAGAAAAAATATTTAGTGACATAATCAGGACTGTTTAGAAGGAAAAATCCAAAAGTGATGTTTCAAAATCAAAAATAAACCAGCAAGATACTTTGAAAAAATCGCACAGAAATACAATGCTTAACCACTTGGTGTCACTCTTAACTCGTGCTCGAGTCAGCTCAGCACCATCTAAGCCAGCAGGAAACAGCTCTAATAAAGAAAAGTGACAGACTGGGCATGATTTTGCAAGCTGTATTTTGGAAAGAAAATTCAGGTGTTCAGAGATTCAAATGGACTGACCTAAGTATTCTGTAGACGTTGCATGGTGAAGATGTGTTTCACAACAACATGCACATGTCTCTGAAATAGACAATGACCATTCATAGTCCCTCTTTTCTGCAAAAACTTCATCCATTAAACCCAACTGTTTGATTTGTTATCGTCTCCTCTCTGGTTTTTGTCGTGTACGTGGAAGTGTCCTACAGTTGTTACCTTTGTTCTCAATAGATATGAACTTATTTGGAAAATGTCAAAACCCCCTGGTCTTACTAATGGTGCTGAATAGCTATGGTTAGTGAATATCCTGCCTTAGTTGCAGATTGGACTTCTTACATGAGCAACCTGCAATTTAAAACTTTTTAAAAGAGTAGCCTTAGAAGCCAAACTGGTAGTTGGCTTCTACACAGGCCACATTACTAAAGTAAACTGAATAGATCATGCTGATACTGGCAAGTGCAAAGAGCAAACATCACTCTATTCCACACCAACAGACCTCATGCAAAGCAATCACTGTCCCCCCAGCCATCGTGTCCAGCCTTTGCACAGGATATTGCCTTACAATGCACTGAGGCCCACCACGAATATGCTTTCCCCAGCTTTATGTTCACAGCATTTGGCTGCCATTAGCATCTCTGGCAGTGTTACTGGGAGTGAGATAACTTTATTTCTCAGCAGAAATGTCACTGACATCACTGACAATGTCACTCCACCCTTCTCTTGGCTTTGCCAATGGGGTAAAGAGAGAATAATGGATGAACAGGAAGGAGCAACACTGACCTGATCACAAATTGCTTGGAAAAAGGTAGCCCAGGAGACAGACACTGCTATTACATTACAACTTCTTAATTCTGCTAAGTTTCCAGAAAATTGACTTTTATATTTATTGCCTACAGAGAAAACCAGTACTTACAAAACAATATACTCATATATGCAGAGTGGCTTATTAATGAGAATATAGGACCAACATGCTCTGGGATTTCCAATACTTGGGTGACAACAAGACCAAAAAAAAGTAATAAGAAAGGATTAAAGGTCTCCTCTGCCACCTTCGTGTTTCCTGGCATTATTCCTGGTGTTGGATATTTGGAAAGAATATCAGGATTTTTTTTTTTACATTTAAGGTCTTTCTACTCTGTTTTCTACTGCAAAAGATATTAGGAGAAAAGCAGCTTACCTTCTCTCTCTTCTTTCCCCATCCCACCATCTTGTTTAACACTTGATTCCATCTTTCTTCCACAGGGTAATTCTGGGCACCACATGTAGTCATCTTCCCTGGTACTAACAGCAGAAAGGCAAATGTGATGGCATTGAGTCAGAACTGCATAGCTGGTAACTCACTCCATGAGATGCAGTGCAGGAAACGACCTGCCATCCCCATCCCCTGCTTAGTGGGCACTGTCTCCCTCATTAGTACCTCTACTCTCAATTCCCTGTCATAGTTTCTAAACTCTCCTTTCTTGCTACCAGTCTTTCTGCATAATATCTAAGTTAACCTACTTTATCTTCAGGTTTTGTCCTGTAAGCCTAAACTTTCATTCTAATTTAGCAAAGGAGGTTTGCAGGCAAAACTGATTTGTTCCATGTTACAGAAGAATTCTTTCGGTTAGCAAAGAAATGAACTGAAGCTCACTAAATGACAAGTTAGACTACCCCATCCTTCCTATCTTCTCTGGCTACCTTAGGCTCCTATTTGGATTTTCATATTTCAGGTTCAGTTCTGATTCTGACAACTAATTGGAATAAAACCAGTTAAGAGCTGCAATCAACAACTCATGTTTCTGGACTCAAAAAGGATGCAAGTTGCAGTGACCAGGATATAGTTTTGGTTTTTTTCCCCTCATTTTGTTCTGTGATGCTTACTTCCAACACAGAGCCTGCCTTCTGGTGTTCTCCAGTCCTTCAGTCATAAATATGCCCCCATCAAGTGAACTGCTTATTTCTCCCAGCTAAGCTGTCCCTGGCCTCTGCAAAGAATGGAGCTCCTGGACTGTACTGAGCTTAAGATGGCAACAATGCCTAGTCTCATGTTCACACCTTACATATGGCTGGACTGCAATGTAATATTACAGAAAGCTGGTCTGCAACTTAATGACATTAGCGCCAACTGCTAAGCAGTCACTAACAATTGACTCAGGGCTTTACCAGCAAAGTTAAATGATTGGAAATTGTGTTTCACAGCAAAGGCATCACCTAACAAAACTTGCTAACACAAAGCAATAGTCTTTTCAGCTTACTGACAAGCCAGCCACCATATCAATGCATCAAGCCAATTTTTTCATTCCCTCAGAATATATCTGAATTAAAAGAACACAAGTATACACGTATTAACTGGCTATTCAGGCATAGGAATACAGAAAATCTTCAGGAACACTGCTAAGGATCTATTCACAGAGTCATTGTTTGATTGGTCATTTCTGACTGCTCTGTCACAAACCCAGCATTGTTCCAGGGTTTGTGACACAGCCCATAAGCCGGCACCTGAGACTGACAAAATACTACCATCTACTGGTCTTCCCATCACAGAGGATTTCAGCCCTTCATCAGTTCCACAGAGGCCAAAAGGTTTCCAGTTTAGCACTCAAATCCATGACTAAGGCCATCTTCTCTCAGAAAGCCCTGCAGCAGTGCCTCCTGTTACTTTGCCCTCTCTGCAAAAATAGCTCAGCTAATGATGCACAGGTGCTGGACAATAAATACCAGTGCTGGTTGATCCTGACATGTCAAGCTGTAGCTCCAGGTGGCTGTGCCAAGGGACTGCCTTTCCACTCTTACACCGTCTCTGACAACAGCCAGCAATGGGCAGCTTTCACTGGCACCCAGACTGAGGGAAAAAAATTGCCGCATGCAAACAAGTGGACAAATTTAGGATGGTCTGCTCTGTTGTTCTCTGTTTCCATCATCCCAAATCACTTCAGTTTTTAATCTCATTGGTGCAAACACTGCTTTCATCTACAGATGCCTATAAACACTGGGTTTTCTGTCACTGTCCCCTCACTTTTTCTGATGGGTTGCCTATCCCTTCTCTGCTGGAAAACAAAGACAATAAACGTTGTTGATTCAGCTGGATTTTAGTAAATCAAAAGATACAAAATCCCATCAAAGTCTACATATTCTGCTTTTTATGGAATCTAAACAAGTATTTGGCAAGTGGCACTAAGTTTCACTGCAACATTACATGTTCCGTTAAAAATATTAACCAGTTATTCTCAAGACAGATTTTTTAAATAATTTATAATGATGAAATTATAGCAAAAATTAGAGAATTTGATACACTTCAAAAATGTTTAGAGATGCGAGTGAAAGCAAAGTCTTATAACTTTTCTGTCTAGCTGTCATTATGAAAGCCCAGGACAGAAGGTCTGACTGTAACAACATTGCTCCAGATAAAGATCCACAAATCCACCAGACCTACAGAAATTAGTAGGAGCCTTCCCTTAACCATTTAAAATTTTTTTTCCAGGAAGATGGTAGCTATTAGTTACTGAATTCTACAAATATCCATGTAGTACAAAGAGGATAAATTTATATTTCCTCTCTTTGGTCCCAGTCATATTCTGGCTTTTATGCCTTTTATGTCAATTATTAAACATGACTGCAGTTATTATACTTTTAGGTATTGAAGCAACGTTAATAGTTTTTAATCTTATTTTGTGATAGAATACTTGAAATCAATGATAGCCTTGTTCTACTCATGTGATTTCTTTTATTACCTTGTTTTCCTGTATAATATAGAAGGTTCATTAAGAAAGCAGTAAGCTGAGGGATATTACTGAAAGCATGTACTTAAAGGAAAAGTATATAGTCAATAGAAACATTAATTGATGTACATCACACAACAGTGATTTTTTCACCAATGTGTTGAAGTTTTATGGGCCATTTTCTTTCTGTTTATGTGGAAAGGCATTAATAATCAGCCAGTTGAACTAGGGTACACCTATACCTTGTGTATTAACTACCTGGGTCTAAGGATATCAGCAGCACAGTAGATGTTTATTGCTTTGCATGCTCCAGACAACCAATCATTGCTTAAAGTAACTTTAAAACAAGGTAAGATAATCAGATTTATCATGAGGTTGAAAGCGTAAAGAGAGGGACCATACATATTAGTGATTTTCTCCTTTACAAAGGATAGATGGATTAATAAAAGATATTAAAAACTTGAATTAATGCATGTTTTATAGACTCTACAGAATTAAGAGGAAGATTAAACTTAAAGGTAGCCATTTCAGGCTTTATGCAGCATTTTATAAATTTATTTCCATCCCTTGAAATAATGTGGGTGTAATGCCAGCAGACCAATTATGTATCCAGTAACAATGTATAGCAGCTTTGCTCGAAATGCAAAACTGCAGAGACACCTTCTCACTAGAATTTACTGTTCTTACACCATACATAGAAAATAATATCTTTTTATATGAGATACTTTTTGTTTTCCTTAAGTTTTTACCATTTTAGTAGGTTTCAAGAAGCATTAAAGAGCCTTAAACAACGTATTATCAAGAATGAAGGAATAGCAGGATTAGTTACTGTAATTTAATTGAGTGTGGAAGACACAGAATATGACATAAAACCTATTGGAGCTAAACAAGAGTCATGCGGTCTGAAAAGTGTAATTTTATGTAAAAATCACTCAAATTCACAGAACTAAAAGCCTGTTCCCACATTTCTGAGTCTTGGGATACCCTGTATTCTACATTTGAAAGTTGAATCTGTACTGGAAGGTCATTCAGTAACCAGAGACAGTGTAGGGATGTCAAGGGATACCGAAGGCCAGAAAGCCCAAAGCCCCAGCTGCCTCTTGTAGATGGAAAATCAAGAACAGAGGGAATGAAACAAAACTAAACAAGAAAATTGAGGAGGAATGTTCTAGAGAAAATTCCATTTAAGTGATGCACAAAAAACAGAACTACCCTTACAAGAAGTATAATGTATTTTGCATTCAATATTCTTGTCAGATCACACCAAAAAGAACCAAGAGATCTGATTTATCAGTTTTCAATTTCCAGACAAGAGCTATGTAAAAATGGGCAAGTTTATTACAAAAAGCAATCTTTTCTTTTTATTATGGAAACTTACTTACAAGGTGTGTTGTAGGTGTACAAAGATTGATTACAATGGTTAAAAGTTTAGGGACTTGAAGAAAATGCACATTAGTTACTAAAACGTTTTAGAAAGTAAACTAAGTTGGTGTAATTGAAAAGTGAAATTCCAATACATTTTAGCCAACTAAGAAAAAAAAGAGTCACTGAATCTTTATGTAGTTGACTAAGTCATATCCCTTGTAATTCAGAGTCAACTTGTATTTTATATCCTTTATTAAGCAAAAGGCATATTTTCCTCATTTGCAGTCTTTAACCTCAGCCTTTTTATATTGTATTCTGAATAAGCCAATATGCAAAATTAATTTCCTGATCTGGATGCAATTTAGGGGCCAGGACTGATTTAACTCTTCAGATTATTTACCACTTTTGCCTTTTGCTAATGAAATAACAGGACACCAGCTCTAGCTGGTAAGCACTGTTCTGTGTCAGCTCTCTGTGCCAGGAAGGGGATGCAAACTTTCCTGGTAAGTTTGAAGTTCTATGAATGATGGGTGGGAACTACAGAAGTTGGTGAGAACTCAGAAAAAATGTCTTACTCTAAGCACTACATAGGTAAGTAAAGAATACTTTCTTTGCACAAGGTGCAGGGGAACACTTAATTGGCTAAAACAGAGACTGCCAGGTATTTTAAGGAAAATACTTGCTAAAGCTGTGTAGCAAAGACAGACAGCAGAGAGTAGAGGTAATGATAGATAGTAATGGCCATAGAAACAGTACCTTAGTAACCATAATAAATAATGAGAAATAAAAGAAATGGCAGCACAAGGAGATAAAAAAGACTGCCTTCATAGGAAGATGTGCTTTCACCTGTAATCTTCTTTTTTAAAAAACCTATCTTCCCCTATGTGACATGGAAGAAGTGTTTTTTCGGGAAGTATTTGAAGCCAGTCCTCTTTATCTACAACCAAAAAGCCTTCCTCTCTGAAGTAGGGTGTAGTAAGTGATTAAGCAGCACGACCAACACAACGCGGCCCTTAACGATGGGAACTGAAGAACATAATCAGCAAATAATGCAAATTACTGCTAATCAAATAAATTAATTCATTGCCTATGATTAGTTAAGAATTCAATTCCATCTGCAAAGTGCTGTCTGTAGCAAATTCAGCCCAAGAACATGCAGCTTGATCAGTAAAGTTTGTAAATAACTTTGCAGCTGAAGTGTGTCATTCAACTAGTGAAGTCGTAGCTCAGTTGCCAAAGTACTTCAAAATACCCACAGCTGAGATATGGAGGAGCTCAGCCAGAGAGACAGGTGCCCGGATCTGGGACAAATTAAACTCAATTAGGAGTGTATTCATCGTCACTGACAGTACATACTGAGAAGATTTATAAGTAATATCTCAGTCATTACACTGTTCGACTCAGCAAAGCATACAACTGCACAACCAGGAAAATGTTCTGTTAAATTAATGAATGCATATCAGTCAAGACAGAGGGAGACTGGTTTTTAACTTATTACCCTTGTGCCCATGGTATTTGGAAAGTTATGACAGTGGGCCATGGCTACAGGACAGCACACTTACCAGGGAACAGGATTGAACTAGGAACGCATGCACCCGCAGTGTATTTTCTCTTCCCAAATTTGCAGGAAAACATACTTGACCAAATTCCTGTTTTTCACAGCGCTTTGGAAAGTAATGATTATAAGTCATTTCGTATTGAGGTACCCCCCTTAATCCTGCATGGAATGACCAAGTGACCACTGCCTTCACTAAGTCACAGAACAAGGCAGGGAAGAAAGCAGTACACAGCTGTTTCTACAAAGCTGAGGTAGTTGACCATGGACTTGAACACCCAATATCACTTGAGGAAGAAGTAGTCGTAAAAATTAGTGTTCACTAGCTTGATAACCAATCAATCTCATCCATCTTCCCTGTGTTCACTTCATTCCCAATCTCTATGTAAATTTTATGGGCATAATTTTTTTTCCAATTCCTTTACAAAGCATGGAAGCCCAGCCCAAAAAGGCAGAGTAATTCCAAATAAATCCCAATTTTCATTATGAAAGCAAATCAAATCAATTTTAGCAATTGAAAAATCTTCTTGGTGAAAATTGTGACATTACCATTAATCATGCTTATTTTACAAGTTTGGTGGAATGACACCCCTGGTACTCAAATAGTTATACAGGAGTAACAACAAAGATCAGTACATAAAGAGGTCACCTTTACCCAGAAGACATACAAAAAATAGTTGTGGATTGATGAAAAGGTTGTTTTATAGCCCAGATCTTGCAGCGAATGATGTGTTCACTAATCAAAACTATTCTGTTACCCCAGCTATAGTATTTTCTGCTATTAATGGTATGATCAAAAGTTCAGTATAATGAACTGTATTAACAAGCCTTGACAGAGGATGTTATACTGCAAAGGTTTTATATCAGCATATGGAATATGTTCTAGAACAGCTATGCATTTACTAAGTAAACATAGTGAACTGTTCATTCAGTATTTACTGTGTGATACAGAGCCTGCAAAAATGAAACACAAGAGACGTGGGCATGGAAGGGAACCATGTTATCCTTTCTATTTACAACTGTGTGGAACAGTTTGACTTGGAACAGCTGGGATTGTCTGTCTAATTGATTCAAATGTGCATTCAACTTGTTGTTTAGATCATCGAGTTGATTATGTAAATGAGCTTTCTATGGAAGATGATGAGGACAGGTTTTTTATTTCCCTTGGGTTCTTAAATGGTGTAATGAAAAAAAAAATTGTCACCAGGAATATAGCAGCAGTGTTTAAGACATCATTTACTTCTGTTGGTGGACAGCACTATTAGGTAGGTTGATTTACATAGAGCAAGAGAAGTTGTGAAAGTTTATCTTGTGTTGTAAAACAGACACACACACACAAAAGAAATGTTTTGGATACAGATAAAATTCTGTAGATCCTCAACTACAAATTAATTATTCATTACATATGAATAGAATTTTGCACCGCTGGAACAGGTACAGGAATCTACTATGATTTCGGGTCAAGGTGCATCATGGGATTCTGCTGGGGTATTACCACGTTTGCTGCTTCACTGAGTGATTCAGGAGCAATTCAGGACCATGCAATTCAGGACCATGAATTTGGTTTAGACATTTAAGATATTGCAACTTAGTATTAGAACCTTTCAAGTGCCACAAAGGAGCTTTAGAAGCATTTCAGGTATCACTCAAAGGTGTCAGCTTTCCTAAAAAAGTGATTTCACAATTAACTTAGTGGTCTTCTAGTACTAAATCTCCTAAAATGTATCTTACCAAGGGAAAATAAAGATCTACTTCCAAATGAATACAGTAGGAATTCTAGACAAAGTCTAATACAAATATTATAGCCCTAAGCATATTTGGTGCCATTAGCCTCTGGAATGTTAACTTTTGGGTTTACTCTTCTGTTAGATTAATAAATTGATTCTAACAGATTAGAATGTGAAATCAGGAACATTTATTTAAAAATTAAAAGCAGGAAGAGGAACCAATATTTAAACAGAATTATTTTAATAATCTCCATCTTTAAAAAAATATAAGAATTATAAAATAAAAGCATACCTGGTATGTAATTACTTTTTATTAGTCTTTACACTTTAATAACTTAGGAAGCCAAATTTTTTTTAAAAATTATTTCCGTGCTCAAATAAAGTAACTTCAAATTTACATATCATTTAAGGAAGAGACATTTCCAACTAACAATGACTTTTTTTAGGACTGAGAACTGGAACCATGGCAGTTATGAAATTTGAATATAGTTATTTTATAAATCAGAATATTAGATGTATTTAAATGCTATCTTATTAATGTTCCTAGCAGATTTTACTTCTAGAAGTGTATGTTGCAGTTAGAATAGCAAGCTGAGTATGCAGCAGTGACATTAGTGATTAAAGAAGGAAAATAGTAATCTAAAATTGCTTGGTTAAATGCATTACTATTAACTGCTTTTTACATTTAGACCAGAAAAGTATGTGACATTCTGCTTTCAAATGGTTCCAAATTTTCAAACATTCCTGTCACTGTTGAGTGCAAGCCTCCTGCCTGTTTCTAGAAATAACATCAGTGGGTAGGTAGTGCAAAATACTGTGGCTTAAGAATCAGGCATAGTTTCTTCCCTTAATACAAAAAGCAGTTTTGCTAAAAAAAAAATTTAGTTATTTCTGAGATAGACAACTTTATAGCCAAACATGCTTTCCTTTTAAATCACAAGAGCTTTCCTTCTCTTTGAACATTTGCTTCCTTCTTTTGGAATGTTAAATAGTTTATCTTCCAAGCTGTCCTGGGAAAATCTCTGGTTTCAGCACAGTAAAACAGTGAGTCTATCAGTTGCTGTATAAGAAAACTCATGCTTGGATACTAAACAGCTTTACTTGTGTGTTTCTTTAATATATGAAGAAAACTATTATAATAGAGATGGAAAAACACATTCACAAACATGAATGCACACAGGGTCTGTGATTTCCTGTTTGAAGCATCTGTGGCCACTGAACCATCAAACAGATTTATCTGCCACAGTGCCCTCATGGCTTGGTTACCTGTGACTATTAATATATATTTTTGTGAATATTTCATTTTTCATATTCACCCTTCATGTAAAGACTTCAAACTTTGTGCACACTTTGAGCCCTATTTTTTAAGGTATTTTCAGTAGGCAAAATCATCTTTTGATGAGTCCCTAAGGTAATTCCCTTCTGAAGCCATTTCTATTCAATGGCAGTAGTAACTGAGGAGGCCAGAGATCACTCACTGCAAGCCTGAACTCATGCCAGTCATGAGTACTACAGATATTTATTCTCTCAGCAGATGGAAACTTCATGGGTCATTTTTCCTCCTTCCCAAGGGTAAATGTCAGTTTGTCTGAGACTTGAAAACTTGCTTTCTTGTCACTGGGTCAAAACGCTGACCTAATCAGTAACAGCAACATTTTAGGTTAGACATTAGGGAATCTTTTGATACATTAGCTGCTGACTCAAGCATATGCCCATGAAAACCTGTCCTTTCCCCTTGGAGACTCAGGTTCCATCTTGCAAGTGTGATATCAAGGCTGTGCAGTTATTTTTAGCAGACAGCATGTCATTTTTACCTTTGAGAACAGTTTTAATGTACCATGGATGAGCCATCAGAAAAAAATAAATTGACTCAAACCTGAATTCTATGCTATGTAAGGTACATCATGAACAACTCTACACTAATCTATTTTAAAATTCAGAATGAGGTACCCATTGTATTCAATAGAAGCATGAGAGCATTCTTCCTTTACTTTATCAGTACAAATTTAAAATCATACAAGCACATTTCAGAGACAAGTTTTTTTTTTTTTTGTAATCTACAAAAATCAGAAACCTGATAAGAATCACAGCTCAGGGTTCAGAGGTCAAGTGACAGGTCAGTTGACCCTAATTAAGCAAGTGATGCTACAGCTCAAAAGTCCACCCATACTGAATATGCTGCCAGAACTCATTGGACATTCTGAGCACAGTTTTACTGGTCAGATAAGCTGATATGTCTCTGATTGTGTCATGTGTGGCATAAAAATGAGAAAATGGAAAAAGAGAGGTTTAAGGTCCACTTTCTCTGGTTTTCAGACTGCTCAGAAATTGAAAATACTAAATTTACAAAGCCACTAACATGCCTTCAGTCTACTTGGAGCACCCAGTTGTTTGAAATGAAAAGACATGTTCTGTATGCTTATACAGCCCATAGTTTCTACCCAAGGATGAGATTAAAAAATTAATTGAACACATTTTTTCCCCTAAAGCCACTTACACCACCACCTCTCATAACTGATAGTTTTACTTCATGCACATGTCCTTCTGATAAGAAGGGGATATGAAGTTCTATTAGTCATATCTGTAGAATGACAAACTAGAACACCTATGTAGAAGTCAAAGCCTGCCCTGCACTCTTTTCCATCTTCCAAGTTCCAGTTCTGATGGTTGCTGCCATAAACCCATTTTACTGGGAAACAATTACATTCAAGTTGGTCAGTGTTATAATCGTGTCAGTACCAGCCTGTGCCAACAAGATCCTCTGGAGTGGAATCACTTGATTCCATATTTTCACATAAGCCATATTTACAGTTACACTGCTGTACTGCACACCAGCTCTCTGATCCCAGGGCCTGAATGGCAGCAAGTTGTTATACAAGACAGTCACCTCAATTTGGTGGGCATGTTAGCTTTCAAAAGCTATGCATCACTGCCTTTTTCTAGAGTAATTTTATTATCATCCCTACCACTTGCCTGCTGTTGGATCTTGGAAAAGTTACTGCCACACCTGTACTTCATTACCCCCATTTCTGGAAATGGAATATCATCGTTAATCAGTACAGCTTTAGGGATCCTGCAGTTCATTGACCAGGCCTGAAACAGTATTGTTATTATTACTATAAAGAAATTTATATTACTACATAACTGATGCTGTACTGAATAGTCCAAATAATCTGTTTTGTGATTAGAAGCAATTTCCTGATATGCAACTGAGAAATCAGCTTGAGCCCAGTCTTAAACCCTTAATGTCCTATTAATTAGGCAGTCATATTAAGAAGTGTTCCTTAGAAGGAAAGGTTTATAGGACTAGTTTTTTAATTGAAAGGAATAAAATGTTGAAAGCATGCTTTTAATTATTCATGAGGGTCATGACTACTTGTAATAAATACATGTATATCTATATGTAGACAAAAAAATTTTGAGAACCAACTGTAAAGTTGCCTCCAGGCTGTCTCAAGTCTGTGTGTTCAATCCCAGGTGTACATTCACCTCACCTGGAAATTGCAGCAAATGTACACAGCTGGGTTGATAACAATCTGAGTATGACTTTTTCAAAGCGTTCCTCAAGAAATATTTTAGGAAAGTTATTGTGTATGCTCTTACTTTAACTCCATCCTGTGTTTTACAACAGAATATTGTTTCACTTTCAAATATTGGAATCCTAATCCTTTGCCTCTTGAGACCCTGACTCATTGCAATTTCAATGAAATAGTTTTTTGTTTTCTAAGACTTTCCCTCACATTATTTGTTTTCAGAACTCTGGGTTACAGGGCCATATTCTTGTCTTTTGTATTGTAACATTGTCCCTGAAGAAATTTGATTGCATATTACTTCAGATTCTGTGAAACTGGTTGTTTCAGAATGTTCCAGTCTGAAGATCAAGGTACCAACAATCCTCAGAAGAAGATACATTTCCAAGGGCACTCAAGATAACATTTCTATCAGAACTGAAACCAAAGGCATACTAAGTGATACTATCTGGAATCTTTCTCAGATCCTGCAAAAAACAATGGAACAGATCAACAAAGGGAGACTGCAATGATTTTTTTCATTTGTTGCATCTCAGTGCATAAATGGAATTCTAGTTTTTATGTATTTTTGCTCAAAGTATGGAAAGCTAATCAGGAAATTTTTAGAAGTATTATTTTTCAGTTTTAGCAATTAGAGAATCTCTTGTGTAATTATACACTCTACATTACTGATTTTGTAATTAGGAGAACATTGTGTGTTTTACATACATATATTCTATTCTATAAGCTTCTTTACAGTTTTGTCTCAGGAAAACTTATCCAAAGCCTATAGAAATCCCATAAGATAATAAGAAAGGTCTTTGATGACTTTGCTGGCTCATGGAGTGAAATATCAAAATAAACACAGGAGCAGAGGAAAAGTATGGACTATTATATAAGTTACTTAAGAATTATATTAAAAAACAAAAAGAAGGACAAGATGAACTTAGTTGATAAAGAAATTGCACTGTGATTTTTTTAATAGATGCAAGACATTGTAATCTGCTCATTAGAAGGAAAGACATCATCAGTCACAATATCCAGAATCAGGATGCTGAGATAACCTTCTTCAGTACTAAGATAACTAATTGCTAATTACTGGCAAATAAAATGAAAGGAAAATTAAATATTAGGTGGTTACCCTAACTTCTGAATGACTTCACCCTCCTTCTTGTAATGAAACAGCAGCTCAGAAACACAGCAATAGAGAAATCACAGAGAACAAATGATAAAATCTTGATTCCAGCACTATACAAGATAGTATGTATAACAAAGGTTCATCAGGAAGGAGCAGTCTCCAGCCTGGAGAGAAAACGAGCCTGTGAAGTTGTGAATATTATAAAGATTCTCTTGGGGGTCTAACAGGTGTTGACATCCAGTGTCATAAATGTACTTGAAGTAATGAGAGTATTAAGATAGTGTATACACAAACAGAATAGTAAAGTACTCAAAAAGAGTATAGTGCTCAAACCACAGGGAATTGATTGAACTTTAAGTACAAGAAAATAGAATTTAAAAAGAAAAGAGTAAGACTACTTTCAGTCAGTCCTTTCCTACTGGAATCAAATCACATATGAATGAGAGCTGATGGCAATCAGTTAGAAATTTCTGAAAAGCAGTAAAGAAAAAGACATGGAAAGAAGTCTACAGGTAGCAACAGGTAGTGAATATAAACCACATTTTTTAACTAAACAGTTCTAACAATAACTGATCTACAACTAAAAGCGAATAATAGAAATAAAAAATAAAAGCAATGTACATTTCTTTGTCACAGAACGAAAATGAAATATTTTCCATGCAATAAAAGTGATAGAGCATGTTTACAAACTGTAATGAAATTTATCATTTTAAAAGCAGGTCCATTTCTAACCTGAAGGAAAAAAATGCCCAAGCTACAAATAATTTAAAATTGGATAGGAATATCCTCTAAGTATATGCTGTAGTTTCTAAGGGAATTCAGTTATTGAAGTCCAATTTGTGTTTATACAAAATCTGAGAACAGATGCATAATTTATCTCCTCCATCTTTTTAAAATTGGTCTGATAGGAACATTTCTGATATTTTGTAGAAGAATCAGAAACCCAAACTATGAATCAAACCTTCATGTGAAAGAAATCTTAGGCTATCATGTTCAAGTACTTGATAGGTGGGCAACATGTGCCAATGATCACTTCTAGGCAATCTTAGATCAAACTCTTGGTAGGTTTTTTTAAGACTCTCTTGATTACAAAGAGTTCTGAATGTCAAAAATGTACTGGCTGTTCATGGCAAAAAACCAAATGTGCTTTTTCTCCTTCTCTGAGAATTGGTTTTGGAAGCCATGAGGAGTCATGAGTCAACCTTACTGATCCTTCCTGATATGAATAAAAGGATTGACAGGAAGCAACACAGTGGTACAACAGCAAACCAAAACTGATGAGTGATAACACCTCTAGGAGAACACTGCTGGTGCAAGCAGGTGATTTACCACATTCCAGTGGCTCCTTTGCTTTGATTGAAAGAGCAATTCATCAGTGTGGCAAAAGGAAATTTGCTTCTCAAAAGAACTGAGATGCATAGAAATTCAAGACAATACAAATACTGTGAAATAAATGTACACGCAGTACCAGAACAAAGAAGACACCACTCTTCTTTGCCATGCTATTACCCTCCCACCCTGCAAGTGAAATGTCAAAATGTTAAACAGGAAACCAGTGCTGTCAAATTAGAGAGCAGCTGTTTGTTCACCCATGGCCTATGAACGAAAAAATGGAAGGGCTCCACTGGGGATACAAAATCTCAGCCCTTCCCTAAAATAGCTCCCAGTCTGCAGAGGATGAATGAAAGTTAGGTAAAACTTGTAAATTATTAATTAATTTAGAATTGAATTGACACTCACACTGTACAGACAAGTACTGAATTTGGGTGGCAACTCTTTGGTTTTTTGCCTCCAAGTTGAATTCTAACTTCTATTGAAGCTAGAATTGGCCGTGGTCTATACAAATTGATACACATGTTTCATTGTTTCATGCATATTCAGTTTAAGTCTTTGATTTTAATCATCAGATTAAACTTTTTTTTTACGAAGAGGCTATGAGTGCTTGCAGAATACAATATTTACATACAGCTACTTGTAACTGCACAGCAAATGTCTCAAACTAAACATCTGAACTATTTGTGAATGGGATTTCCTTTTCTTGGTTTTTGACTGTTCATACTCCCGCGATCTCTTACTTTTTCCACTTATATATTATAACCAGTATTTGCAAGTATGAAAGAAACAGTTGCATGGCAACATTGGTGGGAAGTTTTTATACACATAAGAAATTAATCAGATGAAAAATATTAAGACTGATATTACACATTTTGTTTTTCTTACATGAATTAATTATTGCAAGATCTGCAGTCTGAAACGGAATACTGATTTCCATTTTTCAAAAGTGGATGACTACATTTCAAGTATCTACTGATATTAACTTAGTAAGTTTACTGCTTTCAGTGTCTTGTGAAAGATTTTCATTTCTATATTATTTTACAGAAATAACACTCTACACTAGTATAAAAATATTTATAGGATACGCAAAATGATGAAGCTTTTGTTTTCTTTACTACTTCCTGAATTTATCATTTTTGTTAGCATAGAGCACTGCAAACTCTGAAAACGTACCAGCAGGAGTCCAAAGCCAGATAGAGATGAAAGCTTAAAGTACATTTTTGTGTGTTTACAAAGGCAGCTTCTAGCACCAAAAGAATTAACCAACCCCTTTAAGTAGAAAACATGTGGCTACTCTCCACTATTTTCTTATTTCTCAGATGACACATTTGCAGGATCAGAGTTTTAATACAATCTTAGCAGTAGGTGTATGGACACGATGCATACTAAATTTATCTCTGCAAAGTGCTGCAAGTTTTTACAGCTGCTAAAATATTCCATCTGGATAGCTGGATACATGTTCACCTTCAATTATCACTACTCCAGGACTTCACCTGCAAATCAGCTCATTATCAAAGGTCTGTAAGAGATCCTGTGAATCTCTATGGGCTCAAGAAACAAACATTTCAAACTTTCAGAAAGTTTTCTGTCTCCCCATCCCTGAAATCTATTTTTATGTGAGGCTTATAGTATAAAACAGTGGAAGGTACCTGAAGATGAGCTTGGGATGGCAGAAAAATGAGGGTGAATGAGGCACTTGTGTCTTAGTGTACAATACCAGTCTGCTAGCTACTGCTGTGAGTTCAAACGAGAAAGAGACGTGTTTTCAAGGTTACTGATAATCAGGTCAGATCCTGGGAGAGGCTGAGCATCTGCTGGTTATTCCCAAGGATGAAAGAAAATGTTTCTCCATTTATAATCAAAGGTGTAATTTGTAAAATTCACTGAAAGTCTTAAAAAATGCTGTAATAGCAACAAGTATTACAGCTCACACTCTTCCTTGAAAACAGGGTTCTACCACATTCATGTTCCACTTATTTGTACATCTCCACACTTTCTCTGTGTTATCTACACTTCATTTGCCAAGGCAGGCAGATTTCTTCACCTCTAAGGAGGAGGGATTTAAAAAAAAATTATTTTGGCAACAGATTGTAGGAGTCCTGAGAATAATTTAGATCTCACTATTTTGTTATCTTTAGTTAAAAGCTAAAAGTATTCCTACACTGACTCCCCAAAAAGTCAGAGCTTAACTGCCACTTTATTTTACTTATTTTTATTTTATTCAATTTTGCAAATGTTTCCCTGAATCTAAACAAGGTAATAAACAATAATGCCACAACATGCCACCAGGATCCAATGCCAGTCACCTCAACTTCAAAATAAAATGCTTGTCATGACAAAAGGATATGACATAAGGTAAAGGGGGATGTGTACCATGTTATTTTAAAGATGGGGTGTTTGGCACAGGGCAGCATACAAAATTACATAAAGAAGTTATAGGCACAACTCTACAATAGGAATCACAGAACAGTACCGAGGTTGTGCATGAATGTTAGTAGCTCAGGTGCAGTTTGTAAATCCATGCAGTCATATTCTACCCCAGAATTAGAGAGAAAACAAGTAAACAATCTTTGGGGGAGGAATGTGGCACTGGTGTATACATGTAAACATCTTAGATGCAGTGAGCATTTAATTGTGAGCTTGTCATTTTGAACAAGCTACAATACATTATTCCCTCCCAGTATGTGTTTTTTGTTAATATTTTTCTTTAATTCTCATCAAGCAAAGAGAAAACTTATTTTCAGTCAGATATGCATTCTCTTCAGCTTCACAAGTTTTTAAGCAACTGTGATGCCATAATAAGGAACTAACACAGCACCATGCTCTGCATACCAATGGCTGCATTTCTTATGCAGGCTCACTTCTGCCCAGTGGAACTTCCTTCAAAAAAAAGCAATGCAAATGATGGCATTTGCTGCTGGGTTATATAACAGAACTTCACAGAAATTAGTAAGGAAAACAATAACATCTTTTCCTCAGCCATTACAAAGCTACCTATTTTTAAAAGATGATACAGAATTGAGGACAGACAATCTTTTTCTCTTACATATTCCTTAGCTGAATGTGCTTTCTCATCTTGTATTTACATAGAGGAGCATATCTTTAGGTCAAGGAGGGAATAATCCATTATTTTTCCCTCTGTCCAATACTGACAGAATAGGAACAACTGACCTGCTGCTTTGGTTCACTCATCCTAATAACTGGTCTGTACAGCAGCATAACTTCCTCCTCAGCTTAGACAGATTTAGAAACTAACACAAGGCAGACCTGATTATTTCTGCATGAAGAATTTCATCTGTCAAGATGGAACTCAAGTTCAGCTTCCCAAGGGCACATCCCCTAAACCCAGTTAAGTTCAGTTGTGAAGTAATGCCATCAAGTCAATGCAACTGGCCAGGCAGCTAAGACAAAGCTGATGCTTCTGCGCTCTGCTGGATGCCTCACATATGCCAGCATAGGGCCTGGCATGGGTGTCACCTCTTTGTAGGCTTCTGGCTAACAGAAAACAAATCTAGCCTTTCTTTTCCCATTTAAAGAGAAATATATTTAGGAACAAGGGATGTTACTGAAACTGGAAGGCTCTTGTTTGCAGAAGAGAGGTGGGGTGGTGGCTGTCATCTCCCCCAACTTCAAATTCTTTCTTCAGATTCAAGGTGCAGGTGCTTCACAACGTAGGGGGGCAGCATAACTTCTACTCTTGAAGAGAATTTGGTTTTGTACTGGCATAATTGAATATTAACAGGCAACTTGCTTCTTACAGTGACATCCCTTTATGACCAATACCTGGTACCCCTAAATGTGTCTAGGAGGAAAAAATAATGAGCCTCAAGACTGCTGGACAATGTATTTTCCCAATAGGTAACCATTCATATCTGAAAAAGCCTTTGCATTTAATTTGACAAAATGATCTTTTAAGTTCAACCAACCCCCCATTTTTTCAATGGCAGTCTCATTTATTGCAGGAGCAGCCCTGTGACACACTTGAAGGGTTGGAGGTTAAATGTAACCAACTCAGTTCAGCTCAGATACAAGAATGTTGTTTACAAGCAGAAACAAAGCCACCCTAATAAGACTCTAGGGTATAAATTAGCAATAAGAAGAAAAATCTCCCAATTAAAATTTTCCTAAAGCTTGAGGGCTTAAAGCCATTACACAGTGGTCAGATCTGGATGCAAAAACAAAACAAAACTCCCCCAACCCTTTTAGTTGTGATGAGGCTAAGATAAAGCAACAGAGGGAGCACATTCAGAGCCAGACAGACTATAGGCAATCTGTTCTAATAATAGGCATGTGTCTAGACTTAAGGCCAAGTTCTTAGATACTACTATTGTTAAAATCAGAACTCTGCTCAGGAAAAAAATATGAGAAAGGTACTTCAGCATTTGGTTATAACAAATCAAACACTGCACACACAGTAAAAATGCACAAAGACATCAAATGAATCCTCTTTCACAGAAAAAATCCTGTTTCTGACTGTCTTTTTTAGTACATGCCAAATGATGCACATTTGGGTCTTGCTTGTTCACATCTTAACTTTTGTTTGAAAGCATGGAATATTTATTCAAGAAGAAAAACCTCAGGCCCTGTAGAGGTAACAGCTATAAACTTGGAAAATTCTGACAGTCATCTACAGATTCTGGGCTAGGAATTTAGAGTTCTGGAATGTCTTGCCTGACTCATTAGCAGGAGCTCAAGTACAGAACCTAGTCATGTGAGGACTTGGTGCCCACCACCATTTTGTTGGTGACCATGCTGTACCATAAAGAGTAAGTGTCTAGCAGCACATAGTGAAAAACATCAACTAAGTTTCTGTATTTTATGTATTTCTTATTCTGAACATGCAATAGATAGAGTGCCTAAGGGAGAGTTGAACAAATGCAAAACTTCTCAATTTCTAGACCTCTCAATTTTTCAGGCTTTTACACAGCTCAAGTCTTTTGGGAGGGGGAAGTTAACAGCTAAGCCTTACTAGAGTGAGAAATAGGATGTGCAGTACTATAGAAGTTCAGATAATACCAGGGGAATTGGAGTCTAACTCCATCTGCAGGGAACCAAAATGAGCGGATGAAAGTTTCCAGGCACATTAATACTAGCCCACCTATTCTTTTACTTACTTAAAAGACATTTCATCCTTCACTGTAAATTCCCCTCAGTTCTTGTATCTTTCACAACTTATTAATTTCATCTAGTATCTAAGTCAGAAGTAGAAGTAAGACTTTCAGGTTCTTTGAACTGCACTAGAACACTCTCCAATTTCTACAAAAGGTGTTTGAAAAGTCCAAGAACTGTAATTTTTTTCTCCTGAAATTGATTACTGTGAAAGGATATGCCCTCATTTTTAAAATTCTGTGGCTATATCTATACAGAAAGCGTAACTTGCTATTGAACTCTCAAATGGACCTCAACAAGCCTAATGTCCTCCAGTTCACAGAAAACTGAGCAATCACCTTGGAGCTCTGTCCTTTCAGATATAAAAGAGCAGTGTTCTAGACCAGAATGCTGGAATTTCCCCTCATGCCCAGTGGATATAAAAATAAATCAGGAGCCATTTCCTAGCAGAAGCATCTTCTATTCTTGTTGTACTGACATAATGTCAGTAGTGTAAGCCAAAGGTGTATTAATAAAACCATCCTATCATCTTGCACCTTACCAAGCATTTGCAGCTTCCTAAAAGTGAGTCAAGGTTACAACTTCTTCAAACTTTCCAATTTTTCTGATCTTTAGTGCTTCTTTTCAGTCTGCTTGTCCTTTACATATATATAAGAAACTGTTCTTCCACATAGACTTTAAAGCAAAAACTGAAAATTCAGGTTATGGCTCCCAGTTGACAAACAGCTTATTGTTCATTCTTATTAAGCCAGCATGTAAATCTATGAAAGGTGACCAGGGAAACCGGAAGTTTGCTGCCATCGTAAATCTGCTCAAGTGTCTACTGGAGGCATGACATGCTCTCTCGACACCTTTGTGCTCCTAATGATTACCATGAGTGCAATAAAAAAAAGCATTAAGAAATAGGAAAGAAGAATGCATTTTATGTTAATTTTGTCAAAAAAGTCCTCAGGACTTATTTTATGATATTGTCAGGAAAGCTGAGGGAGATAAATAGCCTGGAAATCTCTCATGATTATTAATGAAGATGGTGTTGCTTGGTTTAGCTTCCTGTAAGGTCCTTTCCTGACAAAATTCTTATTCCCTTGCTTTTTTTATTCCACTCCCTCTTCCCTTTCTGTCAGTCAGCATCTTGATTTACTTTTGCTTGTATCAAAACAAAGATCATCAGTAGCAGCTGGAAGATTTGAGCTGATGCCAGCGTGCCTTGGAGAAAGTCATGAACTTTGTCAACACTTTGTCTCCTGCCTGCCTTCATAACTTTAGGCTTTCCTAGCCTGAGATTGCACTGCAGTGCAGGGATCCATTTCACAATGTTTTCTCTCCTTCAGCAGTTTGGGATAAAACAAAATGGTGAACAAAGTCTGGGTGATCCAGGGGCTACACAGACACTTGGCATCAAGATGTACCAATCAAAACAACACTGCATCTCCCAAGAGCAGGCACTTCCATGTATTGTTTTGCTGAAAACTAGGATTTTCTCTATGCAGCAAAACATACACAGACTTGGAATATTTCAGAGGTCTGATTGCAGAAGACATAGGAATAAACTGAAGGACAAGCTGGGGGGATACCAGGAGTCCCAGGTGTCTCAGCAAGTCTTCCCAAGGCAAATACAGCATTGCTGAAGACTGCATTGTTCCGGCATTTGTCTTTTTTATTGGTTGTTGAGTTTGACAGACTAAAGGTATGCTGGCAACTACATAATTTCTCTGTCTTCCTCTTACATATATCCAAGTTATGGCTTCCCTGATTAATAAATGATTAGTTTTCTCAGATGTTCCTTGACTAGATTTGCATAACAAGTTATGGAGCAAAAGCACACCTTCAAAGAAGATTTTAAGTGGTTTTTTTTCCCTTGAGATGATACCCAAGACTAGCAGCTTTTGGGGGAAAAAAAGCACAAAAAAAAATGTATCCATTATAATTGACACATAAGCAAGGATAACCCTTCAAAACAAAAATCCCTTATTACAATTCAGAAGTGATAATAGGCAATGCTTGTTTGTACTGTGCCAGAATCTACAGTGTCAGTAAATTTGAAGGATTTACTAAAACAGTAAAGAGGTATATTGGTACACGTTGTAACTTACAGGTCTTCAAATATCCAGGGAAAGATTAGATGTATGGGACTTAGTTAATCCCACTCATATAGAGCTGTAGCTATTAAAACAAATCAGACACAAGTCACACTATACAGAATGTATGTTAATGTTCTTACATTGTTATTCTTCTAAAGATAAAATACATATTTTTAAATTATGGTTTAAAATCTTGAGCAAATGATCCAGATTCCATTATTTTTGGCAATGAATTACTGTGGAATTAGAAAGCTTCAGTGTTTCCAAATTTGCATTCTAAATCACTAGACTTTAGAGTGAATAGGGCCATCTGACAATTGTTTAAACACTAATAACACTTAATAATTAACTATATATTTTTTGAAAAGCAGTATATATTTTTTGAAAAGTGTGGTTGCCATTAAAGCTTCAAATATTGAGAAAAACACCCCACAAGAAAATAAATCTCTGTAAGATAAAAGACCATGAACTTTTCCCCTCTGCCTTGTTTTTTTAGGTGTAATTCATGTTATCTCTAAACCATACCCACATCTACATATTTAAAAAACCCAAAAGAGGGTTCTTGATGAAACTATGCAGAATATTTGTGTTCTGCAAATATACATGTTGTTCTGCTGTGATATAGATACAAAGTCATGCACATAAAAAGCTGATGACACCTCAGAAATGGTCAAGGCACTAAAAATGACAAATTACTGCTGACTGCTGTTATTTTCATAAACAGCAAATTATGAAGGCAGTAGAAGCTGATATAGGTAGAAAAAGGAAAAACAAGTATGAAAATAAATTCTTATCTCTTAAGTGTAAATTTAGCATTTTTAAGAGCTCATTTGAAGGCAGATTTAGACCCTTGTAGGGCAGTTACAAACTCATCAGCAAGATGTTGCAGAAGAACCATTTTAAACAGCAAAGAAAACTGAAATGTTGGAAGAGAAGAGATGGAAAAATGCAGTGAAAGGACTTATTGTCTCCAGTATCTTTGGCATACAGAGACTTACTGTCATGTTTAGCGTAGGGCCTCCACACAAATATAAAGGATTTTAAAGCAAGCTCTGGCAACTGAGTCAACCCTGACCCTACTCAGATGAAAGTAAATGGTTCTGCTGAATGAATTGGAGGAATAATGGTCTATGGCAAACAGGTGGAAATTGCCTGTGAGAGGATAGGCTGCACTTGATACAGTTAATTCATTTATACCTCAGCTTCCAAATACAAACCCCCTAAAGCTTGCACTCAGCTGATAGAAAGGTATGCTTCAAAGAAGTGGCATCAGAATACAAATAAATTGGATACCACTTAGACACTTGAAAACCATTGAAAAACAGTGAGATGAAAGGCAAATACCACTGAAAGTGACAGCAACATTTTCTTCTAGAGCACAGAAAATGTAAAAAAGAGAAGTACTAATAGTATAAAGAGGAAAAAATGCTGTGTTTCAATAATCAAGTGCCATCCATTTTCATGGAATTCAAGTAAATTCACTTTCAACAGCACTGCATTTCAAAAATCCCCCTCTATTGTTTTCTTGATACAATGTGCAATATCAAAACATAAGAGGGACCAGCTGTGGATTGTGGTGTAGGCAGCTTTGTCTTCACCTGTGATTTCCATTTTGCCATAAAGTATTGAGATTAATACTTGCATTGAAACTCCATTGTAAAACATTTCATCTTGCATAATTGTACTTTGTCTAATGTTTCCAAATGTCTCTTTTAATGAAACATTATTCCATGATACATTGCCGTATTAAAAAGTCTCACAACATTAGCAAGTTTAGGTTGCTGGCATTTCCCACATAATACTCAGCCTGCTGAACATTTCTACATAAATTCACACTTTTTAACCAATCAGGCATGCCTTGTTCATTTCTCATAATATTATGGCATATTACATCTCAAAATAAAAGCTTAAACACTTGCTTTTCAGATATATGAATTTTCAATTGCTATCAGAAATAATATACTGCTAAACCAGAATGAATCAAATTTAGATGATTTGCAACAGATTATTGAATTGCTTTTTGCAAAACACATGAAAGCAGGTGACAGTTTCATGTTCCTTTTAAAATAATATTTAGTGTTTTTTCCCCCCTCAAAATACTTCTGTGCTTCATCTGCTGCATCAGGGCTGTTAATAACAAACTGTCCTTTCTCACTGCAGCACAATGAGATTAACACAGGGAGAATTTTGTTTGTGACTGTGTAAGAATTCAAACAACAGAGTAGTTGGCAACAGAGGAAAAACAGAGCATGTGGATCAAACATGTCAGGGATTTTGTTGCAGATTAATGAAGCCTGCTGGTTGTTCTGTGTGTGCAGATCTGCATAGGTGGAAAAGGATAACAATATGATTAAAAAGTGCCTGGTTACATAGCAAGTGTGTTTAGAATGATGACAATGTAAATATAATGGAAACCATAAAGTAAAAAATTACTATTACTAGTTTTCATCTTACTCCTCTAATTGTAACTGTAAACAGATACAGAACACATAGAATTCAAGCTGTAAATGGATCAAAACAAGTTCAGAAAGCCTATGTTCTTCCTCTTATAGTATAAATTAGAAGTTACTTCCCATCAGTCTATATTAATAAAAATTTTAATACAAAGCTTCCATACTACAAGACTATCACACATTAGAGGAGAAAAAGAAGGAAGCATCAGCTGCCCTGCTGACGACATCTTCTGTTCCTGCAGCAGAAGGGAAATAACAGATTATGTCAAATGTACATTTCCAAAACACTTCTCTGTTGCTTCAGAGAAAGTCACATTCCCTTCTCCAGATTCGGCAACAGTTTATTGCTGAGAACGTGAGCACCTAACGGGTGGGCACATTCAGAGGTACCTCAATACCACAAGATGATCTGAAAATGCCACCAACATTTTTGTTTCAATTGTGGCTGATCTCCGAAATGGTCTGTGTTCAGATACCTATAAATCATTTTAGTTAAGTAACACAGTTTATTAAACTCTGACCCACACAGACAGCGTGTGCATGCATATGCATACATTACTGACCCAAAAATACATCAATTCCCCTTCCCCTCTCTTTTTTTGGACATAAAACATTCACATATGCTGCTGACCTCTGACTTCAGTTTGTCACTGCTTTTACCATGCTCTATCTGAAAGTTATTCTGGGGAGCCTCTGGACCAAAACCCCAATTTATGATGAGTTTAATGAAAAGAAAAAAAACCAACCACAGAATTAATTGAAATTCTGTGAAGAAAAGTCTGCTGTATTTTTTTCTGTTACATGCTAGTGGTAGATATAGACATAAAAGCTTTCAAAAAGTATTTATTATGCCACTGAAGTGAAAGGCTGTGTCTGGAGATGCTTTATGGGCCTACAAACTGCACTATTGGAGGCTCAGTTCTATGTAGCTGGTGGCAGTAGAACACTAGAGCTCCACCCAGACCAACATGTGCAGATAAAGGCTGTGCTGGCTTAGGGCTGGCTGCATTTGCAAATCTGCTCTGCTTTGCTAGAACAGATTTTATAACTACAAAACTGCAAATGAAAATAGTGGTGCTGGAGGGAATTGTTTCTTATGTTGTAGGTCCCCATAAATATTATGAGCCTGAGGTACTGCCAGCAGAGGCAGCTGAGTCATCTAATACATTCCCAATAAATACATTTGAACTTTTAAGTGGTTTTACTCCAACCATGCTTTCACCCCTTTGAATTTACTTCAGTGAACATTTGGAGCAATGAAATTTTGCTGGCACAAGTCTAAAAGCATATGCATGATATTCATGGTAACTCTTCCTGCTGGACTACAGAATAATCAGGATTGAAAGTGCTCATAAAAATAAGGACACCTTCTGATACTAGAGCTGCTGTCCCATCATGCTGGTCAGAATCAAAAGGAGCTATCTCAAATAGGAGTTTTCTTATTGCTGACAGGTGCATCTCTGCTGTTTGAGCCTCTTGCTTTGCCTTTATCTCCAGCTACTAATGAGGGCAACCAAAGCTTCAGGGTTTCCTCCTGTATGCTCAGTGCCTAAAACTCCATTAAAAAGAAAAGAGGAAATTAAGTACCCAGTTCTCTTGACATTGATATTGCATGGCCCAATCCCATCAACATTTGCTTGGACATTTAACTCTTTTGACATAGTCTTGTTCATAAAAGCAAAGAGCTAAACAGCTTATATCTGTCAACCCAATATTAATGGTACATTTTATTTGCTTCCTCATCAATGGAAGCAGAGAGAACATTAAAATGAAGAGAAAATACCAAAATAAAGATATTTTAGTGTTCTTATTAGGGCATATAATATGCAAGAAGAAAGTACTCAATATTTGTGTGTTATAGGTATAGAGCAATACCAGCTGAGAAGACTATTAAGCAGTCAACATAAGGACAGTGTAGCTGTTTTCCCCTTTGGACTTGCCTTACAACCAAACTACCAATGAGAAATACTTCATGTATACATGAAAAATACATAATACATGTATTCTTCAACAAGAAAAAACCTAACTTTGACAATTCAAGGAATGACTGCCTTGAGGAACTGTGAAAGTCCAATTAGGCCTAGATGTAATTTCAGATTTGATGATTAACCACACAAAAACATAATGCAAAAGAAAACATTTTAAAATGTAGACTTCTCTTAACATACTGGTAAAATGTAGGGAATGGCTGAATTAAGTACCTGTGTTAAAGTATGCATATTAACTGCTCCTAAAATTACACTGAATCCCTTTCTGCAAAATTAATCTCTCCAACCATAAAATGAGACCTTTGCTTCTTTCTGCACTCTTATTAATTGCATGGCACTTCACTGGCTCTTGTTGAACTGAGGCTGGAGAATCAGGCCACAGAAAGGTCACTCTTTCCTTTCTGCTTGCTTGCTAATTAATGAGATGTAAACAGCAGCTTGTGTCTCAAAGCAGAGTGGATTAGATTGTTTGCAAGGATCTTTCCAAGCTGTGGAAATAGAAGCAGGGCAAGACTATGTGGTCTAGGCTGTGACTACAATACATTGAGCTTGACATCCTGTTTTATGAGCCACCTTCATGAGTGCCAGTAGGTGGTCTTTATTTATAACCACACAAAAATACTATAAGTTTATTTATGAAGATCCAAAAATTTTCCTGTGTTATTATACAGTGAAAAAACCTGTCCCTGCCCCAATAATAGAGAAGCCATTTAAAAAAGGAATGTTTCTCCAGTTCAGCATAGACAGCAGGAAGACAGAACTAGACTTCACTGTCCTATACCAAGTAATTCTAAGGTGAAAAAAGCCTTATGAACTATCATAGCCAGCTTCTCCTGAGAGGAAATATCGTCTACTCTATAAATGAGATTTTCCTACTAAGTGGGATCTCTGAGAAAAAAGGCCATTACATTACAGTCTTTAGCCAGCTCTCATAGATATTTAGACTTGCATTCTTGATTTCTTTTATCCTGTCCACTATTTTCTTGATATGAGTACCCTGAGTCTGGTTCAAGCCTCTTTACCTTCACAATGCTACCATGTCAAACAAGAACATGCCATTATGACAAAATTCTTGCACAGGCAATCAGTATGGAAGAGAAAGCACCATATAAAGGTGATTAAAGTGCTTTGGTATCGTGAATATAAGCAAAACTGAATCCTCGAATCTCAGATGCTTTTGTGCCAGTTTTGGCATTTATTTGGCATCCTTGTCATCATAGCTTATTGTGCTGCTAAAGCCAGGAACCTGTTTGATATGGTAACTGCCGGCAGGTGTTTCAATATATTTGGGCATATATTCAATATATTCGGGCGCACTACCAGAGTATTAGGTTGCCTGGGCAATTATGGCTAACTTTTTATCCCTGCATGTGTAACATGGATCTGCTAAAATAATGTGCCAGATCAGAATACTTTATAGCTCATTTGGCAGGTGACAAACTCTCATAATTCAAATCCTTCTCTATATCAGAAATGAACAAGTCCAAAACAGTAAAAATCTTCAGTCAGACCCAAGTATGCAAAACTTGAGGTACATCTTTCTTTAATACACACTTGCATATAAGCAGTCAAATCTTTCAGCATTACAGAAAAAACCTGTTTATTAGGATCAAATCACAAAAAAAAACCCCTTTCTATGAAAAACAGCTAAGGGTCCCATCAAGTTAAAACAGTGGAACCGTAATATATTAAAAAGACAAAACAGTAAACATGCTTTGTTGGCTCTGTACACAATTTAGTCACTCATCAGTACAGATAAAGGCCCAAGTTTTATGCTTAGAGGACTTTATAACACTTTTTCACTCATCCAAATTATAAAAGTCAAAAGTGATCCATTCAGCAGAAATAAGAGAGACCCATGTCTTGCAGTCTGCTTCCCAAGTGTAGACCTTAACAAAAGATGTGACAGCTGCATTTTCAGTACCTTCCACCATTCAAAGCGACTCATACCAGTATGAAATGCAACAACACCAGCTTGCAACACCTTGAGCAAGTACAAGTCTGTAATATGCAAGACGATAGGGAAGATCAAGCCTAAAAAATTTTAATTGCATCTATTGGTTGCAGAAGCAGCAATGCTGCACTGAATTTGCTCAATAGTTCATTTAGACTGGTACCTCAGCTCTGGTGGTGGCTAATACCAAGGGCTTTGTAGGAAAGCTTTTGCATACAAGTCACTCTCATCTGCCACAAGTGAGATTGATGCCTAGTGCAGAAACCTAGCATGGCTAACCCCAATACAAAGTACTGGAAAATTAATCCCTTTTATTACACCAACTATTATACTGAGTATTGCTTCACCATGGAAAGCAATTGCTTTCTGATCTCTGAGGTGATCTGTTTGCCCTGAAGCAAATGGACTAACAACCCTTGTAACAATCCAAGACAAGATAAAAAAGTAACTGTTCAGCCAGTGCATTTCCATGTAGCAAGTCAAATTAGACTTCACAAAATAATGGACTCTTAAATCAGAACATGAAAAACACAACTAATAAGAAATATATTGTGCATAACATGGATAAAGCATTTAACAGATTGCTGGCTTCCTGACACTCACCCTCTGGGCTTATATGCCATGAATGAAATTGCTACTGTGGCTGTCAGTGGGTTTTCACATTTGTTCCTTACACACAAAAGCAGTCAGATTTAATTGGTGAAAAGAAATGACAGTGAGCTCAGAAGCTGTAGAAGAGTTAGATTTAATGTTATATTAAAGAATGAAAAGTTAACTCCAAAACCTGCAGAAAAGCTGTATGTGGAGAGTAGAAAAATGTGTATTTTAAATAAATTGCAACATATATATATATTTTTTGAGATGAGCATGAGCTATGACAGAGGCACTTTTCTGCTTCAGAGATTATATTTATAGTTTACATCCTTGAAAACTAGTAAACTGAAACAAAAAATGAGAATGATTTGATATCTTTTCTTATTAGAATTCTGCTTTGTTTAGCTAAGTAAAAGTTGATAACAGGATGATTAAGTACTGCCACTCTTCATTCAGCACTTCTGCTGTCAAACATCACATACAGGAATGGCTGGCTTAGTCTACAGAATTTAGGCCACCATATGGTAACTCAGTTGGAAAATAACAACATACAACTGGGACCCCCCTCATTTCACAACACACACTGACCTGATGAATAATATTCTCTTCTGCTGTAAGGAACATTTCTCTCTAAGCTGTGAAAATGTGATGAGGAGTCTGAAAGGAAAGCTTCTTTTCCCCCCCTGCTAGCTATTTCTTATCAGGAGAAATACACGTGGCCACATACACAGAGATCCCCCCTCTGCACATGTCTGAAAATTGGTATCCTCATGGTTGAGGGGCTGGTAATGCTCACAGTGCTCCCGGTGGGCTCTGGTGTCCTGAGCAGCCTGTCAGGTAACAATCCTCAGGGCAAGAGGACTTTATTATGAGAGGGCATTCTGCAGAGAGGAATTGCTTATTTCCAACACAATCTGCTGGACTTTTTGCCCTCCATTAGGATTCCTCTAGGCTGACACAACCTTTGAAAAGTGCATAGGAGAATGTTCTCACCCTCAAACACTGGTCAAGCTACAAACATCCTCACTGCTCCTCTCTCTGTTGGGTCTTGCAGCTTGTGCTTTGCATGTGAAAATTGATTTAATTTTGAGTTGTAGCCATCTTGCAGCACAGAGAGGGCTGACACATTTGAACAGCTAACTCTTCACAGGAAGCTTAACATGGCCTGATCCCTTTCTACATGGCTTTAAATAAAGTAAGTTATGACTATTCTCAACATGAATTTCTAGGACTGTAATTGCTTTGTTAACAGAACTAAAAGTTTTGAAGCACAAAATAAAACTTTATGGAAAAGACCAGCTAGTTATTTTCATAATTTTTTTCTAAATCCCACTGTACTTATCTGAGTGAAAAATCTATTTGCGGAAAAATGCAAGCAAATTGTCAGTGATGTTTTACCTACCAGCAATTTAACAGCCACATTCAATTCCCAAATGAAACTTGAAATAAAAACACTACAAGTAGATTAATTTGAGGGCTCACCATTTTCATTTCAAAGGCTTTTTTAAACATTAATTTGTCCTGAGGCATAAATGAAATATAGACAAACCATATTAGATTTTAATTTGCTAAAAGTAGATTACAGGTCTTCTCCACAGAGATGCTGAACACTCAATTCTCACATAAGTAAACTTTTTCCCCCACAGTAAAGACAGTAGCAGGTACCTACTGACAACTGCAAAGGAGATTTTTTTTCAAGGGGTTGACCTGTGAAGTGCAAGCATTCTGACTTTGAGCTCACAATGTAAAACCGGTACAGAAATATAGGTTTAGCAGAGCTGGAGTAGGCATACAAGCTAATTCTGTGTTTAATTGAATGCTTGAAATCAGAGGAAAACTCTTCATCCAAGATTTAGGCTGAAAAAAACCTAAGGTCTCTTCCCCCATCCATCTTATTATTTTATATGTTTATCTTGTCCTTTGGAGTGACATTTCTCAAATCTGACCAACTTGAAGGACAGACATACACAAGAACACAGGGGAAGGATCTCAAGATCACAGCTCTCTCCAAGTGACAGCTTTTCACTAGATTGAAGGACAAGCTCTTGCTATATTAGGCTTTTTAGGTTTGGTTTAAGAGTGCAGAAGACTCCTTATGGAAGGAGGCTTTGAAACCAGAAACAGCAAATTAAATAACTTTGGCTAGAAATCTAGAAGATAAACAAAAGATCCAAGACCTTCAAAACTCTGGGCCTAGGCTTTGTTTTGCTGCTGTCCATCTCAATTGCTAAGCATTTGTTTCAAGTGAAGGCAAAAATGACACATTAAACTTATCTCAGAATTACCCCAGAGGCCAGTTTTCCTGGGACAGAGTGGGTAGGAAGAAATTTCCTTGCCTTTAGGCTCCTTCCATACAAGAGTGGCTCCCATGGGACTTTAATATAAAACAGGACTGTCCTTGTGGTCTGCATCCCTGAAAGGAGTTTCTCAAGTGATGCTTCATGTGTCTGCTTTGAAGCAGGAAAAAGTCAGAGAAGGAAAAGAACAACTCATTAGTTATTCTGACTTTGAATAGCCATGAAGTTCCTATGCATTCTCCAGCTCTTTCCCCATCATCCTCTTCAGCATTGTGAAGGCTACCAGGGTACTCAGTATAGGTAAAATTACTCCACTTCTATGTCTTTTTTGTGAATTTCTGTATGACTGCCAATGAAAAAGGCCAGATTAATTATTAAGCATGAAGAGATTTCAAAATCCCTTACTCAGAATCCAAGAGGGTTTGTTTTCCCTTCCTTCCACTAGCAAGTCAATTTGACACAAACCAACTTTGTTCTGGAAAAAAACCCATACCCAGTTTTCTCTGAATCATAAATAAACATTTATGTTTAGTTATTAAAAACCCAAACCTTTTTCACATAAGTCCACTCACTGTCATCTAAGCCACAAAGCAATGAGTTTTATAGTGATTCCTGTCTTTTTTTTGACTGATTTCTTGTAATTCTTTTTTCTACTCTACTTGCTCTGAAAGAGTTTCTCAACTGCAGAGCATAGAAACACAAGTTTGTAAAGCAAAAACGAGAAGTCTTCTCCTTAAGTGAGCTGTTTCCAATTCAGATAAATGCATTATATTACTGTAGTATTCTCTGCTCCCCTGCAGTTATTATGGAGAACACCTGCTACGTACACTGGGGCCATTATTTGGTGATCCAAGGCAAATGACAGGTTGCTAAGGGTATCCACCTTACAATCAGGTCCTGGAATCACATGTGATTAGTGTAAAATACTGCTTGAAAAGAAATTAAATAAGCTGCTTCTATGAGTTTACATGAGAATCTTAAAAAATGTCTTCCACAGGAGATAACAGGAAGGAATCTATTTTTCCTCTAGAAGAATGATTTGTCCACCTCCTTACATTTAATGCGTATTTTCAGATTTAGAAGCCTGCTCTTCACCAGCTGCATCTGAAGCAATTCTCTTCTGTTGAAAGTCTCTTCCTCACTGCCTTGCAGGGAGAGATCTGTAAATGGCTTATTTTCCTCATAACTTGATGAATCAATGTTAGGTACAGGCAAGATGGAGACTTGCATGCCTGGTTAGTGGAAAAGCATTATGGTATCAAACAATGGAGCAATAAATGAGCCAACAAACATGCTAAACTCGAAAAATTAAAAAAATCCAGTGACAGAAATCAATTTTAAATACAGAAGAGAATTAGATTGAAAGGGAGCAGCCTTCCCTGTCCTCCCAAGCAACTATACAACCTCTCAAGAGCTTTTTTTTTAACCTAAAACACCTTCAGTTGCAGTTTCCAGTACTTATATGCAACTAGGATCATACATATATTAAAAACATGAAGAAATTTCCAAAACATACATAAATTGAGTAAAATTTAGAGTCCACCTGGCTTTTACTGACAAAGGCATGTGACTGCAAGGACATATAAATTGCAAGCATTCTGCAAGGAGTTCTTCAAAGGGCACTCTTAGCTCTAAGGCTGCTTCAAATTATATGGAGAAAGGCATTTTATTGTTTCATCCTGAAAATCAGCAGATTTGAGGATAGCATAAAGTTATCCTGAGGTATCACTGAGAAAAAAGTATTGGAAACGAGGATGGTCATTCCAGTTTGCTGAATGAATTCAGTTCACTGAGAAGTCTTACAAGATCATGCTGTACCCAGTCCTGGTAGCAGAAGCATGTTAGATCTGTCAGACAACAGAGACCTGAAAAAAACCCAATTAAAACCCACCACTGTACACCAAAAGGAGGAAGCCTTACCTCTGGTTTGCAGGACTGATGGAACTGCAGTAAGTGCTGGCTCTAGGAAAACCAGTTGTGGAAGGCACAAAAAGCAAGAGTAACACCTTGATGGCTATATTTACACTTTTGCCTTTGAGGAAACACATGCTACCAAGATTTCCAGAATCATCTTAGAGTGAAAAACAGTCCCTTCAGTAAATTTGAAGGAATTCTTTGTTGTTCTTTATTATTATGAATTAGGATTCTGCTAGAAACTACATTGTCTTCTTGGAATATAGGAAACCACAATATCAAGTATACTGTAAGAGTGAGCAAGAAATCACTCCAGGCAAAACACCTTCTTTTCCTGCCCTAGAAGTCAAATTAGAAATTATAGCATTCAAGTTGTGCTGGTACATTTATTTCTCAGTCATAGCACCATGATATTCAGGGCTGGATTCATTACAATTTAGGCATTTACATAATTTGTAACCTGAGTTACAAGTGTAAAAAGAGAAAGGAAAGGCCCCAAAGCAACAAGTGCTTTGGATCCAAGGAAGGCTATATGCCCTGATCTTTTAAGCTGTTTTACCCAGATAAAAATCATCACCACATTGCTGATATTGCTCCAGTTCATCCTGTTCTTCCTCTGTTTAAAGATCCCTGATGTTATTTGAAAAGGTCTATTACAAAGCTCAGTAAAGCCAATGGGGATCATTATTATTTCATCTGTCTTATGGTAAAAATGTAAACCCTATCAATTTTTTTTTCCCTAGGAAGAAAGCCCCAAACATTCATCAGTGTAATTTTATGGAGACTAAAAAACACAAGGGTGACTAAGGTTTTCAAAGTACCTAAAAGAAGCGGATTGCCACTAACTTAATGGGAATTTAATAGGAAATAAGCATTCCACTCCACTGAAAATCCTAACCAAAACCTCTACTTGTCAGTTTTCTTCCTTTCTATTTATGATATTTTTTCATGTTTCTGTGTATTTCTTGCAGCCATGACAGAGCAAAGCTAAGGAAAACAATTTTATAATAAGCGTGAACTGCATTTTTTACTTCTTCATTCCAGATTCACAGAACTCTCCCAGATGTGCATTTACCATGAGTAAATTACTGAGGTCTGAAGCAACTGTTAAATTAATTTAGCACTGGAAAATTAAAGAGGGCTATCACTGTGTAACAGCAGTAGGGGAAAGTTGCTTATTATTTACCTGTAGTAATTTGAAAAATGCTTACAAGTCCTTTTCCAATTTTACTACTTTGCCTGAACATAACACAGTTAGCAATTACTACTGAGGATAAAAAAGCTGAAGCCGTAACAATTTTGCTATTTTTAATTTGCAGATTTAATTTAATACTGGTGGTGTAGACACAAATATTAGAATGATGTAGGTTAGCCAGAATATTAGAAGCACAAAGAGAAAATTATTCTAAGGTTACATGAATGGTTGTTGGAAAATAGGACTGACACTACTTATTCTCCAGCATATTGGACATAAAAATTCTACAAATGCTCCTAAAAATGCAAGTACAAACAAGAGTCCTCTGAAGTCCAGAATGAATACTTCACTGACATTTAGAACAGGCTCTTTGTCAAAGCCCAGATGCCTCGCAATTTTACTTCTCCCATCCTGACAGCTAACAGTCTACCTTGGATCTAAAAAGAAAAAAAAAAAGCACTACCAGAGGGATTTAATGAGATTCTTCACTACTTTGTGCTCAAGGCACTAATATTTTTCCAGTCTTTCTCAGAACTGCTTCATCCACAGTCAGAATATCCTCTTTCAGCTTTGAGGATGCATCTTTCAGTTATGTGAACTTTAACTGTGGATCCATCTAGCGACACCTGATAGCCAAAAGATCTTGAAGTAACTGCAGCTCTACTTGTTACCTTTCCAAACCAATTGGACTTTCATTAGTCAAATAGGACACAGTAAGCTGAAACCAGGACTCTGCATAGCAAAAGAAACTCCTGGTATAATCTGACACCTCTGACAGGACAGGTTCTTGAATTGCAAGCCAGGATTCTGGACTGAAGTTCTTTCCTTGCCATGAGATCAGAGGCAAATCGTCTCAGTTGTTTGTTCTCTATTTCTTCAATCTTTTTCCTGCATTAACTCCTTAGGTTGCAAGGTTTTTTTTGCAAGGAATCCCCTTCCCTACTTCACATGTCTCAATTAGCAGAGGCCTAGTCTCAGATAATACTGGCATACTTCATAGTAATAAAAAAGATGATAGAAGAATGACAATACACTCATATTTCCACAAATTTTCAGTGCTACAGCTTGTTCACTTTAGTTAGTGGAACAATCTGGCAAACTCCTACAACCTGCACAGTTCATAGAACCTTATTCAGGCAGGAAGGATTCTGGTGTCTGTTGTGAAGACAACAATAAGGAAACTTGAAGCAATACAAGAAAAAAATTGAAACGTGTTGATAACACTCTGGATGGCACTATTTGATTGTCCACACTCTTAATAACTACTTGTGAACCAGAAGAATAAGAGTTATTTGAATATTAAATCAGATGGAAGATTTCTGAAAGAACACACATTACAGCCCACATAAGCTTACTGAGACTTTTGACACATACTGATGAACACTGAAGCTGGGAGAGGTGATGACAATCTCTGAATTAAGTATCAAAGCTACATGTTATTTATTTCCTGAATCAGTCACAGTTAATCCATTTCTTAATTTATAAGCCATGCTTGATTTAAATAATGAAAAAATTAATGAAAAATTTATAGTATAGAGTCTGTTTCTCACCACTTTATTAATGGGTATAAACAGAATATATGTTAGACTTTTAAAACCATAGGTTAATTTCAGTGCTTGTTCCATTCTTTACATTCTCTTCTAGATATATGATGAGACCACAGATGCAAACAATGTTTTCTCATGTGTTCTGTTAAGGTTGGACAAAAAAAAAAAAATCAGTGAATAACACTTAAAAAGCTTATCCCTTCAGTACATTAATAGTTCTTAGAATCATAGAATCATTTAGGTTGGGCTAGACCCAAAAGAACATCAAGTCCACCACTAAACCAAGTGCCACAACTACAGTCTCCTAAATGCCTACAGGGATGGTGACTCAATCACTTTCTTGGGCAACCTGACTGACATTTGGTAAATAATTTTTCCCAAGATCCAATCAAAACTTGACCTGGGGCAACTTGACACCATTTCCTCTCATCCTATCCCTTGTTACCCTGGAAGAAGACACTGACATCCACATCACTACAAACTTCTTTTTGGTTGTAGAGAGCAGTAAGGTCTCCCCTTGAACCTTCTTTTCTCCAGCATAAACTCCCCCAAGCTCCCTCAGCCATGTCTCATAGGGCTTGTTAAGACTTCTCCAGACTCTTCACCAGCTCCATGCCCTTCTCTGGACATGCTCCAGCACCTCAGTGTCTTTCTTGTAGCGAGAGGCCCAGAACTGGACACATCACCTGGCATGTGACATCACCAATACCCAGCACAGGGGGACAATCACAGCCCTGGTCCTGCTGGCCACTATTGCTGATACAGACCAGGATGGCCATTGGTCTTCTTGGCCACCCGGACCTGTGCTGGCTCAAGTTTGGTTGATTGTTACCAGGTCCCTTTTCTCTGGGCAGCTTTCCAGCCCCTCTCACCAATCCTGTAGCACTGCATGGGGTTGTTGTGACCCAAGGGCAGGACCTGCCTCTTAACTTTGAACATCACACAACTGGCTTCAGCCACTGGTCCAGTCTGTCCAGGTTCCTCTGCAGACCCCTCCTACCCTGCAGCAGATCAACACTGCTGCCCAACTTGGTGTCAACTGCAAACTGAATTAAGGTGTGCTTGATCCCCTCATCCAGATCATTGATAAAGATTTTATACAGAACTGGCCTCATCACAGCCTTTGGGAACACCACTTGTGATGGGCCACTGACTCAGTGTAACTCCTTTCACCACCACTCCTTGGGCTCAGTCATCCAGATGCTTTCCTCCCCAGTGAGCAGTGCACCTGTCCAAACATTTTGTTTAAATTAAGTGTGGCAGCCCGTTTCTCTGGGAGAAAGCTGTAGGAAGTGATGTCAAAGTCCTTACTAAAGTCAAGGCAGACAACATCCACAGTCTTTCCTTCATCCACTAACTGGGTCACTGTCATAAGAAGAGATCAGGTTGATCAAGCAGGACCTGCTTTTCATACGCTCCTAATGGCTGGGCCTGATCCCCAGGTGGCTCTGCATGTGCCATGTTATGACTGAAGTTACCAAAATGATCTGCTCTATAATCTTCCCTGGAACAGGGAAGACTGACCTTGCTAGCCTGATCTTGCCAATGCATTATTGACTCAAATATAGCACTGCTCTTTGTTATGGCAGGTCTCTTTGCTTTCAGAGGCAAACAGCTGCAAATACTAGGAAACAGATGAAATTAAAGATAATCTATCTTTCAGTGCATAGGAATTCATCAACATACACCAGGGAAGAAAGTTTGCAAGAAAGAAAAAGCCTTTGACTTCTGTTGCTGTTTTGGCAACACTTAAGAGGAAATCTCTGGGGAAATAATAGAACAGAAAAAAAGAATCTTAAAGGACATACTGTAGTGAGACATGACCAGGAATAATTACAGAACTCCATCCAGTAGCAACATTACATAGTCCTGTGAGGAAGAGGGTTTTGAACTCTACGATTCCTATGGATCTTTTCCAACTTGAGATATTCTACAATTCTATCCTATGAATTACTTAAGATGAGCAGTATCTGCTGAGTTACACTTGCCTTTGACATCATCATCTCCTATTACTGACAGCGTAGTCTGATGCACAAGCACTCCAGTTTTCAGCACAAAAGACAGGGTAACAGATTCAAGCTCAAGCGCCTTGAACTTACTTTTTTTGTAAGGAGAAATGGAATTGAAATATTTGGCTGAAATACTATTTCCATATATAATATGGTAAGACTTCAGCTTTACTGCCTTTGTAGGCTTCAGTCAAAATGTCTCAGTTATTTTACTCTTACTTCCTTACTTTTCTGACTTACTTTTCAATGAGAAAGTTGAACTTAAATAGCTTCAGTTCTTCAGAAACAACAGAATCCTAAAATACCTCAACCAGTTCATAATATACTCCTTTTAGAGATGCAGCTTCATGAGTTCTATGTTTATAGTGACTTAGTAATACTGGAAAGCAAACCAACACATCAACTTGATGTGAAGCTCTCAAAAGCTATAATTATTTCAATTCAGATAGCAAACATAAGGGGGTGGTGGAGATTGCCTCATACTTTTGTTTGCCATTCTGGAACATAACTAAGATCTTAATAGTCCTCCCCCACCAGCCTGTTCTGACTCATGTGCTTCCTGCTGTTGTTCCTCTGTAATAACTTTATTCCTTCTTCATTCAGCTTAGAGTAAAATTCCAGGAAACTGGTCTCCACAGCAGCTACTTTGCTCCAGTGTTTTGTCAGATGCACACCTACTCCCTAACTGGTAGCTCCCAGGGCTGCAAAGCATCTACAGCCTTAAAGATTCCAACCTGCAGGTCATTAGCATAAATCAGTAATAAAACACATCATTCAGAAACCACATTCCAAGTCCTACAGTGAAACTGAAATTCAGGTTTCCATTACCAGCAGCTTCCCTGAAGCTTGATGACTAAAAATAAAAAAAGCAACATGCATTCATAAATCTGAGTCAATTATGGATTACTAAAGTGGCTGGAAACAAAATTAATGGTATATGGCCATAAGTTATAATTCTGCCTAAAATTTCTCTGTAATTTATTAGGATTTCTTTTCTATTACTGTAAGGAAGAGAAAAGATTCTATAATACAGTAGAATGACCTGGTTAAAAAATGGCTTATTTGTTGGAAGCAGGTGTCTCTCTTTCACAGGCCTTTGGGCTCTTCAGCAATATTTGACCCATAATATCCTTGTTCTCCTACAGTAAAATGCTTGTGTATAATAACTATTTCCAGTAAACTTTGGTTTTCATCTTTTAAACATTTACTTCATCAATATAAAACCTAGAAATTCTTCAAAAGACAGTTGCTGTAAGAAATGAGTCCATCCTTCACTGCAGATCATCATATTAAAATGTGATGTACATGAGAGGTAAAATAGAGGTCAGCAGATGAAAAATGCTTTTAGCAAAATAGCAAATTCAGAACAAATACTTAAAAGCATGGCTGCTTCTGCAAAATAGAAGGAATGATAGAGAAAGCAGCTTGTTCAGACAAAGTCGAGTTCCTTGAGAGATGTTTTTTATGCTCACCATCAGTGTAGAAAGGGCTATTGGGGATATCTGTAAGCTCTTACTTGAATTTTACATGTTGGCTGATTGACTGATAGTAAAAAAACATATTAGGCCAATAGAAAATATCTCCAAAAAGCTTTTCATAAGGCATGTGTGGGACTTTGTCAGGCAGGTAACCAAGAATAATAGTGAACAGAAGCTGCTGTTCAGGTATATGGCTTCTTTTATGAAACAAGTGCTTATAACCATCTGCATTTACAAACAACACATGCTACAAATGAGATAAGCACATTTATTGAAAAGAGGCATCAGTAAGACTTAAAGTTAATCTAGATTTGATAAACTTGAAAATTGCACTATTTTTCCCTATTAAATAATTCTTTTTTTTTTTGTGTATGAAGATTTGCTTTATGTTAGGGCAGTGGGAAACCCCTGGTACAAGTAGATTCTATGTAAGTGCAAGTTTCATCACAAGATTCTTTTTAGCAACTCTACATGTACAGTACTAGATACAAATACTCTGTACCACTTTGCATAGGAAAAAAACCCCAGCATGAAACCTGCCACCTTTTCTCAGCTCTGTGACAAGTGAGTGATGTCCTGCTACCACTGAATACTGAGAGGTACGGTGCTGAACAAGATAGACTCATGTTCAATTCTGGGTAAAGAGAACAGAACTATGCCTCTGAAACACATTGCAGCCTATTTAATAACACATTAAACTTAATCTACCACAGTTCTCTCAGAATAACTAAAGAGAACAAACAAATATTTTCAGTGATAACATGGGAACCTTTAAGGGATTTTTGAAAAAAATTATCACAGAATTGTGGGCTATCAATCATGGGTGTTTGAAATAACACCATCTTTAGCATGTCATACTATGCCTGGACATGATTTCATTACACAACTTAAGCTGATTAGTTTAGAATTTGCATGCAACATTAAAGTTTATTTCTAGTTTGTTGAAATATTTTTAAATGTATAACAATGTCAAAGAAGGAAATAGACAAACTTAAACATACATTTAATAAAACTAAGGGGAGAAAACATGTTTTTCTTCTTTTAACTTTCATTAAGAAAAAACGGAACATTCCTGTTTATCTACTGAATTAGATATATAAATAGCCACTGATTTGATAAACAACCTGTCATTTGCATTTCAGAGAGGCTCATCCCAAAAACAGAGTTAAAATGGGTATTGAGGTTAGAACTTTCCTATGAGTGCCAAACACACACAGATTTGGGTGGGGTGAAAAATAAATCCAAACCAGAACAGCCCCATGAAGCTGTTGCAGTTCTTTCCAGAACTGGAAAGACAAAAGCACAAGCGAAGCTCTGACTCCCATGGAGCTACAAATACTATACCTGAAAGAAGTATTGAAATCTTAGTGCAAGGAAATAACATATGTAAGAATCATGACTTCCATCACTGCGGAAAGGAATATGGTGCTGATGGTCTTCAGCAGCTGTTTTTCATGAGGTTAGCAACTCTATGGCCATTTGCTTTGAGGAAAGTTGCCCCATATAGCCCTGATTACTTGATCATGCAAAGACTAAAGGTTTGAGTAACCTACACAAGGAAGCAGCAATGGATCCTACAGTTTTATAACCATACATGGACCCTCATGTATAATTTCCATTTCCACATAAACCATGTGTCATTTCCAGTGAGTTACTACACAAGCATAACTAACTTAATGCTCAGTTTGTGATGAAGGATAAAAAGTTGAATAAAAAGTTGAAAGTTTTTCCCTTTCATTTTTAATTTAAGAAATACAAATCCCAAGAGGAATTTTAGATCTTCTGTTATCTTCCTCCACAATACCAGCAATGTAGAACAAGTCTATTTTTCTTTCTCATTAGGTATCTAAGTGTCATAGCAATACTAATTTCTCCTCCAAATAACCATCTGCAAAATCACGTTAGCTATTTGTTGAGAAAAGATGACACTAAAAAGCATGCCCTTCTTCATTACAGTTTCTGTAGCAGTAAATTGTCACTTTAATTTGAATAAAAATCTTCAAGCATGAGATTTTCAGACATTCTGCGTTGGCTTAACTCTACTTTCCACTGATTTTTCGGGAAACATAACTCTACTAAATGAAAATCCTAAGTAGCATTCAGGAATTCAAAATTATAATGTCTAAGAATAAGAGGATTAAACAGTCTTCTGTAAATTGCAAGCTGGGTTCTTGTACACTACAATTCAGTGATTCGTTTTAGTACTGTCTTCAGCCAGTGGCAGACTTAAGAGCATTAAACCTTGGTTAGGTGATTTCACTGGAAAAAGTACTGACAGAAAGAAGGGTTAAAACCTTTACTGAACTTGTTCCCAGAACCAAATTTTATCTTAGTTCTGCTGAAAAGACAAAAGTGTTGCAGTTTGCTACAGGTATTCTAACCTGCTTGTTTGCAGATACCATTATAAGAGGAGTGAAGTAACCAAGTCTGCTTTCCTAGCTACCCATGAGCAATGATCAAAACAATCGATGTCCTCCAAGAGTTACATTTACCCTGGTAGGGCCTTCTCTCAAATAATATTTTCAGATGAAAAGGTGTTCTTTTGTTAGGATTGTCCCAAGAGAATAATTGTCAATATCATGTCAAATAACTACACCACCCAGGGATGCTCTACAAGGTAAAAAGCGGGAGTTCCTTCTTTTTGCTACAGTGGCTTTTGCTTTGCAATAAAACCCCTCACAGAAGGCAAGATTTTTACCAGGAAAGACTGAATAGCAACAGCTTAGTCTTTTGCTCAGTTGAGCTCGAACATGTATCTGAAAATACACTACCAGCACCAAATTCATTTAACCCAAGACTCATTCAACTTGAAATAAGTCACCGCGCAGTTCCTAAAAGATTAAAAAAAAAAAAAATTCAAGCTTTTAAGAGTTTTTCATATTAGCAATGAGTTGCAATATGAGTGTTAGCAGGCTTTTAGAAGTGTTTCTTGGAGATAAAATTTGAATAATCAATGTGGTTTAATTTAAATAATTTATGTATAAAGCACTGCAGAATTATAATTGTAATTATAGTGTTCAACTCAGTAGCAATGAGGTACATTTGAAGTTGGACTCTAATTGTGCTGTATATCTTATGCTCCAAATTTCATTTTGTTTTGAACAAATCCTTTTGAGCACAAGGAGATGGCTCAGAGCTTCACACAAGTTCCTGAATGAAGTTTTAGAGAGTTTTTCTACACATTTTTCATTATTATTTAAAGTCTAAAATCCAATCTTCCATGCTTCTGTATCATGGTGATAAAGTAAAGGTGGATGAAAAGTGCCCCTGGTCAGAGAGGAAGGACTTTTCTACTTTTCTCATGAAGGAGCAGCTGTTCCTATCAATAATTTCCTGAAGCAATAGGCCTGGAGTGTAAACAATATTTTATATGGATGGCAGCAGAACAGATTTCATTATTTCTGAAATTTTTGCACTTCACTGTGGAGAATGGATTAACCCTGTGTGACATAAGCAATTCAAATCTTAGTTCCTTGAAATCTATTAAAGGGTTAAACCTATTAAGATTTTAAAGAAAAAAAAATCCTATAACAGAAGAGTGTCATCTCCATAATTTGGTCCCGAGAGAAAGAACAATGTAGCTTTAGGAGCACTTCAGAGATTGCATATTGAAGCCTGAACAGACAAAAGGTTTGGTCCCACCACTCATATGAATACTCTATTTTTACTAAACTTGTAACACACACCCAGAGACAAATGAGTTTAAAAGGAAAATCCCTAATACAGCCATTCAGGATATTGGACAAGTATGAGAAGAACAGACAACCAATACTTGTGTGCTTTTCTTAATTAAATATCTACAGCCAGTGTCAGAGATCAAAGGATCATTGTTACAACCTAGTAGGGCATATCTGGTGTTGCTTGCAGTATGAACTAAGCAGGTAAGTAATGCTGAATTTCAAACACTAGCAATGAACTCAGTGGTCACCAGATTTAAAGTCTCTTGAGCAGTACTCCCAGAGGCCAAGCAGCAGGCAAGAGAGCACACTTATGGATTCCACCGCTCACAAGCAGGCCTGGCAAGAAGCACACTGGCTTCAGGCAGAAACAGCGAGTTCCAAAGGTTGAATAAACAACTATAAAATTTTCATGGGTGAATGTTGAATGTGCCCCCTCAATGTCAGGAAGAGGTAAAAGTTTATACCTTCATTTCTTTTCAGAGAATATGCTGCTCCACACTATCCTGCTTCTAGAAAAGCAGCTCTGGGATGTAATGACATGAATCACTGGCTTACCCTCTTTGCAAGTGCTATATTTTCTCTTTCCACTTTGTCCAGTATTATGTGTGATGATGGATGATCACATTCATCCCTTATCTATAAGTGCAAGGTCAACAGACCTTTCTAAAATATGGATTAATGAGTAGTCTCTAAGATCTTGTATCTTCAAAATATTTCATGTGAAAGAGGCAAGCTAAATGACCAAAGGAAAAAGCTTATGAGGAAAGGAAGTAGATACATTTATTTCAGGACCCTCCTAACAAGCTTATTTGAATGTGTTAGAACTAGTTAAACCATATAGCTCCAGAAGCTTAATATTTCAGTTAAAGCATTAGAGGTTCACATATCTTTCAAGACAGGAAAACAAGGTAAGTGCAAGTTTCTTTTATGCTGCTATCATCATAGGCTTCCAGCATGCATTAATAAAGGAACTGTCATTATTGCAGCTAATCCCTAAGTTTCTATTTAGAAACTAAAACCCCCTTGATTTCATCTTCTCTTCAACAGCTATACTTTAGTGTAATTTTGTTTTACAACTGGAAGATAATCCATTTTCTGCATTAAATGAGTTCTTGCAACATGAAGTCTGAATCTGAGCTAGTAGGACCTTTCTTATCTATTTTGAGTGACAGCATTTTCCTGGAATGGTGTGAGAAAAGCCTTTTAGGCATCTTGAACAGACCAAAAATGTCCAAACCCTCAGTCTCCAATCAAAAGCCTGAAACAACGGTGAGATCAAATGGTGCTATGAGACCACAAGCAGCAATTGCTCTTTGAGCACATTTAGGTTCTGTCATAAGGTACCTGTCTCTTTACTGGATGGCTGTACTTCCCAAGAGAAGGTCTAGCCAGAAAAACAGCTGCAACTGGACAGCCATTTAGGAATAAATGGGCTTCCCTTCCCAGAAGGCCTTTGCTTTCCACTTCATTACCCTGGTCAGAGATGCTGCAGCACCAATGTGTAGAACTACTACCATTACAAACAGCGTGGTAGGGCTACATTGAAACCTTAAGCAATGGAAATGAAGTCACCAAATCAGTATCATCTGTTTCTAGTTAACAGGTCATGCAGAAGATGCAGCTGGAGTTACTCCAGCTACGCAAGCAGAGCTTACCCACAGGAAGTACCTGTTTTTTCTGTATATGGAGTACCTACTCCTCCCTCATATTGGGGCCAGTAAGCTGAATGTCACAGGGCCCTGTTGTGTTTGACACCTTTATCAGTGACTCTGCTAGTCACAGTACACTGAGATTTGCAGAGAGCACCGAACTGGTGGCACCCTTTGACATTCTTGAAGGCAGGGCTGCTGTTTAGACAGAGCTCTAAGAGGGATGTTGTGAAATTCAACAGAGACAAAGGCATATATCATAAGATCATTTAGGTTGGAAAAGACCTTTAGGATGATCAATTCCAGCCATTAACCAAGCAGTGCCCAGCCCACCACTATGTGCTTAAGGGCACATTGACATGTCTTTAATAAACCTTCAGGGATGGTGACTCTACCACTCCCCTGGGCATCCTGTTCCAATGCTTGTCAACCCCCTCCGTGAAGACATTTTCCCAAATATCCAAACTATGCCTCCCCTGGGACAGCTTAAGGCCATTTCTTATCATCCTGTCACTTGTTGCCCAGGAGAAGAGACCCATGCCTGCCTTGCTACAAGTTCCTTTTGGGTTGTTGTAGAGTACTAAGGTCTTTCCTGAGACTTCTTTTCTCCAGGATAAGCACTCTCAGCTTTGTCAGCTGCTCCTTCTAAGACCTGTGCTCCAGCCCCTTTCACCAGCTTCAGTGCCCTCCTTTGGACACCCTCCAGCACCTCAATGTCTTTCTTGTAGTGAGGGGCCCAAATATACACAGTAATTTGAAATGTGGCCTCGTGATCACCACCCTAGTCCTGCTGGCCACTCTGTGATACAAACCAGGATGCTGTTGACCTTCTTGGCTACCCGGGCACACTGCTGGCTCACAGCAACAGCTGCTCCACCAACAGCTTCAGGATGTCAAGTTTAAAAAGAAAGTAATGCTAAATGCAGACTGCTATGCCAAAATTAAAGTATTGGGAAGATCCAGATAATGAAACTGATAGACTCTTATTCCTAGAATTTGATAAATTGAAGTTGATAGATATTGTGCTCTTGATCTGAGATAAGAAGCTTTATCAAAGCAGTCAGTTTGATAAACAAGCAATCTGCGAGGTGTTAAAAAGGGGATTAAGCAAGTGAAACCTTCAGAAGCCAAGCTTTGCTTCTTTAGTGGTCAAAATTACAGCTGCTGTAAGCTTTATAGCTTCAAGCTTCTCTCAAATCACTACAAACACACACACCAGGTATTAACCAGTCATTTCAAAAAATTTATAGATTAATTTTCATTAGGACTGCACCTACGTGTTCAGTTTTGCTAAAGAAACCCAGCAGCAGTCTGCAAACACTACTAGCAAGTTGTGTCACACTGAAAAGTAAAGACTGCCAGAGGAAAAAAAATTAAGTCCTGCTGCTTCAAAACCTGCAGTCCTTAGTCTGGAGTTCCAAATGATTTGGATCATGTTTTTCTGGCAATAGATCAAAATTAAGAGATAGAGAATCCAGTAATATCAAATTAGTGGGAAAAAAATTTGATTATTTCTAGATGCCACTGTTTAAATGTAAAATTTTACTTTTTTCTTTCCCAACATAGAAATGGTTAAGGTTTAAAATTTGAAGTTAAGGCAGAACAAGATACGTTAAAAACTAGGAGCAATTATATTAAATTCTGTACCACTTTAACTCAATTGCCTTTTATGCTTATTTAAATTTTAAATCTGCCTTAAAACCTGTGTCTGGCAAGTCCAAATCATCAACCCTGATTACAAAAGGAAAATATTCCCTCTCAAGTCATACACATCAGATGGTTTGGGAAAAAACCTCACCCACCCCATATTAAAAAAAAACCCTGGTCAAACTGCCCAAAACCTCAGTACCATGAGGTAAAGCCTGAGATAACCTGGCTGCCTTCCCTGGAGAAAATCCAAGATCATACTGTCCCATAGAAGAGCTTGCATACAAAATAAATCCCTAGAACAAGACGTATAACAACAAACAAAACTATTATAAACTCCATACTGGTTTTGTTTTTTTTTTTTCACAATTCTAAAAACAATATTGCCTGTGCAGTCTGTGCTGATGCAAGGATTCAGCTGTGACTTAGTGTCTGTCCCCTGCCAATCCAAGCAGCCAAGGCCACTCAGTAATTTTACCAGGCTTCTGTGAAAGTGTCTGAAACAATACTCATGCTGTAAGGAAAAAAACAACCACCAGAAAACATACCCCAAAACCCCCAGCTTTAGCTGGCTGCAGTAGCCCCTGAATCAGCCAAAATAGGGCACAACCACCCTGACAAACTGAAATGAAAAGTTAAAAAATAAAGGAGGGGGGAGCATGTGTGCAGATTCATGATGGCACATCAACTACACAAGAGACTGTCTGAAGCTCAACTCTCTCATCTGAATATTTCTATCCACCTGACCCATTGTATTACATACACCGAAGCTGGGGCAGATGGGATACAATTAAAAACTATATTAAAGAACCTGAAAATTGTGAACAGGATATAAATTCAAGAGTTCAGATTACCTGTAGCATGACTCTCAGAACAAAGACCTTAACAGTGCATACACTATGTTCATCCCACAGCAGGCAGCTGTCTCTTATGGCTGATGTCTAAGGTGGCAGAAATTGATGCCATTTTCCCAATAATTTTCCAAGCTTCCTTGTTTAACAAGTTGAGCTGCACAATAGCAGTTTATTTACCTGCTGGCAATTCTTTTCTTTGAAGGGTCAGTGCTCTTAATTATAGTGACACCTGTGTACTGCTTTGCTTTTAGGCCTGTCAGGGTTTCCATTACAAACCCATTTCTAGATGTTTATTCTGTAATATCCTTCAAGTCCACTGTGGGTTGAGGCATGGATCACAAGGTCTTAACAAGTAATTTTTCTAAGTAGTCGTGGTTCTCTTGTTCCATCTGAAATAACTCAGGAACACCCCTTTCTGCTGCTTCTTTGTGGGGAGGTTATACCTATTTTTTCCTAAGGAAAAAAACATTTCACAGAAAATCTTAGATAGAGAAAAAGTATAATAATCTTACAAGAAATATCAGTTTGTACCCAAAAAGCCCAGAGTGTAATATTTAGCCCTCTTAATTTTATTGCATCAGTTGGAACGAGTTGTTTTTCTGCCTTGGCTCACCATCATTGCTATATGATAGTAACTTTTTATTTTCTTCTTCACCCATCTTGCCTACTATCACAGGCCTGTTGGCACTCTATCCTGAAGTCAGGAGTCAGCTACTCCTGTTGAAGAGAGGCTACACAAAAGCATCTATATTACCTGCTTCACATTTCAGATTATATACAACATTGAAGACAATAGAATGGAAGGCAGCCTCTATAGGCTCTCTCACCCAGAACAAGAGCAAAAATTACACAAAGACAAAAAATAGCAACGCTATTCATCTTCTGCTCAGCCACGGTAACATACACAAAGGCTAGACCAGACTGTCACAAAGACAGTGATGATCAAATGGTCCAAGAAGGAGAAACCCAGAAGAAAAAGCAACGAACACAATCAGTAATAAGCAAGTAGACACTGGAAAGAGACTCATGTATGCAGTGCTATCTGTGGCTGAGAAACAGGTGCTGTATAAAAAGTACTCACTTTTTTTGTGGGAACATAAACTAAGTTTCAAGTCTCATAGCTGCAAGTTGCAAGGTCACAGCTGCACTTGCCCATGACAAGCTGGAGTTTTGCAGGACAAGAAACAATGAGACTACAAGCCCAACTTGCTGCACAGTCACAGGCCCTTTACATATCAGGTTCATGAACCCTTATCAATCCTCAGCATAAAGAGCTGAGGTTGTTGAACTCCCTATCTGATGTACCATCCTCTGACGTAGACTGAAGCTCTTAAGATAATGCAAAACCAAACAATAATTCCACAAAAGAAACTAATGCTTTGGAATGGAGTTCAGAGTTTCTGCTTTGTCATTAGGGTGGTACCTGCAGTGACAAAAGATACTTGCAAAAAGAGTTCCTGCAGCCAGACTAATTACTGTGTAAGTTTACAGAGGAAAAAGTGGGAAGAGAAGAAAGTGTTTGTACCAGCACTGACAGTTACAGCTGGTGCACCCTGCTTTCTGAAATGCAGAAGTGTTTTTGTATTTTCTAATCTACTTCTACTCGTGCACTTTCAAATCCCTAATGATTCTCCATTTTGATCATAGATAAATGCAGCAAAAAGGATTGGGTTGTAAAAGAAACCGTGCATCCCTTAACACAGCTACACAAACCCTTTCGTGTTTGCTGTGACCCCGTTTGAAAGTTATCCACTAGCTAGGAACAGAACTATTCTACCTTCAAAGGTTTCCATCCTTTCCTCTATTCCTTTTGCTATGATCATCTCAATAACAGAATCTTGCTTTTGATCCAAAATGAGTAATTCAATAAGTCATTCCCAGTCAAGTAAATGGAACTACAACAGCAGACTTAGAATAACAATAATAAATACACAGAATTTCTTGTCTTTGACTGACAAAGAAGTTCAAATCTAACTTCTCTTCCCATATAGGAAGCCATTATTGTCTTCTGACACCTAAACAAAGTTAAACTTCAGTACTGTCCAGATCCAAAAAACTTTATGACTTGAGAAGTGGATTATTAATTAATATAACTATAAATTAAGCAGAAATCTAATTATTTCTTGGACAGGTATTAGTTTCCCTTGGGCTTTAGGAATCTATTTTTCTTGTTTGAATGCTAAATGTCTAAGTAAGAAAGAAATAAAGCCCTTTTTGATTTTTAAAACTCCCTAAAACTCCAAAAGCCTACAGAAATAATCATTTATGTTCATTATTTTTAGCTGCCCATCACAAATTATTACCATGAGTCTGAATACCCCCCGTGTTGTCTGTTTATATGAGTTGTTTTGCCTGTGTTTTGGGGCATTTTTGTGTGCGTTTAACTTTTTAAAAAATTTTCTCTGCATGCCTGCAGGAACTGACACATTGCAATCATTAATTCAGCATGGGTTTATACATAAGTGAACCAACTCACACAACCACAAAGATTTGGCCACGTAAAGAAGAGAGAAAGGTCTTATAGCTCTGATTAAAAAAAAAATGCAAAAATGTGTGGATGCACGTAAGAGAGACACAAAGTCTTCCAGGCCTAAGCTGCAACTGGTTTTTTACTTTCAGTAGAGCACCAAAAACTAACAGAAGGATTTTTGCCATATTCAAAATGCCACTGAAACAATCTAATGCACGCAAAACTTCATTGGGAATAGAAGACATCTCTCCTCAAAAGTGACACTGAAATTAACAGAACAAATAGCATTTTGACCTCCTCATTAGAGATTTGCAACCAAGAAGGAAGAAAGCTGCATCATCCCTTGGTCTGAATTTAGCTTTGCTGTCCCCTGTTATTTCAACTCATCTCTAGGGTGAGATGAGAAATTATTAATACCAAATCTGAAATCTAGATAGGAAAAGTGGCCAAAAAATGCTCCCATAAATACCCTGGAGAACTGATACACTGCAATAAATTTGTTTTTCTCTTAACTTTGAGGTGCTGCAATGCAGAATTTCCAAGTGTGACAGGATAATGAAAGAGTTATATGACATCCAGTATCATACTTTATACTACTTCAGATAAAAACCACTCCTTTCTTTTTCCCCTAGGATTGCCTGAGATACAGGGTGCTTGTCTTTAATTTGATGCCACTATCATCAAGCTTTCAGCAGTCTTGATAGTCTCAGTGGCTTTCTCTTTGCCCCATATTGCTGCAGAAATTACTGTAGCAACATAAACTATAAATCACCTTTAAAGGTGACCTCCAAAAGACAAGAAAGGGCTTATTCCCTTTTGTTACAGATTAACAGTTAAAGAAAAGCTTCTTAGAGGTTCTGAATTGGATATTTTGGTTAACATTTGCTATTTGTTTTAGTATTTGGTTATTTTAGCTGTAAAATTTCTTTACCACTAACTTTATCCTCCCTAATTTTCCCATGTAACTCCCATATGTTTTTTTTCCCAACTTTCTGTGCCAAATTTAATTGCAATAAAGTGGCAGGTTGCAGCAAACAAATCAAATTTCTGGGGACAATTAGGGATATGTAAGCAAACATGAGAAATAAACCAAATGAGATCCCCATCCTCCTTCCCACCCTTTGCTTTTTTAGGGTGAGCTAAAACCAGGACGAATCAACACAAAGAAAAAGTGCCCACTATTTTCTTCACTCAAGGTATCTCTAAATGAGGCCAGGGACACCTCATATTGGGATAATTAGAGATGATTGCTCTCAGCTGTCTAAGAGCAGAATTCTGGGCTTACTTCATTCAGGTGAACTGATACCAATCAGGTGTGGGAGAAAAAAAGGGGTCTGAACTGCAGTGACTGAGATTTCTTCCATCTGTCTCATGGAAGAAGGAACAAAGACCATCTCAAAGCCTCCGGTAGGCAGAGACAATGGATACAGCATTTTGCACACCTACAGGCTAAGCACTCATTGGCGTCACAGCCTTCAAACCAGGCACTGCTAGGCACAAATTCAAAAGCTGCAGTACCCTCAGTGGAGAGTAGGAGTACAGCGAACTCTTCCAGCTCCCTGGCAGGGCAGAAAGCACCCTTACTTCTGTCACATGTCACATTGTACTACATCTCTATTTGAATATATAGTTACCAGAAAATTCTGGGATTGTACACTAGCAGAAGCATGCAATCTAGATTGTAAGTAGACAGGCTAAAATTTATGCTGTTTTTCAGGATACAGTGTCCATTTTGGAAGTCATCTGAATGACATTCAATGGCCAAAAATAACACTTAACTTTTGTATGAGGTACTATATTTCATTTTAAGAATTCAGAATTATAATAAATCAATTAATAAATTAACTCACAAAGTACTTATTGGTTTATGTATTCAATTGATTTTTAAATATATTATGTAAAATACACGTATATGTATATACTTTACAATATAATCAAATGCTGTGAGAAACTGACTGCAGTTTTCCCATTGACTTCAAAGTTGAATCAAGTCCCATAATTATTTATAAGGGGCTGTCTTGAAGCCTTCATTGCTCAAACATTACCACGTAGAAGCAGAAACACAAATATTAGCAAAGAAAAGGACACATTTTAGAATTGTTACATTGCAAGGAATTGGAGCCAAATAAAACCTCCATTGTCACATCTGCCATTATGTTTCCAAAAAAATCCTTTAAAAAAGTAACAGCATAAGATAGTCCCTTGCTCAGGCTCTGGAAGAATTGCATCAACATTGAATCATTCCTTACATTTTTGTTTCCTCCAAAGAAATTGCATTTCATCATCACCATTTCAAGTGCATTTACAACAACAAACAAACTGAGCCTTGGAAGTATCTGAAGAGTCTTGCCATACCTTCAAGCTATATTTTGCTATATTTTTATCATAGAAGAAGTGAATTATGCCTTCCAGGGAAAAAACCAACCCAACAACAAGGCACAGGAAACTCACCAGCTGCAGGAGGTCCCTGATGGTGCCACCAGTGCAGTCCTTTTGTCCCGCTGGGCTCCTGTAGGTACAGATGGTTCAGACAATTAGGACAAGGACCCAACCAGCCTGGCAGCTCCCTCTGAAACTGCTGGCTCCCCTCAGTCTCCCCTCTTGCTGCCTTTTCCACACCTTTTCTTGAGGCTTTTTTCCCCACCTAAAGCTCACCTCTGCTTTCCCTCCAGGCCCCTCATGCCCTCACTCTCAGGTGTGCAGGCTCACACAGCCCAGTCACTGCATGTGCTCCTCTGGGCTGGCCCCAGAACAGGAGGGGACCCTGCTCTCCCTGCTGCTCTGGGGTCCCCCCAAAATCACACACAAGGGTTACCCAGTCTCTGCTTGCTGAGGCTTTAACACTGCCCCCCAGAATGCTGCCCCGGTTGCTCTGGCCACCTGGCTGAGAGGCTGGCCTCGAGCAGGTCTAACACCCCACAGCAGGACCTGCCCCACAGCACAAAGGCCCTGCGTGCCCAGCACCACCTTACCTGGGCACGCAGCTCAGCCGGTAACACTGCCACACACAGGCAGCGCAGCCCAGAGCACTCACCCCCAACAGGGACATTTCCACAGCACCACGGTACCCTGAGCCCAGGAGAGAAGCTCCCTGCCCCTCCTGAAATAACCACCCCTCTTCTGTCTCTCCCAGCACCTCTCCCGCTCATCAGCCTCAGCTGTGCTGGGAGCCTCAGCCAGGCAGCTCCCAGGGACCGCCATCCCAGGTGCAGCCAGAGGCACCTGCCTAACCTAAATGATAAGGGCCCAGGAGGAGGAAAGGAATGGAATGATCAAAGGCGTTTCCACAGGCAGAGATTCTTTCATCTGGCCCGTTACAGTGTGAATGCTGACAAGGGCTCTCTGCAGACGCTAGGAGGGGTTTACTTCATTTTGTCAGGAGGACATCAGAGCTCCCTGATCTGACATGCCAAGGGTTGTTTGTGGCGTTGATAACTGGCCTTCTCACCACTGGAGAGGAAATGGTTGAAGAAGAGATCTAAAACCCACATCAGGCACTACTTATGTTTGCCTGAAGAAATGCGCTATCATTCCCTGGCAGGCCTCCCTGCACCGTGCAAATCTGGGCTAATTTCAAGCATCTGACAGAGGCAGAAACCTAAAAAAGTACTGAGTTCCCACAAGCATCGTCTGAATTGGAGCATTTTTTTACCATTTGGCACACACCAGCATGTTTGTAACCTGAACCGGCCATTGCATGTTGAGTGACAGTCCCTTAGACAGTGAAGCCATATGTAGGGAAAGAGGCAGAGCATTGTTGTTCTTGTTGTGGGAGAACTTAGGGACAAAGCCCCCTTCTTCAGCTCAAATCAGAGAGAATAACTTAACAAGAGAAATAACTTGTTCACTTATCCAAAATTTAAAAAAAAAATCACCTTGAAAATAAAGTCTTAGGGACTTGGTGTGTTTGCATGGAAAGATGCTGCCATGGAAGGACAATGCTATACAGCGTGGAAGGGAGGATCCTGCTGCCTCCCTGGGAACCTGGCAGCTTTCTGAAAGGAGATTCTAAATGTCTGTGAGACAGACACTCTGTCAAGTCTGTTTTAACAGGGAGAGGGCCAAAACCTACAGTTTATTTACAGGGTGCCCTTGGCAAAAAAATATTTGCCTTCAAGATTTAGAGTAAGTACCAGGACTCTGGTTAGCAGGGCCTGAGTATTTTGCTGACTCATAGTATATATAATGAAATGGTATATATAATGGAATATATCTAGTTCATGAAGTCTCTTGATACTGTGTTGTAATTTAGTCCACCAACAGCCTTTATTTAAAGTTGGATTCCATGAGCCTGTTATAATGAGCTAAAAAGTGCACAGATAAGCAGTTATTTCTGAAAATGTGGCTCCCTATCGATGTATATTTTGCACAGCCTGTATATCTTAATTGAATTGAAATGAGCATGGGACCCTAGGGTTTTTTAGGTCTAGTGAGGCATTAAATACTCCAAAAGCACAATAAAAATGAAAAAACCCTCTACTTCTCCAAATGATTGAATCTTATTGCTTTAGCTCTGGGTACAGCACTCCTACTACCCAGGAAAAACACACAAAAGCATTGCTTACAGCCCTTCATTGTCTATATCTGTAGCCTTTATGCCTTTGTACCTGTAATCTTAGTTATCTCCTGCCCTTTTGATGCATCCATCTTTCTGTTTTAAGTGTTTCTATCTTCTCTTCAAGTTGCCTTACATATGCTTATATTTTTTTCTTTTCTTTTTGAAGCCTGTCACTCCAAGAGTACTCCTGCATTGATTAGAAAAAAACCAGTTTTGGAGATAGTGGCAAACCATTGCCTTCTCTATTCAGATGGGGTTGTGTTTTATTTATTTCTGAGGAAGTCTGTCTCTGCTGGAGTTGAATTAAGATCATGTAGACATATCCTATAAAATTTTTGAATAATCTGTCTCATGTACATTGCTGCATGTATCAGCATGAAAACCAAGAGTAGCTGCTTTGTGTATTAAACACACAGCTGATGTGGAAGAATGATCTAGCTCAAAATAAAGAGGAGAAGTAAAACTTCTTCTCCAAAGTAAATCTTTTAAAAATTTAATAACTGTTCAGTTGAAAATCTGTTCTTATATATTATCATGCTTCCTGCCTACCATATACAAGAGTGATCCTGAATGCTCTAAACAAGCCACTGATCAACCTATTTTTGAATGAAATTTGGAGACCTCAATGGGTTAGGCACTTAGAAGAAAGATCTGATGTCTTGGATGTTTACCCAAATTGAGCTGAGTCTCTGAATACTTTTGCTTGGCAATCACTCTTGGATTATACTATTTACATTTTCACAGAGGGAGTATTATTGGTCACCTTCCACTACCATGACTGTTACAGTGTCAATCAAAAACAAGCAGCTTGCTAACATTCAGACTCCAGCTGTACAAATGTTCTCTTTCTGGGGCTCATTAGTTTGCTCCTGCTGGCATCTCCCCAGCCAGAAAAAAAAAAAAAAGAAGAAAAAACAGCCCTGGTGTTTTCAGTCAGTACAAACAAAATTCTATGAATATATTTTGCATAAACTTGAATTCCAATTAACTAAAGATGATCTTTCTCAAAAAATAATCAAAAGAACTTGTTTAGGCATTAGAACTACAAGTGATAGGATGAATGGATGTATGTTTTTTATTCTCTATTTTGCTATCCGAAACAAAGTTCATTGGTAGTGGGTGAAAATACCCACACTACAGAATAGACTTGAAATCAAAGACTGAAAGATTTCATTAAGACAGAAGGAGTTATTGCTCACAAATTAAGTTGTGTTAATTCAAGTGCCAAGCAGAATACTTTGATGGATTGTATTGTAGAACTGGATAAAGAAAAGAATGTCTACAACTGTGATGAATTGCTAAATTAATTTCATCCATAAGAAAAAGAATATTGATTTCATTTATCTCAACCAGTTGTTAGTATGACTGAAGGATAATTCAATTTCAGTGACATCAGCTGCACAGATGATGGCACTGTATCACAGGATGGCAAGAAAATGTGATTCAAGAGTGACAAAGATAATTTAATCAGAAGAGATCAAAATCAGTCTGTCTTTTAGAGAAGGCTGAGCTGGATCTATGGATTCTACTGTTCCTTAAACTTATGCTAGACTTTGTAATGTTTATGAGTTTTAACCTATGGTTGATTTTTCATGTACTTACACATGACCAGAACACACAGACCAAAAGAGTGATAATGAGGGATGGTGACTCTGAATACCTGCTAGTATAGAAACTTATAAAAGAAAGGAGTTAACAAAATTGTAATTAAGTGATGAATGAATTAATCGGTAAAGAAATTGTTACATAGTTCAGCAACATGGGCTTGTTTCAATATCATGTTGAAGTAAATTTAAATATTTACAAGTTGCATCAGTAAATTTTCGATTACGCTTCTATACCCAGTCACACTGAAGTAACAGATAGTTTTAATTTTGCTTTTTCTGAAGAATCTTTTGTACTTTTTGAATTTCAGGTTTTTTTTTCAGAAGTGTTTTTTTTTCCTGACCCTTCTTAAAATAAAATATTATCTTGAATTTTCCACCTGAGGATTTGGTGTGTGACAACTTAATCACATGAACAGCCATCCTGAAGTTAATGAGATGATCTGTGTGCTAAAGCTCAACGTTTCTATGAATTGTGAAAATCACTTGAAATAAAAATTCAGATATCACCACGAATGACAAGAAATTGATTCAGATGTTCATTACACTTCAGAGACACTAAAAATCTGATCTCATCAACATATTCTGCTGAGCTGAAACTTCTTATTTTGATGGTCTCAGCTTCATTTCAGTTAAGGATATGCAAGAAAGCCAAGACTCACTATATTTCTTAAAATCAAAGAGGTTTTATTTCACACCCTATTTACATGTTAGGTCTCTGAAGTAAAACATTAGAGACTATTTTATATAGTCTTATTTTGCTACAAAGGAACCAGTCCAGTTTCACAGAATATGAATATGTGCATATGTAAAAGAAGCAGGATTGACTACACCATGTCTATGTATGTGGTTGTCAAACAAACAGGCATGGTGAGGAATAAAGCAGACAATAATTTAAGGAAATCCTCAACACATTAAAATATATCAGAAATCTGAAAGTTTTTCTCTTTCTTGTTTTGAAACAGTCTGTTAGAAGTACAATTCCAGAGGTTTGTATTAGAATAATCATTTTCAAATGAGTAAATATGAGGCAAATGTGTGAATTCAAACCAAAGTATGAGGGATTTAGTCTCTGTTGTGTCAACAGGATAGAAATGAATCAATCTGTAAAGCCTGATGAGAGCACCAGGCTCTCTACAGAAACACGTACTTACCTTAAAACATTTACTTACATCCAAGTCCATTGTGTTGTTTCTTATCTTGTCACCAGTAACAAAAACCTTTTATACACTTTCTATCTCCTTGTGGATTTGTATTGTGTTATTCTCACATATTTTTACATTTTACTTCGCACATTTTGTTTATGTAGTAGTGAATCTCAAGTTTAGCTTTCTTGTCCAGGATACATGCAGAAGGCAACACTTTTGGATTAATTTTCAGAGATTCAGACTATCACAGAGCCTCAATGAAGTAAGATATATTAGTCAGACTAAGAAAGTAATAAGATTTGTGCCTAACCTGAGACATAAATTTAGCATGAGACACTATTATTCCTTGTGCAATAGATTATTGGGGGAAGTCTTGCTGGGTGGATGGTCCCTTCTGTGGGATCCCATACCTTAAATCTCTCTTTCAAGCAGAGGTTCAAGCTGATATATCTCAGAATTTGATCACTGTAGTAAGACTCCTTTTGCTTTTAAAATATATTTTTATTCCAAAGCAATGTTAATACTAAAGGCAGTGGCATCCAAAGTACACCAAAAACATATGAAAAACACTGTTCTGTTCAATGCACAAAACATACATCTGATGTTTAGAGTTTCAATATGTAAACTCTCTACAATTATTTTCTGGCTTTTATAATAGCAAGCAGGAAATAGTTTGGGTGTTATTAATATTTATAGTCTGCAACATTTTGTACTTGTTACAAAACTTTCAATTGCTTGATCTGGATCTATAATCAGTGACAAAAAAACAAATAAATCCTGATTTTGGTGCAAGTGCTTTACAGTTCTTCCTACATCATGAATCAAATTACAAGATAACTAGCTCAGCTTAATGTTGGAGCTGAAATTCTTATCACTGTAACTGAGATATTAAATCTTACTTTAATATTTTCACAAATGAGAAGTAATTTAAATAATCAACTTTAAAAAATAAAACATACAGAACATAGGAGGAATTAGAGAACAGAAAAAAGTAGAAAGAAGAATCAATGGGAGGGAGAGCCAAAGTTAAGCATTACCAATGTATTCTGCCAAAGAACAGCAAAGGCAGTTTCCATGCAAAGTTCTATTTTTCTATTATTCAGAGCTGTGGCTGAAGGCAAACCGGTGCAACAGCAGTGCAAACTCCACTTTAAAACCTGGTATTTCACACATTCACTTGGCATTTGAGCTCCATGAGGTTCCTCTTGGATCAAGCAGTTTTCTCTGAAATGATAGAAGTCCCATAAAGATCAGTCCTTATCTTCCTAAGTGACACTAGAGAGCTAAAATCTCTAAGTTAAAGCTGATAAAGTTAGCAAAACTAAAATGTAATTTCCTGCCCTCTTCGTTCACCACATCCCTAAAAACTGTGAAGAGTTAATATGTGCCAGAAGGATCCTGATTATGTTTGTGGCAAAATCCTCCTCCTTCTTCCCTCTATAGATTCTTTACTCCTAGAAATGTGAAGAGTAAGAGAAAATGAAAAGAACCCAAGTGCTTTCTTATATTCCAGATATTTTTTTAAGTGCCATCATTAGCTCAGCCTCTCGAGCCATGGAAGGAACCAAAGCAATTCATAGCTTTCAATGGTATTTTAATCCTGTGTTTTAAAGCATCACTCTATAGCTTGCTGTCTGTGTTTGCCATGACACTGAAGTCATGAAGTTTGCTTGTAGTTAATTTTCAGCTTGGCTGACTGACTTCTGATGTTCCTGCTGAAAGTGTCTGTGTTTCTGCACTCTTCTGGGAGACTGACTGTTTATTTAATGTCCATTATCACACAATTCTTGCATATATTATCTTATAGACATCTGCAGCAGTTCTGTTACAGTTTACTGAACTGCTTATCCTGGAAAAGTCAAAGTCACTGTGAGAAAGTACTTACTCTGACAAGGCATGTTAATTCAACAATGAGAGTCTCTGATTAACACAGCAGGACTGAGTTCTTTTGAATATTCTGCATTCTGAAGCCCACTGACATTTGAGTGCTGATTAAATCAGGAAGGCCTCTGTTGCCTTGCTGAACAGGACCTGGGCAATCAGCCTGCAACTGCCATCCAGCTGAACTTGCCAGACTTTGGTAAAAGATAGAGCTGGCTAAAGAAAGTTTCTCAAGCCTATGCAAGAGTAATTTCCCTTACATCTGCCATTGTGGAACATGGTTTGCTTTACCCAGCCAGCAAATCTTGTCAGTTCCTGGAAAAATTATGCCTTCATAGTATCATTTGACCTCTGGTTCTTCTGACACCATTAACATAACGCTTTTCAGGAGCTTTTAGTCCAGTCACTTCTCTCAGAAGAGCCACTGAGCTACAATTTTAGTGCTGCTAGTTGTCCAATGTAGAAGGAAAAGCCGGTGTAGTTATGTATTATGTTATAGCTATATATTGGATATGATGCTAATCTGAGATGCTAGTTTGAGTTATAAAATTCACAACTTCATCCAGGATATCCACTTTGGACAGAAGTGAACTTCATCAGTATCAGCCGTTCCTTCCCATGTCTTTGTTCTTGCTTTGCCTGCACACCCAAAGACCATGAAGTGGCTGTATCAGCTGTTCAGTCAGTACTCTAGAGAGCAGAGGTCAACACAATGGGAAATATTGTTTGCTTGGGAAGGGCTAATCTAGTTTGAAAAAACAGGAAGTTTATCATTAACTGATACCTGAGCTGATTCAATTAAAAGAAAAGCAAACTCATTAAAATCCTTCTTTTATTTAATGTATTTTTTGTTTGTTGTATTTTCATATGATCAAGATAGGGAGGACCAAAATACACACATTTTTAAAATACAGTCAAGTGAGAACTGACTGGAGAATTGTTTCTAACTACATCAGCAGATAAACAGCAGGGAAACAGAACTGGTGCATTAGCCAAAGGCTGACTTTATACAGGAGCAAATGGCCATGAATACATTTAGGAATACATTAAAATAATGTTTCTAATCTTCAGAGGGATCAGATGTGAGAACAGCTTACTAGTAAAGCTTTGTAATAAACCTAAGGTATTAAGCTTGATCAGTTTATGATCATGTTTAATTATAATAGCTGAGACTGACTTGATATTAGGCATCCCTTTCCAGAACTGAATCCTGTATTGCCATCTCTTTATGCTGAGATCCCTGACAAAATGAAATTTCCAAGCAAAAAACGACCCAGGAAATTACATATGAAATCTAACTTTTTAACTGTGCTTTTCTTCTTTGCAAACTCAAATATGCAGATGTCTATGGAAGCCATATGTCTGTGTTCACATTTAATTATCTACTCTAGCAACAGAAATCAAGGTAAATTTTAGGTCTTCATGGCACCAGACAACTTCTGTTTTACACAATGGCCAACATGAGCTCTGAAGCCAGCTCAAAGATTTCTCCAAAACATCTTGCAATTAAATGAAATGTACCAAAGCTGTGTGTTTTAGGATTATAATGTCTGTGTTTCTGCAATATGGATGCAGCAGCCTTTAACACACTTACGGTGGATTCCTCTAAGGAACAGCTCTATGTGTGTTCCTATAACTAGAAATTTAAACACTTACAGGAAGATTCAGCACTAACAGATACATTAAATATTTTTGCTAGGCACATGAAAGATTTTGCAAAATTCATTGTACTCCATTTTTATTGTAAACTTGACACTAAGTTGGGTGAGTGTTAAGTACTCACTCTTACTGGATTCAATAGCTGAAATTAAGAAAGTTATTTAGTTGGATAAATGTTTGGAAGTCCAGTTAATTTCTTAAGCTATATTAGCTTAATGAAGCACGTATAGGCTCCCATAATCTTTGCACTTGTATGACAACTTGTGGTTAATATTAATTAATGACACATCAGTGCACATTTGAAGTGAATGATGAAAATGTTCATTCAACCATGATAATACGTTAAAGCAACACTCAAGCAAGGCATCAGAGAGGCAGAATCTAAATGAACACGCATCAGTTTTTTTGCTGTAGTAAGTTGAAGTTAAACAATAAATGTTTTTACATTGTAGGAGGCCCCAAACAGATTTGACTGATTTTTAAAGCTACTTCCTCAGTGATGTATAGGATGAAGCTAGCAGTGACTAAAGATGCCAGAAAGACAGGAAAGGCGGATGATCCCAAAAACCATAAGAAAAGGATATTCTACATCTGCCCATAGATCAGAGGTTTAGAGATCAGGCTAGGATTTTTTCAGCCTTTCAGTCTTCTCTCAAATTGATGATAAATAAATTGGGAGAACAGATTTGGTAATATTTGGTCAGGTGTGTAGTGTGTGTCAGAAAGCATAACAGTATTTTAGGAAGAGAAATCTTTGTTCCTCTTCTGCCTTCTCTTTAGATCACTTCTTGTGCCTGTTCTTGTACTTTGAATTGTGTTCACAGAAAAAGAATAGATCCTGTAATGGCACTTTGTACTTCAGTCAAACTTTTCAGACAAGGACCTTAAAGCACCGTCCAAATTTGCTAATTCCAGTCACATTTCCAGCAGATGTGTTTACATGTGTACCAAAGTACCTTTTGTATGGTTGTGTGTGTCTGTGAAATGTCATGGGCTTTAGAAACACAGGAGAAAGGAGATGTCAGTGATGTCAGTGAGAGAGATTGACTTTTTATACATCAGCAGGTGAGGGGGAGATTGGGCTGGAAATGGGAACTAATATGTACATTTGGACTGCATAGCCCTGTAGACAACAGTGAGAATAAGCTATTGACAGCAGTAGTTATTTAGTTGATAAATGGCCCCAAACCTGGGAAGCTCTGTAATGGTTTTTAATGGGGTTGCACAATAGGTATACAAGGAAAAAAAATTACAAAATAGGCAAACCTTAAGGGGGAAAACATAGATACTTTGAAGTCTGTAACAAAATTCTCAGGATTTCAATTTGAAAAGATTGCAAATTGCTGGGTAGTAGAGGGTAGATTTTGGAAAAGCAAAATTCCTTACACTAAAATTCAACAGACTGCAAAACTGATATGAGAAATATCTGAAATGTTATTCCATGAGCTGAGTAAAATTTTCTTGGACAAAACATTTGTGAATATACTTCTATGTGTTGGATGAAATAATTGGCCTTTTTCATCTTTTAACTTTTACTACACTTCTGTAATAAAAGACACAAAAATCAATTCTTTCCAGTGGTTTGAGGAATTGTTTCACTTTATATAGCTAGAAATGTGCCTTTTCACTTGGCCATGCCTCTTTAAGACATTCTAAGAAAGTATGCTCAATTACTCCAAGTTTGAAAACTTGTACCATCTTATTTCTATATTAAAATGATTTCACACTCTTTTCGGCAAAGTTAATCTCATTGTAATTTTGTATCTTAGCTGGTAGAGAGCTGTGGTGTCTGGCTTTCTTCCTGGCTTTCTTGCAATAGTACCACAAAGCATATATATTGTGCACAAAATTATTTTTATTTAATGTGATAAGTATGCAATGATTGGGACGGGAACCTTGCTTCTGTAGAAGTAATTCTTTTCTTATACACTCCATATGAAGAATTATGCTGTCTTCTGCTTCTGGTGAATGGAAATTCAAAAGCAAACCTTTCAAAGAACTTAATTTTAAATCAAATACGATTAAGCACCTCAGGTGTTTAATAGACCATGACTGGCAATGTGGCTTCACCTAAAAGAAAACTGAAGGAACTGACATCTTTCTGCTGTGAAGATGGGTAGAGATCATAAGTGAAGTAGGAATGATCTCCGTGCTGAATGAAGGCTTTACCTGAGTCTTATCAGAGTTTACAACATGTGTTATTCATTGCAAACATGGAAACTAACATTATCGTGTCTGAATTAAAAGTCATTTAGCCAGCAGCAGGCATTTTAATATAAATTTATCATAATGCAAACTTTAGACATTTTAAAGCAAATTGTGTCTAAACCCAGGGAGATGACTAGAAAATGGGGTAAGATTCAGGTAGGGTTGTAGCATACTGACTTCACCCAAGTGTGGGAGAGCTCTGCACAGCCATATTCTCCCCAGACGGTCTGGAAAGAAGAGCAGCAGGTTGGTACCAATGCCAGAGGGAAGGGGAATGATGCTGCCTGGTGTGGCCGTGTCCTGGTCAGCCTTGTTAGTGCAGTGCTGAATCCAAGTTCCCAGAGCTTGTCCTCAAGTGCCTCAGACCTCAGGACTGCCTCGGTTAAGCCAGCCTGTGTCTGCATAGTGAACAGCCTCATGGAAAATGCCTGAAATGCTTCACTTGCACAGCCTGGTAAAATCACAGTGCAGACAACACGTGCATGATGATGTCTGTAGGTTACAGAGGGGAACTGTTAGCTTCAGGCAAATCTTAGCACAAGAACTGATGTACATCTAAGTTGGGTGAGAAATGTGTTCTAAAAAGTGAATTGTGAGCTCCAATGCACACACCCAGGAGAAACTTAGAAATAGACAGAGACAGCTTTTATGGTTGGGCTTGACAGGCTTAGGGATGGGGATAAGGATTACCTCTGTTTATTTTCAGACTTTGTGACTGTGACGGCCAAGACTCTGTTTCTGCTGAGGTCTCTTCTGACACTGATTTAAAAAGATTGTAAACATGAAGAGTTAAGAGGGAAGGCTGGACAAATGACCTGGATGTAATCTTGACCCCAGCAAAATCAGTTCAAACTGCCGATTTGTTGGGGCTAGGATTTCACCTTGACTAGACTGCAGACATTCTCCTAAGTGTTTGTTTTGTCTGGCAACACAGAACATCTAGTAGCAGGAACACATTTTAAAACATCAAAGCCTTTATTTGCTCTGTGCCAGTTCAAGGTACATGCTGGTGTTCTAAACACTTCAGCATAACTTTCCTCTTTTAATATTGAAACTGGCTTGTTTTCTCCTGTAAAGAAGAACTAGTAGCAGGCTCTGAAGATAGTGTCATGCTGTCCTAAGTTGCTTGTTCTAGCAATAAAAAAGACATTTTCCTAGCAAAAAGAAAATGACTAATTACAATTTAATTAACATATTGAATGTCTTGGATGTTTTTAAAGGAAGAAGTCCTTGCAAAGTAATGGCTTTTACTCACAGTTTTTTTGTTTTTCCCCTTTACTGTCAAGAAAGAGGACTTATGTAAGCTCCGTTAAAAAAATGATTCTCCATATTATATTGTATATATAAGACAAAAAATATAGTGCAAAACAGTAAAAGGAAGAAAGGGAAGTATAAATGCCAGTAAAACTTACAAGGCAATTTACTACAATGTGAGGCCTGATTTCTACATGGTTGGGTTCTTAGTTTTTATGCTCACTCATGCTGAATGACATGCAGAAGAGAAGTGTGTGCCATCCTGATGGTTTCACTGAGACGTGTACACAACTGGAAAGCTGGCAGGTGTCATCAGGACTAAGGGTGGACTAAAATAATGTTTTTGAACACGTGTTAATTCACATACGTTGATGTTCCCTGGAGGACAGTGCACTATTTTCTCAGACTAGAGGACTGAGGAGTGAGAAGAGATTTCTTCCTCTACCTACAGTTGTTGTAAGACAACACAATTACAGCAGTATAATTTAAATTCAAGAATCTATTATAGAGATTTATTTTTAATCTATTAAAAAGCCAGCCGAATATATAGAACTGAACTTATGGGAGAAAACCTACAAATAGTTAAAAAGACCCTCAACTTTACTTCTCACCACTATGGGAAAAAAATTCTTCCTTCTGTGCTTCTAAGTCACTGTCATATTTAGCAAAGTTAAAGCCAATTTCTTATTACTGTTTAGTTAATTCTTGTACCAGATCTCCCAAACATACCTGTTATTTTATCTGAGGTTCACATGCCATGGACCAAGAGAGGCACCTAAGGCCAGGTCTTTGATGCTTTCTTATGTATCTCAAGCTCAGTGTGCAAAGTCCATTACTGTGTCTTCCAAAGTAATTTTGCAATACAAATGCAATGGCTAACAGAGTCTTGTCTCAGAAGATAGGCAATTTCCTTGCCCTGTGCTTGCTTATTTTTCATAAAGAATGAAGTATAGGGCAGAGTTTTATTTGTTGACCGTTATCAGCAATAACTCAGACTCAATAGTAACCTAAATTTTTCCTGCTCAAAATCACTGAAGTAGAAAATAATGAAGGCAGTGTTGTTTCTCAATGCAAAACCTGAAATTACTGGAATGCCTGCAAGTTCAAGTCCTCCAGTTTTCCTGTTCAATTCCTTTAAAAAAATTCTTATGTAGAAAATTTTACCTATTTGTTAGCTATTCCTGTACTGAACTAGATAGCCTAATATAGCAGTTTCCGTTCTTTTTTGCCCTAAAAGCTCTTGTTATTAAAAAAATTGTAAATATCATTTATGGTGGAGGGACAAGCCACAATTTTATGCCTAGCTATATATTTTTTATTTTCATGTACCCGTGGAATTTAATGCTGAAGCACAGTATTATGGAACACCTACAAAGCTTTGAATGACGATTATGATATCTTGCGTGCTGCTATTTGAATGCAATCATTTGGCCAAAGTAAATATTTGGAACTTAGATGTCTGGGTCTTCTGCTGCCTTCTTTACAAGGGTGAATATATTTATGACAGAAAGGATTCCTGTTCATGGTGTTTGGTAGCTTCCTAATTATGTATAATTTTGGGCAACACTTCTTAGAGAAACAACCAAATGACCTCATTAAAGTTGGTGTTAGCATGTGTCAGCGCTCCCAACGATCATCACGTCAGCACTAGTAGTTTTCATCAGTGACATTTTTATTTTACTGGAATAAATTCCTCCAGCTAGTGATAATTAAAGCTCTGAGTACAGCTTTGGCCACCTCAGCAGGAAATCCCACCTTTCAGCTGAGAGGTTTTGGGCTAAGATATAGATAACAACATGGCAGCCTCCAGTCCCCACTGCACACTCAGATGGATTGGGAGGCAGCCAGTTGTCTCATACACTGTCCCTGGATGCAAATTTATCTCAAATGTCTTTCTTTTGATGCTTCTCTTACTTCACTGTGTTTACTGTAGTTGGTCAATTACTGATTTTTGGCTGACATTAGGGATTTTTTTTATTCACAGGGAGCTGTCTACCTGTCAAAGATTTCCTTTCAGTCCCCAGGGGTGAGAGGAGCTGAACAGCATGGTTGGAGAAAATAAATTGCTCAGGACTGTTCCCCACTGTGCTGAATCCAATACAGAAATACAAATGAGAGCAAATAGTGTAGCCAAAGGCTGTCAGCACTCTGCTGCATGGAATGTCTCTAGACAGAAGCAGGAGACTTGACATCCCTGGTATCCATAAGGGCCAGGGACTTCCCATCCTGTCAAGTGTCCTTGCTGATTTAAGGTGTGCTACTGTGATGTTCTTTGGCCTTCATTTTGGAAGCAAACAATACATGATGAACCTTTAGGTTTACTTCCTGATATATCTGAAGAAAATGGATTTATTTTTTTTCCCTTACAACACGGTTTTAGGGGATTTCAGAGGACTGTGTATCAAGTAAAAGAACAACACTATTTCTCTTTGAAAAAGGTATTTCTGCGTAGAACAAGGATTAACTTGGTGCAGCTGTCAAACTACCACATTTGTGCAAAGAATTTTTGTTCCATGAATACATTTGTGTAGCTGATTCTACTGTGGTTCTTTAAAAGCAAAGAAAGAGACAAAATATAGGAAATGTTAAGAAAGAAACTGTTATTGCTGGGGTTAGTGATGGTCCTTTGGTAGTGTGCAAGGGAGCGAGAAAGTCGCTCTACTACATCTGAATTAGTGGTGTTATTCTGTTTCACAGAGTAACAGATACATTTTCTCTACACATTTTGTTTAAGAGATGGGTGGTGAAGGCCCTATAAAAAGACACACCATATAAAATTTGTCTGGAAATAGGTGCAAACAATGCCTTATGTTTTCTCCAAACACTTCCCATATATGAGGAGGCCACAAGGCTGTTGTGTGGCCCAGTGTGTGCATCAGGAGCTGTAGCCTGGGCATGATTCCTTTCCTGGTAAAGTGTTGCTGTCAGCTGCAATAAGAAAATTGTCAAGCCCTCAAAGATTCCTTGTGTAACTTCTGCCCTATATTGGTGCTACTCAAATGTGGTGCTGCACAAGGGAGGTCTGGGCCCTGCTCTGAAGGAAAGGAATGAAGGTGGAAGTTAGGCACTCTGCCAATATGGCTTTTTACTGCCTCTGAAGTATTCTGGTTCCCAAGAAAATAGCTACTTTACCATAAGATGTATTTTAGTGCAGATAAATTTGTGAAATATAAAAAAGCCTGAGTATGTTGCATAAAGTAGGTGGACTCATACACTGTAGGATATTCTCCTAATAGGTGTCACTTTACTAATGTAATTTTGTATTATTCATATTTGCATATTGAATTTTAACTTTTCATATTGCAATTCATATTAGATCTCATTATTATACTTTTCTAGACTGCCATACCACACTGGGGAGTTGTTAGGTTGAGTATTTGGTCTAGTTTTATTTTCTTATTCCTACTGTTCCCTTTAGAGGTGTCATTAACATGAGAATTGGATGTTCTATATTTACAATCATTTGTGTATCTCAAAGGGCTCATTAGACCTTATTATTTGAAGATGTGTGTTTGCATTTAGAGGCTGATAGAGAGATAGCCAGGCATATATATTCCATATTTATAGTATATGTTGGTATGTTTGGAGGGGAAGTTAATGACAGAAGTCCTGTGTGTAAAGCAACTTACATATATCATTGCTATTTAGTTAATGTTGAAATAAGGAGTTTATATCTTGAGTTGCTTTGAAAATATAGCTACTCATGCTTAGATAAGTCTTTAACTATAGATTCTTATGCATGAGTGAACTGCTTCTCTAAATGTGTGTATAATAGAAATCAAATGAATGTATAAGCCTTTCCACTTCATGGTATTATACAAGGCCTGTTCTAGGAAGCTATTGAATATTGGAAAAGGATGCCCCTTGAAACAATGCAATTTATAATTTGAAATTTGCCAAAATCAACATTGAAACTATCGCATTCTTGTTGCTGTAATTATTATTTCCTTTTTCATATCCTTTCTGGGTAATAATTATTGGCTATCCTTTTCATTTCTTCCCTTGATAATACATAGAGCATAAATACCTGAACAGTCGTACCTCTCTTGTATATTCTCTGTGTGCCTTTGCAGGGCCAAAAGTTTAGACCAGCCTTTGCAGAAGATAACCTGAACTTCATTTAACTGTTCCTTGTGGCTCTTTGTGCAGCCTGCCAGATGAGTTTTTTGTAGTTCTGTTTCCTTGTCAGGAAAACTTCCTGAAAGCCTGAGCTGAGCCTGAGTTCTAATTACACTGAAAAAGCAGCATTTTCATTCAAATACATTAATTCCATGGCAGATGATACATTATATTTCACTACAGGGTTTTCTTGTTATGATAAAAATGGCTCTTAAATGGCACAGATCCCCTGTGAACAAAATGAGAAAGCTCTAAGGAGTAATTCTTATAGGAAAATAGACCATTCATTTTAGACACTTTACAAGTGTGAAAAAAAGACACCCTCCAGCCAGGGACTTAATCACTAAATCCCCAAATCTATGTGGAAAGCATTATTCCTATGTCTTGGATAAGTAAGTGTGGGAATTCTGGTACACTATGAACCTCTGCTAAGATCAGTTTTAGTCAAGAAGTCACCTGCTCCAAGGAGTGTTGTTCTGCTTCTCTGCTTTCCTACTACAGGAAGAGAACGAGCATATCAGGTCCCATCTATTTTTTGATCTTATGCCCTTGCATTTAGTATAGAAATGAAATTATGCATCTGGGAATGATTGTAATCAACACTGAGTGCATTAGAAAAGACACATTTTCCTGCATCACTAAAAATATATTTCCCATGCAAGAAACTCACTGGAACTCAAATGTAACCTGAGATTCATCCCTTGGAGTTCAGTGTTAGCCATCCTACAGGTGTCTGTCATCTCTACTGGCTCTCTGCTGTCAGGAAGCGTTTGTTAATTTGTGTCACAGAAGTAAACGTATTTTCACGTCCTTTGTAGACATCTTTTGATACTACTGGCATGAGTTTTCCTCCTCACATTGCCTATGGGCTTTCTATGAGTGCTCTCCAGCAGCTTCAGATGGCTGGATTTGTCTCCCCTGTTGAGGCAGAGTACAACGCTTAGGACAAGAAAATCAGGAAATATGCGATGGTTGGAGGTAGCTTGAGATCAAAACAGGATGACTGTTGCTCTCTGCATGGGAACGTTAGCTCTGCAGCACATCTGATATATGAGTGTTTGTCTCAGTATTGCCAGATGGGTATAAATCTGGGCTCTCAGGATTTGGAGTGCTAAATTTGTCAAGATGGCATTGTGAGAATATTAGCTGCTAGCTGCTAAACTCTTTGTTCACCAAGAAGGCTGCTCTTGACACTTCCTGATAAGCTATGTGAAATGTTTGTCATTTTTAGTTAGTTTTTTTTTTTTCCTCCAGAATTTCTGAACTGTTTATCTTGCCCAGGATTTAAAACTACATTTGCTTTAAGCTATGTGAAATAACATGTGGGTAAACAACATAAAAATCAACTCAGTGATTTAAACAACATTTTCACTGTTTAAAACTGTCTCCATGTTTTCCCACTGCTGTTATACATTTTTGAATACATACAGTCCTTTTAAGAAAAAGAATAGAATTGTATTACTTCTTATTTCTAGCTTTTGAATATAAGATTTAGCTGTAAGTTTCCTTCAAAGTCAGACAAATACCCTCCCCTGTGCTGCTTATGCAGGATGTACGGTACTATTAATTGGTTTATCACCTCTATTCTTTCTAAGCTTTTGATTGCAGTCGTAAACCCCAAAAGGACTCATTAAGCTTTTTTCACTTTTATTTTCATGTGCTTGGAGCACTATTAAAATATAAAAAATTTAACCTAAGTAGAACTATTCTGAACATGTTTTACAAATCAGACCAGGTCCTAGTTCAGCAGGAAGAATTTGTAGTCTTACAAGAAGCCTTTGGTTCTGCACACAGACTGTCATTAATTGTAGGCTCTCAGAATAAGGGGTGAGGTACAGCATTCCACAAACAAGCAAGGACAGCTCTAAGCAAAGAGTAGCATGAAAGCTGGACAGATTTAAAGAGTTGTTTCTGATGTTAATGTAGCTAGAAAGGTAAATCCAAAATTTAAATTAGATGAAGTGATGCACAATCTGGAGAAGTTTTGTGGCACATAATAATTTCCACATATTAGAATAATTTGCAAGAAAAGAGGAAAAAACAGTACCTTGCATGCATTTTGTAGGATGACAGGAACATGTCTACGATGATCATACTTCCTCTCTTTCATGTACCTAGTTGAAGTACTTTGTTTTTCTTAATGATTTCTTTCTCGCTTAACAATACATATTTGTCTGGGAAGTCAGCTGGTGTAAAGTGGAATAGTTTCATTGAAATGGACATTTATGCTAATTCACACCAGTTCAGGATTAGCCTCATGTACCAGGGCTACACAGTCCTTTGAAAAATGACAGCAGGTTTTTTTATAATAACAGAACACTGCTCTTTGGGCTATGGAAAACAACTCAACCTTCATACAACATTATGTTCAGTAAAAATATTTGGCATCGAGAGTATGGTGTTGATTTTCCCTACCATATAAGCAGTCTTACTCCTACAACAGCTTAGATAAATTACTTGTTAACATTTACAGCTGTTAACTTACTCATTCATCCCATCACAACAGACCAGTGTCAGCTGGAGTGAAAATTGTGTTAAAGAAACTGGATTTAACAAGACAGAAAAAATTAGTTCTGGAAAGTTGAAAGATTTAATTACATGCCGTTTCCTGGGAATGGACCACTTTCCTTGGTGTGGTGGTCCAGTGACTTTCCCCAAGCTCTGGGCGAGCACAGAGATCCGCCTGGACACTGCTGTTCTAACTGTAAGACAGCTTTAGGAACGACTTGATCTTGGCTGTCTGAAGGGCTGTGCAGGCACCCTCATCTCAGAGGGGCATTGGAATCAAAGCCTTCTAATAGGAGTTTTGCTGCTGTGCTGTGTTTCAATTGTTACCAAATGGCAAGGATTAGACCAAAATAAGGAAATGTCTATTTGATGATAATGCCAGTGCAGCCAGTGCAGTACTGTGCATTTTTAACCTCAAATATAGTTAACTGCTCAAATAATTGCTCTTAACGAGATGCAAAAGAAAGAGAGCATTCTCTTATGCTGATGCTGTATTGTTGCTTTTTTTTGGGGGGGGGTCCACATCTATAAACACTGTTCCAAACATTATGAATGCTGTTCCAAATAAATTATGTGGTTCTGCTGTATTTAACTAGAAACAGTTTTCAGGCTGCTCTATTAAAAACAGAAAGAAAAGCAAACATGACTTGAATTTTGTCAATGCAAATTAAAAATATGTTAAGAAAAAAATCTGATGTTGGTAATGGCCTAATATAACAAGGTTATAAATAAATTGCTCACTGTTCTCATGTATTTTTAGTAAACGGATTTGGGAATAGCACAACAAATCCCCAATGCCCAATTAAAGTCTCTTAACTAATTTAACAAATGCATTGTAAATGGGTAGCTGGAGATACTTTAAGTAAACATACATTTCACAGAGGAACTTTAATAGCCAAACAAATGGAAAATCAGTTCAAATGCTTTAGCTTTCTCAATTGTCCTTAATAAATTAGTCATAAGAAAACAAACACAATTAAAAAGCACAATCATTACACTTTTTTTAAAATTCAGATGACAGCATTTTGCTGTGTCTTTCAACAATGTCTTAGCTGAGAAGCAATTTATAAGGTGTTCAAAGTCCCAGTAGAGTACTTTTTTTTTTTTTAACCCAGAGTTGCAATTCTTTTGATGGGCTTTACTTGTTTTGCTTTCAAATTATTTCCAAATGAATGATGAAAAAAAACAATTCACTTCAAAAATCTGAGGCAGTTAATGGTGAATTAACTCTGTGTCTGATTTAAGAAAAAGGCACAGATCTCTTCTGCTCTCCCCTGGTAGGACCATGTCAGCCATCCAAGCGATGAAATGAAACATCTGGCTTTCCAGTGAAGATTGCTCTGGCATTTTGCCTGCACAAATTTTGTCCTTGTGGAATCCCAGTGAAGAGTGCAAACTGTGCACCAATTAAAGAGGACTGAAGGACATACACAGCAGCTGAGCAGCACGTGTGTGCTGGGACTGCCTGTGATGGGACTGTAGCAAGCAGGAAGACCAAGTGTAAAAAGAGACAGCTGTGGAAAATCTGCTCAAGAGCAAACAGGTAACAAGTTGGGAGGCAGAAAACAACAGTGCAACGTGTGTTGTTGTTTTGGAGTACTTAAGACTCAATAAAATCTTGGATGGTGACTGAGGTTTTCCCTCTCCTTTCCTTGTGATTTTTAATAAAAAAATAAATTTAGAAATATCCTTATCAATGTGATGTATTCATTTTATTGTAAATCACTCCATGAACATGAATTAAAGAACAGGATTTTCTCCCTTCACTCTGAATATTTATCAGCCTGGACGTTCTTAGGAACAACCAGACACATGATCTGCTTGTCCAGGTATCAAAAAGTAATAGTCAGGAGGTCTTGGCCTACAGAAGATTGTAGCCTCTTCCTCTGAGTGACATTCTGTTCTATGCTGTATGGAAAAAGAAAAGCAAAATGTGACTTAATTATTTTGAAAGTTTGGTCTCACATGGCATTGGTGACTCAGACCCTCAGTTGTAATCAAATCTTCAAACACATATATTTTTTAAAAATAGGAGAAGGAGTGAAAAGGAACTACAAAAATGCTCCTGAAAGCTATAAAAATAATGCCTTGTGATGTCAAACAAAAGATTGCTGAAGTGAGTTGATGAAAAGAATGAAAAACTACTTGATCAAGCTCAAAAACAATATTCTGGATAATTTCACAATCGAACTCAAAAGAGTTAGGCTTTGTTGTAAGAAATGCATAATTCTCATAACTTTAAAAGTGAGATTTGAGAGAAAATGTATGGAATAAAGGAATTTTTCATGCATTTGGGAATAGCTATGTCCAAAAAAGATTGAACTGTGAGACACCCACCAGAATTCCTGCAGGCCAAATTCAGATACAGCTCTTTAGGCACTTCTTGACTTAAAGAGCATCAGTAATTAAAGAGAAGTCTGTTAGGCTACATTTGCACATTAAGGTAAGGCATAACTGCCTGCTACTTCAGATTTATGCGTATTCACAAGTGAGCTTCAAATATCTATATGCTAATATTAAAAGGAAAAGCACTAAACATATTGGTGAAGCAAATGTCACAGTGCCCTCACTGTCTTAAAAGCTGTTTTTCTCATGTAGTTTGTGCCTATCTAGAGGCGCTGAAAGTGTTTTTTAGCAGATATTGCTAAACTGGATTTGTTGACCGGGTGCTGAAGACAAGATTCTCTTGGAAGAAACTGCAGCTGCATCAACAGCAGGAACATTCCATTTATTTTCAATACTGCATTGGGCAAGATATGGAGAACATGAAAGAGACCAGCTAGAAAGCTGGGCAGATGGGTTGCGGCTCTTTATCCAAAACAGTTCTCACACTGTTATAGGAACTTCCAAGGGTATTTCTGGAGGAAGTGCCTCAATATTGCTGAGGAAAAGCACAGTCCCTTCTGCTGAACTTGGAAAAGTCTCTAATACTGACAGGGAACAGTTAACAAACTAGTTGAGATATTCAGTTTTCATCAAACTTCAATTGAAAAAGATGTATAGGACAGGCTTTTGTCACAAGTCTGTATCTGCAGTAGCTAATCCAACACTAAAGACAGATGCATTTGAATATTCAAGTTTAGATGAACATGAGAATGCAACCCATAAGATAATTTTCTAAATTTCTTCTCCAGTGATATCATGAAGTGTGTTTTCTGAACCCAACTTGGGAAGGCACCTCTGAGAACTGGTTTTATTCTTAGCTGTCAGGTCCATAGGCTTCCTGAGCTTTAACTGGTCAGTCTGTTGATAATCGCTTTATGTTCCCATTAATGTCTAATTAAGAAAGCCACTAAAAGTTAATATTGTTTATGGAAAAATCTAATAAAATGTAATCAAATGATATCTGCTAATTTAACATTTTGGACATTTTCTGGGTTATCTTAATAAGGCAAAATTATTAAAGGGAGCCTTACACAAATTGAAATTGGACCCTAAACCACCAATGAATGTTACTGGCCCTTTCCACAATCCCTTTCCATTGTCATTTTTCACATTCATGTTTTTCTGTGCAACTACAAGGAGCTCTGTGTGGGTAAATTTTGTCCTTTTTTCACACCAGAGAAAAAAGTCTTCCTTCCTTTCTCTGTTTCCAGTTTGTTTGTGCTTTTCCCCCTCACATAACTTCTTAATTAATTAAAATGCATTGGTTTTTGAGAATGAATTGATATATGTGCATGTGAGCAGGTTAGGGGGATAGAAGGTTTTCCCCTGGTACTTCTATTATGACCTATAGGAATCACCATAGGACAAGTCCATCTCATTTTTGTCGGTCCTTTGTCTTTCCTCAGGCTTTCAGCATGAGAGTTTGCCCAGTTATGAAAGTGTTTTTGTAGTATGGACAAGACTCAACCCTGGCAGAATATACTGCAGCACCCTGTGAGAATCTTACCGCTCCAGAATATTTATCTGAGATGAGCAATTCTCCAAAGCGTGTCCACCTGACCCATTTAATGAGAGTCACTGTGAGCAGTCAGCCCAAGAGCCTTTCAGACAGGGAAGGGTTTGAAGCAGAGCTGTTCTCTTTCCCAGCTGCTGTGCAGTGCTAAGATCAGGCTGTTCTTTTCTGTGTCTCGCAAGACAAAGCTTAATAATGTTGGATGTCTGCTTAATTAGTTTGGGGATTTTCTCTGAATCTCCTCCACAGAAAATCTAGCCACTGAGGGAGAAATGAAAGATTCATGTGTCTCTTGTGGCAAGCACCTTTATGGTATCTACCACACCTTGATGCAGCAAACATTTGAATACCCCATGTTTTCAAAAGATTTCCTCAGGCACAATATTTCATAAAAATTAATCGATGAATGTGTGTTATTTACCCCCTGGTTCTGAGAATCAAACAAAATAAAATGAATGAGTTGATTTAGGCTGAGCCTTTGGAATTTGGCATTCATTCTGTTGTTTAAGTAGATATATTGTAGTGTTTTGGATACTACTTTCAACTTGAGATGTTGGAAAATACACTTTGAATCAACTGCAAAAAAAAGGGCACAGTTCAGCTCTCACATTCTGTAGAACAAGAAAGTATCTCATGCTTTCATGAAAACTGTGATGTGTAATTGAATGGAGCATGTCTTTAGTAGCAACTGTATTTTAAAAGGAAAACCATGACAGCAGATGGTCATGAACCATTTTTAGGAAAAGAACCTGCAGTTTATTCTGCTTTTCATTATGTTGAATAATGGGCAATTTACACTGAGACAATATGGATGGCATGTTTACCTCTTGAAGACCAACAACAGAAGTTTTATAAATTTGTATTTTTAAATATTTTTGTTTGTTTCTTTTAAAACTAAAAGATGATTTAGGGTAGTATCTTTTCACCAGAGAGAACATAGAATTTGACCCTTCTGACTTGTAAATAGCTCATTTCTGGTTGAACTGTTTTATAGAGGGAGGAAGAACAAGATTTCTTGCTAATTTATCCAAATCTTAACTGCCTTGTACTGCTGAAACAGCTGTTGATTTCTCATTTGAACATCTTGAATTTCATCTGACTTTGGCTGGAAGGATAAGAAAAACTTGGATATTTTGTTTGTCATGTAAGGCATCTTTTGCACGTAGTAAAGAAATAGCTATAGGTTGACTTCATGGGGCTGACAAGATTTTAGAAGTGGCCTTGTAGGTTTGTTGCAGTTTCAGAGCAGCAGGAGTGTGGAGTGTCATGCAACCTGCAGGCTTTATGCTTGCCATAACTCACTGAAGTGTCTGTGGAAGAGGATAATTGTATGTAAGGAAAAATATAGCACTTGCAAAGGGCAAACTGCACCAACATATATCCTTGCATGGAAGTATTACTTGGGAAAAAAGGAGGCCCATTTCCTTGTCCAGTATTTCTGAATTAGTACTAGTCTGTCTCCTTTTCTCTTTTTTTTTTTTTTTTTTTAATTCGAGCCCCTTCTCGCAAAGGCAAATAGCGAGCAATCTTTACTTGCACCTACAGGGAAGCAAATAATTTTAATATATTGGAAGTCCATAAACACAGAGAAATTAATCACTGTGATCCACAAGATATTTCTCTGCACTTCGTCACCTGAGTCTTTAGTCAGCTACTCTTGCTCAAATTCACAGCCATTGATAGGTACCTATTTCTCTCCCAGGCAGAATCCTAAATCTGAAATATGTGTTTTGTTGGAAGGGATGTGCTTGGCAATCATGCCATGCTTTTTAATTCATCTTCAAACTTACGTGCAAGTCATGATAATGGTAGATTCATGGTTACTAGGAAGGAAGGAGAAAAGAGGAAAGAAAAAAGACAAACTTTCCTGAGAATTAAATTCAGTCATTCTGAATGCTATGATATGGTCAGCTGAATACTTTTTGCAAACTTGAGGCAGGAGCCTCATGAGAATTTTGTGCCTATACTTCCTACTTCTTTTTAGGATGAAAATGACGGTTCATTTCTTTATGTCAGCTCTGATAAGAGCACATCTCTGCATAAAGACAGTTATTCTCTTTCTGCTCAGTTTTCATATCTCTCCACTCCCATTTGGGAGAGGAGAGGGTTAGAGACAGGGAGGAAGGACTGAAAAAGCCTAATAAATTTAGTGGAAAAAAACCTCTATAGCTGTATGAAGCATCAAAGAGAATTAGGATTTTGGTACTGTTTTAAAATATTTTCAAATACTGTTAGCTTTGGCTTTTGTTTTTAAACACAGTGTTTCTCTATGCTATGTGGTATTGCTGTATTACTTAACCAATTAAGAGATGAACTTTTGTTAAAGTGTGGGTGTTTTTTTTACTATATTATAGTTCCCAGATGCACACAACAAAAGTTGTGGCTATCTGTAGGGAGGAGGATATGACTATATGATATAATTCCAGTTCTGTTTCTCTTCCCTAATTTACACATGCTAGTGCTTTTATTTATCTTAGGTTATTATGGAAAGTGCTATGGGAAATTTATGGTAATTAGCAAATGAAGGGTTTAGAAATAGAAGGGTAATTGACTAAAAATCACTGGAAAAGAAAGAAGAAAATCATCTCAGTGTTGTATTGGTGAAGCAGAGGTACCAGATTTCTACAACTGCAGTATCAGGTGCTGTGCAGAGGGTCAAATCTTCATGCATTTTCATCTTTTGCAGTCAAAGGAAGCTCATACATTAATGATATCTGCACTAGCTTCTCTCCATCACCTGGCCTGAAGCTTTATTTCAGGCAAATGTTAAGGCTTTGGACAGTATTTGCTTAGGATTAGAGTGCTGTGTATTTGCTAAAGGCAGAATCATATCCCTGTTTCCCAGACTATTCTGTAGTCTGCACACATTGTCAGTATCTCCTTCCTTTTCCTCAATTACAGACCCCAGCCTTGAAGAAACCTTTATTACTGTTTTACTTATATCTTCTCATATACTTTTACTCTTCCCATTTTTTCTTTCTTTTCTGCCTGTCCACCCCTAACCCCCACCAAGGTTTGTAGTATTTTTCTCTATACTCCTCTCCTTTATATAAGTTTTCAACATTTCTTTATGAATCCCTGGCAGGATTTGTCATTGTCTTTCTCTGTTTTCCAGCTCTTTTCTCATTCCTTCATTCCTTCCTTCACATTTATCTCTTATTTCCTTTACTTTATTCCTCTTTATAGTTCTGGGTCTCATTCCACAAGAGGTACCCTTGTGTTGCTTTTCCTCTTCCTCCTGACTAACTGCCAGTGTGAAAAACTTCACAAAGAAATATGAATCTCCTAAAAAGCAGTGTTTCCAAGGGCTCTAATACAGGTCTGCTTTTTATAAACTTGAGGAGGGAGAAAGCAACACAGAAATGTTGCATAGAAAATTGTTTGCTATTTTCTCAACAGGGAAGAATTCCCAGCGGAGACTTAGTCCTATTTTGGCACACCCTCCCACAAAACAGATGCCATGTCAAGATATCAGAGCCTGATATTGCCATGTACACTTGCACCTGTAAGAGAGACATTGGAATAAGCTGGGAACAATTCTGATCCAGCCCTACACCACGTTAGAAGAAAACTAACTGTTCTGGAACTGCACTGCATGTTTTTCCAAATGCAGATGAAGGTAAGAATAAGGCATTTAAATCTGCTTCTTTTCCTTTTTCCTGCACCACACACTGTGAAAATGAAATGCTAATTGGAATTGGTCTGTTGATCCTAGATCTGTCTCTGGGAACACAGTGTCAGTCCTAAAGGGTGAAAGGATTCAGTTGGGATTAAATGGCTGGACAGTCAATGTCAGAGAGAACAGGCAACAACACCTCTTGAAGATCTCAGCAAGCACCACAATGAACAGGGCTGGCTTGAAGGCAGTCTGCTCATCTGTTACAGGCTCCTGCTGTTTTAATGTGCAAACATGCCACTTATGTCTGAACTGCTCTTGTTCTTACTCACTGTGCAGGTGTAAATCCATGTAAAAGTATTGTAGGTGCCACTGGCAGCGCTGCCACCAAACATTTACGAGGTGGCTGCTGTGTAGCTGCAAGGCTCACGGGCTGTCAGCAGAGTGGGGTGCATGGGGGGGGCCCAGGGGATCTGCAGGACACTGGCCCTGGCTGCAGCCTGTCTTGAACTAAGGCAAAAGGGAGCACCCCCACAGAGACTGCAGGTTCCTGTTCACATCGCCTGATGCTGTGTGTGGAGACTGCTCGGGGAAAGCAAACAGCCCAAGATGGCAATGGAAATAAAGTATTCTGCTTGCTCACTTACACCCCGTGAGATCTAGGTCCTCCAGTTAAGGCTTCTTATTAATGTGTTAATTTTAAAACAATACACTACAACATGAAAATGTTTGTAAACCACATTGAAAATGTTCTGTAAACAAAAAATTCTATACTCTCAGGTCTAACTCAGTAGTATTGTACATTTCTCTGTCTATAATCTGCAGATGTGTTGTAGGACTCTCTGTATATTGAAAATATCAAAATATTTTCCAAAGTTCTTGTGAATGAAGATGCAGTGTGAATGACATTTGTCAAGACTGAGGTCCAAAAGGATGGTAATGGCTGAATCATCATTCACTCCTTGTGGAAAGATGCATAGGAACTTATAAGGAGAAGAAACAAGTGTGATTTATTTTCTGAACTTTCTTTTTCTTTTTTTCTCCACTAATACAGAAAAAACTCCTATTCTGCTCTTGAAGAGTTACAAAAGTGAATCTATCTACTAATCCATAACTATTTCTGGATTTGACTTTAATGTATTTCTTGTATATAAGCCTGAAGACATCGTACAAAAGAAGCCCACATTAGTGTCCCTCTTTTGCAAATAGGCAAATGAAATCATTAATAAATGAAATACCATGAAGAAGAGTACATGAAAATCCAGCCGTGGCAGAACTAGACCAATGGCTGTTTTGGTGTAACTTAAGCACCACCTTCTGTCCCAGATCTATTGACTCCTACAGTTCAATGGAATGACTTCCGAAGTGATACCTAGCTAGGGAACACTAATTTAGCCCAACTAAATGAATTCTCAATTATAAATTCTCAGGGTATATCATATCTCTGTTTATAAACTTCTGCTTAAACAATTGTCTGAGCAGTGAGAGTTATGAGAATTAATATATTAGGACACACAGGTAATTATAAAAGTTAAAGCAATGAATACATTTACTCTTACTTGACAGTTTACATCATCTGTGAAGTGTGCTGTGATTTATTGTGCACACTGGTTCATGAGAACTGAATATTTAAACTAACATTTCAGAAACAACATGTGGCAGAGTAGATTTTCCTGTACTGAAATTCTATGAGCAATTACTCATTTTCTTTTAACTGTAACTGTTGATACTAGAATAAATGTGAAGTAGTCTGAAGAAAAATATTCCGAGTATGTCTTGAAAATATACCTTTACAGTTTTATTTTTGCATAATAAATATCAGAATTGTATTAATATCCTGTTGAAATTAATTGCTTGGAAAAGGTAATTGTAAGCATTTTAGTGCTATCATAGGCAGTAAGTATTACTGTCATTACATTTCATTACAAGTCCATTAAAATCGAAGATATCTCAATACACATTTTGGCCAGAAATCCTGTCCAACAGTGTTGGAAATGAGAGCTAACTGCTTTTCAACAGTTTTATAATTGCCTACAATTGTATGAGATAAGGGTGTCAAAGGTGAGAATTTATTTTGGACCCTTTAATATTTGTGTGGCAAATTTAATTTGCTTTAGAGCACTTACTTCCAAAAGATGAGCACACTGCATTTGTGAAGTATCACAAATTAACTAAAAAGCACACTTTATAGAGTTTGAACACCAAAAAACCTCACAAACATAGTTCTTAAAATGCTGAGACATCTAAAACATCGTGGCTCTTTCCTTGGTTAGTTGGGGTACTAGAGAAGTGCTATTAGCACTTTGGAACTTGTTCATTCAAGTGCTAGAGAATTATAGAGAATCACAGTTTATGTGGAGTTGGCAGGGAGCTGGAAGGAAAATAGTTTCTTTGGGAGATAAATAGTGTTATTTGAATGATTTCAGCATTTTTTCTAAGGAATGTCTTCCCTGTCTCTCACTCTGCTTTTAGATGACTTGTTTAATGAACCTCTTTTCATTACTGGTGAGACTCTATCTCTAAATAACTGAAAAAAAAAAAAAAAACCAAAAAACCCCCTATAACTGAAACAAGTTAACAAGTAGAAGTTAACAAGTTAACAGGGAGAAATTAAATTTGGGAAAAGAAACCGACTGAATACATCCTCCTGCCTCATCAGCATGTGGCACTTGGGACTGTTGTGCAGTAGGTGTCCAGTCAATTTTCTGATTGTGCAATAAAACTAATTTCTGAATAATAATAAAATTAATACCCTGCTGTTTTATAATTTGGTTTGCAAAGGAGTACTGTGCCTCACTGAAGTCAAATCACTTCAGATTTAGAGGGTCAGAGAACCATGAAATTTTAGCAGTATTGATAATAAATCATGCTAGACAAATTATATTGCAGTTAAAAAAAAAAAAAAAGGAAAAAGGAAATCAATACATGAAAGAACTGCAAGAGATGTAAGGGTCAAATGTGTCATTGTTACACATGCTACACTACTGACACTTAGAGGGAAATGCCCAGCAGAAAGTTTCAAACTATTGCCTACCACATTTTAATGTAATGCTGGGGTCTGTATTCCCATAAAAGGGTGTCATCAGGAGCCACTTATGTGCCCACTGGGTGGGAGAGTGCAAGTGTCAGCACATATTCAGATGTGCTTCTTTGTGGCTCCATGTGCCTATTTTTCACAAGGTGCTGCAATAACTATTCATTGACTTCTGAAGACATTGCTATGGTAATTCTTCTTTCAAAATTGGGTTTCCCTACCTCAGAAAATGTTGGGTTTCAACTCACAAAAATGTTGGCATTACGTGGTCTCTTAAAAGCCAGGCTTACTTGCTTTTTCAGTTATATCTCTTTTTATTTCTGACAGGCTGCTGGCAATACAGCTAGGATGACACACAGTGTTTGATATCCCATGACTACAGCACGTGCAGAATTCAGAAACTAGGCTAAATTAGGCCCACAATTTTTAATGAATATTGAATTATGCAGTTAATCTATTTGTGAGTTTTACAACTCTTTCATTCTGCAAGAAAAAAACGGAAAGAAATGCATACAGACAGTCAAAAAATGATATCTAGTTATTGGGCCACATGTGGTAGAATGCTGAGATTTTATTTTCTTCTGGAAATACTACCTCTTATAAAGCCCATCCATCATATGTAATGAGGGCTGTCAGGAATATTTAGCTGAGAAATAGCTACTTGATATGCTAATGGTGCTCCCTTAGTGAATTCCTTTGGTTCTGCTGCCTGACATTAATGGTTTTCATAATCTAATGAATGATGTGTGTAATAGAGGTAAGGCCACAGGGAATGACATTCCAAAACTAAGGGAAGTAGTATATATGTATTCTCTAAATATATGCATTTTTTATATATACACATATACACAGACATATATACACTCACAGGGAGAACACAAAATTGCCTTTCCAAGCTAGATAAAATAAACACTAGGGAGAAACTACACAGATGGAGCAAATCTTTGATATTGACACTTTAAACTCTAAATTCTAAAATATCTCTATTCCCAGGACTTCATTAAATATCTAGGAGTGTAATAAGCATGAAGACTTCACTTTCACAGTTCTTCCTCACTTTTATTTCAGAAACTGAGACTTTGTCCCCTAGCTCCTGCCAAAGACAGCAGCTCATCTTTCCCAGTCAGATCCAGGTGGGTGGGAAGAACTGAGAAGCCCCAATAAACACCTTCCCATGTGAATCAGGTCCCTGCTGCAAGGTTGAGGATTGTACCCTCCATTTGGGGTGCTGAACTCACCATGCTGATCAACACTTACCGTTTCCTGGTGATGTCCTATATTTGTCACTCCCACTGTCTCTTTTCTTTGGAAGAGACAGGATGTATCTTCTAGGGCAACGTCTGATTTCCAGAGCTGAAAACTTCCTTGTGGGCTTATGTTTTGTCAGTTGTTTGTAGACACAAACTTTTGTGGCCATCTCTACCTGGCTAAAAAGACAGGAAAAGTAGGTTCTAAAACTGCCCTGAAAAACTTCTGGAAGCTAATTTGCTCCTTAGCAAATTTCATCAGGTAGTGATGTTCCAAATGTCTGACAACCTCAGGTTTTAGAGGAGCTCTGGCTGCTTTGTGTGTCCCTCCATGTCACAGGTGTAGATGTTTGCAGCATTGATGTTGTGATTTGCCCAACACCCTACCAATGCTTGCATTTCTCTATGGCTGAGCTTTCTGCTGCCTTATATCTGCAGAGCACCTGATTATGGTCTTGATTTCACCACTAGCTCTGAATGTCAGTAGTTACAGTGAATTAAGCAGAATAGCAAAGATCTGAACCAGGAAGTTTTTACATACAGAGGTTTAAGCATACTCTCCCATACAGATATTTTTGTTTAAAGCATTTCTATAGGGTAGTGATTAAAGTCCTTTATGATCTAGACACATAAACAAGGAGTGAATTGGGTTCACAGAGGATAGACCTTGCTACTCCAACAGTAGTGCTGTCCTTGAGAACATATTACAACATTAGGCACTGGGGAGAGCTTGATGGGTGTAATATGAATTACATTAATGCTTCATTGTATCTGAAAATGTGCACCCACAGCAATCGCTTTGTGTGTGGACATGCAATATACATTAGAATCTGGAAGAAGGCTGAATCACTGAATTATAAAGTAGCAGTGTACAAGCTGCTACAAAATGTTTCTTCTGTTTAATTTCACCTTACAGGATACCTGTGTGGTTTTTTTTTGTTTTGTTTTGTTTTTGGTTTTTTTGGTTTTTTTTTTTTTTGGTTTTAAAGAGAGCAGGAAAATAAAATTAATGAAAGAAAGATAAAATTAATTAAATCCATAGATGACATTAACTTATGAAGAGTTTCAAATACCAGACACCCAAAACAAATTAAAAAGAGCTTAAAGTATAGACCAAAAATAACAGACAAACCTTAGACTCCTTAGAGCCATTGAAAATTAAAGTATATCTAGAGGAAATTAACAGAAGAGAAATTCAGTGGGAGGGAGAGATCTAGGAAAGCACAGCACTACCAATGTTCAGGAAGAGAACAGATCAGAAATTAGAGATTATTTTGAAGCACAGCAGTGAAAAGTTAGGGAAGCATACAGAGTCATTATCCTGTGGAGCAAAAAAAGAAGGTCCTTTCCTGTGGCTTTTTAGATGCAGGGATATCTTCATTGGAGATAAGTGTCTGGGCAAATTGAATGGAGTTCAAAGGATCATTGGAGCCATAGAATCACTATTATATTTGGAAGGATTTACTTAAGAAGAAGATTAAAAAACAGAAACATGGTTTATTTGGGAGACAAGAAGAGATGCAAGAAACTAGTAATGCTGAATGAGCATGAACAAAACGGAAATGGATCTTTTACAAAGGAATACAAATGCATGTGATTAAGAAAAAGTTATTGGGAAAGTCTCCAGTACATTAAGATATATCAGTTAGGAAGTAAAGTCATCAAAGTTAATGACAACACAAAACATTTCAGACTAGATTATTCCTCACAGGATATTTTACACTGATTTGTAGAGTCTTGTCGAGGCAGGCAACAGGCTGTGTTGGAAATGGTCTCACTGGTGTTTCTACCTTACCTTCTGCAGTGTTTGTAAACTATTTTTCATGGTTTCTTCCCACAACTCTGTTTTCAGGGAGCTTGTGCAGACATGCAGCCTGACTGTCTTGTTCATGTTCTCTGAGGATTACTTTATCAAAGTGATGGCACTTTCTATTTTTAGTTATAGTGAACAGACATGATTTTCAGAAGAGTTTTGTACAGCAAGATCCTACTTGCTTCCAAAGTTTCCATGAGTCCTTAGAACCCCACAAAGAGTAATCCTTATGGTTTACATGACTCACAACTTCCCTTCTGCCTTTAGCTTTAAATTTTTTTGTGTTGAGGAACATTGCCTGCAAGGATTGCAGGTTCTAAACTGTACTTGGGCTCCTAATTCCTCTTTAGGTCAGTTAAGAGAGTTAGGAACTTGGATAAGCTGTTCCCAGGCTTATAAATTTTCTAAATAACAGAGAGAGTTTAATAAATTACTGTAATATTTTTTAAGTTAATTCGGTGGCATATTCCACATTAAGCCTGTATCTTAGACATAAATAATGGCAACAGTATGTTCCTGCTTAAAAAAATGTAATGATCTTTGTAATCTAATTTGCTGAAAATATTTAACTATTCCCTGAAAGATTATTAATGATCTTATTTGATTTTTATTTGTCCTTCTACCTGACATATGGCACAGCACAGATGGTTCTGTACAGTACCATCTTTTTTTATTTTTTTTTTGTTAATTTAAATGAATGCTTTAATTTATATATAATTTCTACATTACATTTTTTCCCTGTTGAATTAATACTCAGGCTTATTATTTAATATATTATGCAACAGAAAGAAGCTGCAGCAAGTGGGATACCCATCCTTTTCTTTTTTCTGACAAAGCCAGTACCATAGTTAATTTCTTAAGGAAAGGTCCTGACATTAATTTTCCCTGAGTGTAAAGACAGCTGCCTATCTTGTTGATTGAAATATTCCTGCAGTGTTCTTGTGTTTTCCTCCAAATCATTAATTCTCTTTTATGTAAATATTAGAGAAAGTAGTTATCTCTTTCTGATTTGTATTTGTACCAAATATTTGTAACTGTTCAGACCACTGTCCCTCACTGTTGTGAGGAATATTTGTGTTTAGTTCAGCTGTGACGTAAAAAGAATGGCTGTCATTTGACTTCATGTGAAGTCGTAGAGTGATAATTTTCCTTTTTATACACTGGACATATCTAAGCTTTTTCTTCCAATGATTTCCAATATTTGCTTGCTAATACATTTGGTCCTTTCAATAGTCAGGTACAATCTAAGCAAAATGACCTCCCAGTTCCATTATTTATTCTACGGTGTTGTTAACTATTAAAGTCCTTTTTCCCCAAACATGCATAAAACAGAATAACTCCTGATGAAATTTAGCTGCAGTCTAAAAAGATATAGCTGGTTCATGCTGTAACATATTTTATGTCTCGAGAGGGGAAAAAGGTAAGTTGTAGTCTTTGCTTTAAATTCAGATGATTGCATAAAATACATAACAATTAATCACAGATGGGTTACATGGGAAAGCAGCCCCCATTGTCATATATACTTTACATTTACAGAGCCAAAGTGACACTTGTAAACAGTTTAAGCAGCAAGTCCCATATGCTGAAGTCTTGAAACCATTCCCTAATGGAAGTTAAATGGAAAACCTCATTAATACCCAGTAAGGCAGAGGTGCATATGAGAGATTCCCACTGGTTGATTTACTATGGCACCTGCCACGAGTATGGAAATAAAGGAGAGAGTTATTTTCAAGTACTTGAATAGAGAAAAGGTAAAAATAAGGGTTCTCTGCTATCTTTATACCATACTTGTTTTGTACTGTTGGGGAAGTTACCTTGCAGACTCGCAGCCGCTGAGTTGGAAACCTCATTCATAGAATGTGGAAAAATGTTTTGTTATTTGGTTCACATAATAATAATTTAAGAAAACCCTTGATATGCTTTATGCTTTGAAGCACAGTAGGACCAAAAGAGCTATTTCAGTGACTTTCTATGTGAGAATGAATTCTAAGTTAGGGCCTTCCTAAGGCTGCATGTGGTGACCACCTGCTGTGGAGGAAACACAGTGTTTTGTTAAGAAGTCATCTGAAGTTATTCAGCCTCTCTTTGTGCTCACTTGAGTGTAATTGCATACATCTGAAAACTCATTCCAATGTGATCCTCAGAGAGGCAGTGGAGTGCTGCTCACCAAGAGCAGGCGAATTGCCTATAAAACTCATTGATCTAAATTACACCCTGTGAGTAAGGGAGGTAGTGATATTTAGTTAAAAGGAGTTTTTAACACTCTACTGGCTTTTTAAATCACTGCTGGGTATACTCAAAAAGTACTACATTCATCTCTAAGATAGGTAGAATACTTTTGACTGGGCCAAAATCCAAAATTGACATAAATCAGTGTAGCTATGCAATAACTTCTGCAAAGCTTTGTTGCTTTATATTGGTTATGGATTTGGCTTGACTTCAGGGAACCCACTCATGTTAATGATTGGCCTGGATGTAGCTCCACTAAAAGCAGTAAAGGAATGTTCATGCTCAGTGTGTTCATTTATACCCCTGTTTATTTTTCCTTCTGATGTTTATTGAACTGGAAAATGTCATTCAAAGCAAGTAGCCAACATGCATCCAGTCAGTTTTCTACACCACGCGGTCTAGAAAACTCCAGAAAGGCTCCTGCAGTGCCAGTCCTCCCCCATCCCCCAGCAGCTGAAATGTAAAGCTCCACTGAGGAGGTGAAGAATAAGAGCTGTACCTGATCGCAATAAGAATGAGAGTGAGTCCAGACATGAACAAATCTTGACACATTTAGTGTGAAGAAAAGATACTATTATGAAAGAAGTGTCATATATGGTTTCAGAAAGCAAACAAGCAAACAAAACTAACAGCACAGGATATGAATTTGTTATTGCATCCACAGCATTATTGTATGGCTTCCTAAACTAATTTATTGTTACATGATGAAGAGAGAGGGGAGAAACTTCCTATCTCCAGCATGTCACCTTTCATTAAAATTGTGTTTGTCTGAGATTTTGTTATTTGCAGTTGCTCATCTGTTAAATTAGAAGTTTTAATTCTTTACAGTTTGTCACCTTTTTAATTCCGGTCTGTTGACACATACTTCTCTGCCATGCAGAAAGGCTTGAAAATGAAATTTAAAAGAAAATTAGGTGAGAAGAGGATAACAAAGTGAAGCATTGGCTCCTTGCTCTTTCTCACTGAATGCAAGATGGGTCTGGGAGTCTCAGGTACATTGAAAAGAGTGGATGTTACCACCAATACATTATACATGTTTCTGGGTTTCTGATTTAGGAAAACCCACTGTCACATTTTTGGAAAGTGGAGGGTATCATAGGCTTGGCTTAATTATGTTGAGGAATAGGTAATTCCTTTAAATCTCCATTTTTTCTGAAGAAGTTGAGTTATTCTGAACCACACAAGGACTGGCACTGTCAGTGCCGGTCCCCTTTGCCTCTTGAGGGTAGAGCATGTTGAGCACAAGTTGAATTGTGCTCAACATTGTGCCTCAGCTGCTTTTCTGCCTGCTGAGCATTCCCTGGAGCGGGTGCCAGCCAGCTGGTAGGAAAGCCCATCTGCTTTACAGAGCCTGTGTTTCCTTACCACCCTTCAGCAGCCTAGAACTCAGGCTGGACTTACAGTTTAATTCAGAAGTGCTTGACAAACTCTTCTTATTTTCTGTGAAGGAAATAATCTCCATGTTCCCTGAAAGTGCAAGCAGCTGCTGGAGTGAATGTACTCCAGTAATGGGCTTGGTGCAGGGGCAGGTGAAAATGTAAAAGACTCAGATTTCACCCTGTCCCTGGAGAGCAGCAATATTTGAGTCATTCAAACCTGGTTAGGGAGAGGGAGCTTTTGCAACACCAAACCCTGAAACCGAAACTGAGACTCCCAGTCAATGTGTGGTGCTCATCAAAGGGCACCAGCTTCCTTACAGGGATTTGTGCACAAGCAGAGCTAAAACAAATTTTTTTTCAAGATTATAGCCAGGCTTCCCCAAAGAGAGGAATTGATTAACTCTTGACTGACATTTTGGGGTTTTTCTAATAGTTCGGGGTTTTTTTTTTCAGCTCCAGAAGGAATCAATGCAAACATATCTGAAGGACAAAAAGCATTCCATTCAAAATACTCTATATCGACTGAAAATCACACAGGACCAAAAGAACACCCCCTGCCCCCCCATTTTCCCTTGACATGTGCCATCTGGCTGATTTGTAGCATCTCACATTCTTCAAATTTTAGTGAGCTGGTTGGCAAAATTGAGCAGAACACTAATTCCTGATAAGATGGACTCATTTCTGAAAATCAGTCTAAAGCTGCTTCCTTGCATCCCTCCATTAAGGCCAGAGAAAGAAAAATAATCCCAGTCAGAACTGGGTTGTAGCTAGACTGATAACCACATGCATAGATGTGTAAGTAATTACTGAAAGTGTAACTTTTGGGCATAATCGAAAGTCTGATCTCCTGTTAGACATAGCACTGTGTGTACAGGGCAAGAATGTGACACTATTCCTAAGCACATAGAATACATAAAGGGAAAGAAAAAGGAGAATAGAGAAAAAGAACATTTTAAAAAAATATTTTTGCAATGAACTGAATCATACAGTGAGGACACGTATAAAGGTAAGGTTGGGGCTCTATAGCCCTGCATACTCCTATAGCACATCATCCTTTATCCATGGTGTAGCCACATTGAATGGGAAATACCCAGATTAGCCACATTCTCCAAAGGCGAGAATAGTGAGAAAAGCAGAGAAATAAAGGCCCTGCTTAAACTCAGGAATTTGACCAATTTAAAGAGGTGATGGTTTTCCCTGCTGAGAGGACAACTCAATCTGCTTTAAATTTCCACCAGGGTTCTTGAACCAGTTCAACTAAACTGACCAACTTCAGATGACACAAAACCCTGCGCATGTGTCAGGTCTGTCTGGTTCTTTGTCTTTTGGGTGGCCAGAACTCTCACTGGTTCTACAGGAATCTTCCTTGAAGGAGAAACTGAGACACTCTGCAATGAACATAATGAAAAAACTGTGTATAGAATACAGCATCACGGACTAGAGTATTTTGCCTTTTTAAGTATTTATGTGAATTTTTTCCTCAGAGTTGAATGGCTGGTTTTGATATGGCATTAGATGAAATATGCCTTAGGAATGGGTGTAAAAAAAGCTATTTCTCTATGCATAACTAACATGGTATTAATATAATAATACAAATGAAATGTAAAACTACTTCTGATCTTGTTGCTATACTTTTTCTGTCATAATAAAGGACCAGATTACATCCCTAAGTTATATGCTTCTGACAAACACAGAAAGGTTCATGCTCGACCTCTGCATTACTAGTTACTTACACCTGCACTCAAAATGCCCATGAGGTTTTCAAAATGTATAAAATTGATGACATTGAACAGCCAGATGTTTTCTACTCACATTAAGAAATATATATAAAGTATAGCAATGAGAAACTCAGTAATTTTCTCTCCACAAATATAAGGTTAGAAAGCATGGAAAAATGTAAATCTTGAGCTGGATTTATTTTTCTAGATTAACTGCTAATTATTTCTTTTTACTACACTTTGAAAGCTCATACACAGTAGTCTGAAGGAAGCAATGTAATGATTAAAATGTGTAAACAAAATAAGGACATTACTGGCTTTGATATACATGACTGATTTGCTGTACAAATGAGGACCAAATATCATTCAGTATCTTGTGATCAAGGGAAAGTGATAGTTGCATTTCCATATGGAGTCCTGAACCCTTTCTTTACTCTTGTAGTAAACCAGTAGAATGACAACACACACTTTGGTGATAAATTTCATCATCTTGATGTTTTCCTTAGTGTTTGAGTGAAATCAGAGCTTTGATATGTGTACATTCTTAAATGGGAAGAATATATAAAATATTTTAATGTTATTATGACTGTGGTTATGCCACAACACAGATAAGATTAAGAATGAAGCTTCTTCTATGACTCTTGTATTTATTTACTTCTTTAGATTAAAAATAATAAATTATGCTTATCCAGGGCCTTAGGCACTGTAACACATCATTAATATTACAATAAAATCTCAGCAATATTAAACTAATCACTCAGTTCGACAGACTCCTACACAGATTCCTTCTCATTCTTTCCTTGTGGGAAGAAAACCCTGAACACTGCCCCAAAAATTATCTAACACAAACAAATTTTTGAACTCAGACAAATTTGTTTGAACTGAAACAAATTAAAGATAATTCAAACTATGGAAGGAAGCAATCCTAGAAACCTGAACTTTTATAAAAATGACTTGGTACAAATTCCCCTGTTTTTTATGGTGAGGAATAGGAAATTCTGGGATCCCAGTTGTTCATTGTTTTTCCCTTTGAAATGGGGACATGGGTATTTTTCAGGACAGCTTGCTGAGCTGCATTTTGCCATGGCTCTATTGTCTGCTTGTTTATGAGTGTCTGCTGTAGATGTTTTGCTGGAGTTCACCTGCAATGTTCTCCTTTTTATATTTCAGACAACCAGTGTGGAGGCGGTACTACAGGTGGTCACATGCATCCTAAAACTTGGTATGTGTTTTGGACAAATATATTATTTGGATTTCATTATACAATTCATTCAAAAAGAAACGGTCACTCAGAGGGCGTTAAATCCCAGCTACTAGTTATGTAAATGTCAATTTTGATTTTCTGAAAAGGTAGAAAAATGCAGCCAAATTCAACAGAATTTCATACACAAATATGTCAAATCCTTGAAAGACTTGTTATTGTAAGAAGAAAATGAAAGAACATTTGAATTTATTTTAGTGGCCTATATATACAGGAACTTTTCCTCTTTATTAACAACAAAGTGTAGCATGGAAGCTCAGTCTGCAATTTGTTGATTGTTTTAACTAATAAGCTCTATAGGGGGATGCACAGGTAGCCTCACATCCGTTGATGCATCATAAATATTTCCTTGAATTGCATTTATTGTTTTTATATGAGTTCACTAATTTAGTTGAAATTCCATCAGTAGTCACTGTATCAGAGTAAACTATACTATAAGGATATGCAACTAGAAATTTTTTTTTCTTAATTTGATACCTTAATGAAGACCGCTAAAATAAGGATAGCATTTTGGTACTGCTTTGCACAAGCAAACCACTCTAATTATGGCAGGACTTGTTGCATATGTTGAATTTCACAGGAGAGGTTTTCTTCCATACTTCCACTCATTTTCCAGTTAATTATCTGAAACAGAGATTATAACAATGAGGAAATCTGTACAAACTATGACAGAACTGTGATTAGATCTCAGTTGTGTTTCCTGAAGCTTGCCATCAGACTGCATTACCCTGTGGGAACAATTTAAAGAGCTGCAGATATGAAGAAGGCTGGGCAGAATGTCAGCTGCAGACAAGGATGTTATAGAATCACCGAATATTCTGAGTTGGAAGCAACCCACAAGAATCATTGAGTTCAACTCTTAAGTGAATGGCCATACAGAACTGAAACCCACAACCTTGGCATTATGAGCATATTCATGATTGCCTCAAGTCCCACGAAACTTCCTGTCTTTTTTGAATATCTTTTTGGACTTCTTTCATGTCACAAGGGCAGAAGGGTAAGTTTTTAATATCAGCCATATGGAACTTCTTTTTGAGTTTGCCTGGCCATGTCTGGTCCCTTTTGACGCACACAAGGAGGAAGCAGATCAAGAGAACCACAGGGTGGTGCTGGCAGTCCATTCCTGATACTTGCAGTATTGGATTCCTTCGGAGTCTGCCTTCCTAGCATTGGCTAAGTCAAAGCTGTTTTGTTAATCATAACATCACTAATTTCCTTTCCTGCTGATAGCTGCATGGTGGTTCTGCTGCTGTCACTCCACAGTAATGAAATGTCATTGCAGGTGGTACAAAATGTGGCAAAGTTAAACAGTTGGGAACAAACAGCTTTCTCAGTTACAGCAGTTTGATGGCATGGATTAATTTGAGGGGAGATTCCTACGTATTCTCGGGAAGGTTCACCTTTGCTCTTATGCAAAGGGTGTTGCATAAATGGTCTGTTAATTCTCAGTGCTCGGGCTTTCTGTGAAGAGTACAACAGAATTTGTTCCATGCTTGGCCTATCATTTCTTGCTATCATGATCTTTTCTAGTTACTGAAACCCTCTTCAGCAAGGAGATGAGAACAACCCAGTCTGCTAAGGTTGCCTGCACTAGCTGCATGCTAAGAGTGGGTGAGAGAATGCACTTTGCACCCCATGTCTTCCCTGGCTCATGCAAGTGAAGAGAAAACAGGAGGAACCGTATCCTAAGTCACAGATACTTCCCAAATTATCCCCTTGTGTGCCACAATACATATCTGTGTTGAGTCCAACAGCTCTTTTCAGTGATTGGAGGGTAATTTCACTCAACAGATGAATTCAAGGCAACCACAATCTGCTCCTGGAAAACTGGAGCCCAGAACACAAGAAAGAATCAAAGGAAAAAATGAAAGGAGAGAGAAAAAAGGGGGATGGGGGTGGGGGGTGCGTGTGTGTGTGTCATGAACTTGAAAAACAACAGTTATAATCCTAATGTTATTTCTCTCATCTCAAGTGATTTCCCAAGGTATTTAATTTCTAAAGGAGTCACCCATATGGCAAGGAATGTTTTAGGGGACAAATTCACTACACTCTGATGTTAGTCACTGCATCCCAGAATTATTTCAAGTGAATTTCAAGTGCTTGTTCATCATGGCAGCTCTAGGAATAATATACCAGGGGACTCCATTTCCTCAACAGTATTTCTCAGCAGCTTCTGAATCGAGACAAGGCACTTCTAGTGGTGCTGTAGGAGCCTCCTGGGCAGTTTTACGGAGCCACTGCACTCAATCTGTGCTCAGAAAAATATTGCTCTCTTGTAAAGGAAATAAAACCAGGAAAAAGCTTATAGTGAGACAATATATCTTTTTACCCTCAATCTTCTATGCAGATCAATACAAACAGTTCAAGTTGATTGAATGTAACTCTTTTCCCAGATCAGATCAAAACCATAAAAACTAATGCACTGAGATAGTCACCCAGTCTTACTTTAAACATAAAACTTTTTCCTCTTGTAATGCATTAATTAATCATGCAATCTGGTTGGTATATAGGAACTATCATTTACATTCCCATTTGCAAAATGTGTGAGATCTTGTTACATAAATTCATATCTGATAATTTTTTTGAAGTTTCATTTTGATGGCAGCAGAGCTTGATAGTTCACTTTCTATATGCTTATGTCAGGAATTATAGCCTCTTAAGAAATGCATTCTGTAAAGTAGCTGAGTCTACATTATTGTAGAAGCACTACTACATGTTCCATATAACCTAGTAAATACAGAAACTTTCTTTAAAATATTGGTAAAAAGAGAAACAAAATTAGACACAGGCCTACTTGAAAAATGTCCTCAGAAAAAGTTCCATTAAAAATCTTAGTTAAAGGCCTCTATTAAAAGCTTTCAGGAAGAAATGTGCCTTGTGTGGCCCCCTGAAGTCTGATGAAGCACCCACCAGAGTGATTTGTTGCTCAGGGATGCACAAGCACCACAGTGGATGCTAACTGCCATCATGGCAAAGTCTCTGTCTCCTTTTTTTCCCTATGGTTAACATTTTATGGGCAATGAACCACAGGAAATAACTACTACTGATTATAATGAAAATGCTGAAACCTCTTAAATTATGGCATCAGGCAGGAGCAGCACTGATGTAATTACTATGTTAATGATCAAGAAATATTTAAGTACTCCTGCATGATTTTCTAGTATTTTTTAGTACTCGTCTCTAATGTCCTGTGGAGGGTTTAAGAGCTGTTGCCATTCTCCTGCTGGGTTCCCATGCAGAGACTCTGATAGCTGTGCTAGGCCCGCTTAGGTCTCACAGCAGGGACCAGGACTCCTTCTGCTGCTCTGCTCCACTCAGGAGCTGTGTGGAGGAGCTGCCCATAATCACCTCTAAGAGCCCCTTCGATCCTGCTGTAGGGGTCTAGAGAGGCACCAGCACTGTGATTAGGTTAGGATTTTTATAGGAGACTGAAAGTCTCTTGCTATTCCCTTCTCTGAGTGCTTTTTTACTGAAGGCAGAATGAAGAGGCAAAAGGCGAGGAATCAGAGAGGCCACTTTGGCACAGGAAACGTGAAATGCGCACACCCATAATTCTGAACTTTCACTATGCTACAGGTTATGCTTGACACATCTCACATTTTTGAAGTAGAGTATTCACATATCTAGATATTTTGGGGGAAGAAAATAGAATGTAACTGTGGTTCTAGCCTGACAGCTGGCTCCCAAGCACACCTGCCATGGAGATGCCTTAACAGCTCTTCCCCTGACAACTTTGAGCAGAAGGCTAATAATTATTTACTGGGAAAGCAAGTGTTATAATGATATTACTAAAAACTTTGTTCTGGTTGGCTAGGTTTTTTCCCTGCTTTTTATTTGTAATTTAAAGAAGTCTTCTCCAGGCCTAGTGAAACAGCAATAGGTTTGCAAATCCTGAAAATCTACCGTTAGATCACAAGCTAAGGAAGTTTACAAGTTTACTTTTAAATTGATACTGTCAAGTCCTATATATTATTTTACTTTTTTCTTTTTTTTTTTTAATGTTGATGAGCAGTAATGGATCAAGAATCTCTGTGCTAAGGCCACTAAGGCCACCAAGGCTCCAGGCACACAGTGAAGGTAAGAACCTCCTTCACTGGCCACAACTTTTGTGTTAGCTCCCCTGCACAAAAGATGACCTGTATTTCCAACGTGCTATTATTTGACTGGAAAAATGAACTCTGAAATTTTCACACATGATATTTAATTATTTGTGTGTTTGTGTTGTGACTATTCTAATTGGACAAACTGTCTAAATCCAAAATCTCATGTGAGTGGAATGGTGAGTAGTGCCTGTCACTTGAGGGCAGGGCTTGCTGCAGAGGTGGTGGGCCAGGTAGAGTCAAGAATGAGTGCTGCAACACATCGTTTCTTTTCTGTTCAGAAGGAGAAACTCACAGCACTACTAATGAACTTTGATACTTGTCAGAGCCTCAGACCCTGATTCTGGTGGAGCAATAGAAATACAGGACAAAACAGCAATCCTGCTACAGTAGGGAAAAACAAATGGATGCAAGAAGGGAGCATGGAGCAAAGTGAATCAAGGAGAGTTTGTGAAAGAGGTAACAATCTCAGCGCTCTTGCAGTTTAGTCATTACTTACACAAAGCTGACAGCATGACAAGAGATCTTAGAGAACAAGCCAATAGCCTGTCCCTGGGCTGAGCAGTCTAGGGAGGTTTATGGCTAATTAACTCTAACTGAAAGTATTCAAACCACCCTGCAGCTTTTTCTGCACTCCTTCCTTGTCTGCAACTTTTCTGTCTGTATTTGGAACAACCACAGCATGTGCTGACCTTGGAGGCACTTGGGTACACAACCTGAGCCCTGAACAAGAACGGAGATCTCCTCCCCATGAGAAATAAGAAGCAGAAGGCAGAGAAGAAAACAAAGTGATGTGTGAGTCAGAAAGAAGAGTAACATTAACACCAATATGAGGAAGCAAGCAAGCAAGCCCATTTGGCCATGAGTCCCCTGGGTGGGGTGGAAGGGGCATGCAGGAAGGGGCATCACAGCACCAACATTTCTGTCCCTGAAGGTGTGAAAGGTGCTGAGCTCAGGACGTCCTCCCACCACACCGGCTCAGCACAGGAGAGGTCCTGCACACCCCTGCACATGCTGCAGGGATGGTGGGAGTGTGGAGCTGCCCTGAGGTCGGCTGCTCTTGCACAGAAATTTTCCATCTCCAGGCAAGGACCGGCCAGAGCCTGCGTGGCACAGTTAATGTCTTGCATGTGTGAAAGACTGAAAACCTGTACTTTAATAGTTCAGCAAGGACAGTTATTATATGTCTAAGCCATAGGGCAGAGAATTTGTTTAGAGGCTGGAAACCATCAGAATTCTTCAGTCCCTGTTCAGGTTCAGCAGAAGAGCAACTCTATTGTATCACCCATCACCCATCACCCATCACTCTTTTTTTGCAGGATAAAGGTGCTGGAAAAGTACCTGGCTCTTATGACTCAAATGCCTGCTTAGGGCTCTGCCTCATTTTATCCAAATATCCGAAGTGTCTTTGACCAACCAGAATTTTAATAGACATTTGACATGCTACATTACTCACCAAAGATACCTTCTCAGTTCTTTCCACAGGTGTCAGGTGTATGGAGCTTGGCAGGGATTTCTGAGGGGTCATGGGCACCTCTTATGGGTTATCTATTATCTGCTGGAAACACCTGATAGGGGAACAAGTATCCCTAAAAAAAAGATTATTAAAATGCCAGTAAACAACCAAGATACTTTTGATATTTTCTTGTAGACAAGTATGTGTACTTTGAGGACAAATATTTGAAAATGCTGAATGGCAAGCAGAATTAGTTTTGCTGCAGAAAGTGATGTCTTTATTTCTCTAATTACAGAGAACTGCCTAACAGACTTATTTTAGTATTAATAGATGCTTTCCCCACAAATGTCAAGTCAGCAAAATGATACTTAATTTGTAAATGTGCATCACTAATTTTGATTTTCAATCAGTAATCTCAGCCTGAGAATAGACATATATATTCCGCACACACAGAATTTCTTGCATCTTGTTTTATAAGAAACTGTTCAAATTAAGCAGATTTTGTAAAGAATTGGTAAGTATTGAAAGGAAACCTATTGTAAGTAATAATCTGAAAAAAGAATTTTGCTTTTTGACAACACTACAGGAGGTCCATAAGCACATTTCAAATGATATTTTAATAAGTGATGCTTAAATACTTTTAAAGCAGCACTGTAATTAGATGTGTCTCTTTGAAACTTTCAGTTAAGTAATTGCACACTAATGTAAAGAAAAACAGATTTTCACTAAACAGTTTTTGCTTTCGTCAGCTGAGATTAATTCACTTAATAAGCAGTTGTTATTAAACTAAACATTCAATAATGAGTCATTATAGCTATATTAAATTCTTAGGGCCAAGTGCTGCAGTTTGTACTCCTGGAAGTGGGCAAAGTTCCCACTGACTGAATGGGAGTTTTAACTGTATATGAATTGCAGGACTTGTCTCAAAATTATCTTGAAAAACTAATGAGGACAAATTACACTGTGCTGAAGATAATGGAGTTTGAAAACAGACATTTCATTTCTTACCTAGTGCTTCTGCCTTAAGTCATATACTTGCATTACATCTGCATATATTTATTGCACAGTTCATCATCTTTACAGCAGCTGAAAAGGATGTGCCTTCTTCTAACTTAACAGTATTTTGATTTAACATAACTTCTAAAAATCATCATAGGAGCTAAGATATCTCTGGAGATCCTTCTCACTTTTTGTTTCTTGAATATGATCGAGTTTTTCAAGAAGAATACAATTCATATCTAAAAATGTATTTTTAAATCAGTTTTGAATCCATAAAAATTCTGTTAAAACCAACAAAATAATCAGAACAGTCAACTTAAAAGAGAGACTTTATAAAATTTGTCCTCTTAGAGGATACAGGACACATTTTTAAAGTATGGGGTTTTTTTTTCATTTTAAAGAAGCAAAATTGTATCTCAAACTAAAAATCTTAAAAACTGATGGTGATTGGGTGAAATACCTGAATTTCTAACACAAACTTGAATGGTCTTATGGACAAATGTTTTCATTCAAAACGCAAAGTTGTTCTATGAAAACCAGCAAATGTTCCTCCGTATTGTTGAAAATGCAGTGGTTTTTAATTATGACAAACTTTTTAAATATGAAGAGGTGTTCAAACCAGCTACAAACACTTCCATTGAAGTTTAACTACAGCATTTTAACAGACCTGAGGAATCTACAATGATAGCACGAATATATAGCTGTACTTGGTGTGGCATTCCAGTTAACAAAGATCTGAACCCAAGGATTTCACTGTCCAGAGGTGATATATTTTTATTCAGTGGCTTATGTTGCATCTTTCTTCCATGAAATCTGACTTTTACATGCTCCAAAATATTTTTACTAAATCAGTATTGGATGTAGAAGTTTTAAATTTTGTCCTTGTGTATCATTTCTGAGCCATCAAGACATCTTCTACACCACTTGTTATCAAGAATTAACTTTTCAGCTTTAAAGCACAAATATTGTACTTTCAGCTAAAGTTGAAGTGACAAGAATATGCATAGATTTATTATCCTTGTGAGACATGAAGCTAATAATTTGAATTTAAAAACAGTATTCTGTTCCTTTTAAAGTTTAATACTTGTAGTTAAGAACAATTTATAGCAATAGTCCTTGAAATGTTCAAATGCTTTTGAGACTTGATCCCTGAATTACCACTTTAAAAAAGGAATTACTCTTTTCTTTTCTTCAAATAATGTTGTTTGGGAGTTCAGGCTGCACAATCCACAAATGCCTCAGTGTGGATCCCAAGCGGAGTTTGTGCTTGTTATTTAAATTAGTTGGTTTTGAGCTTGTTAAGTAGAGTGGCATTTGAGCTCACTCAGTCTAGAGCTCTACAAGGTGAATGACTTGCACAAGGACTCCATGGCGTTCCTTTTCAATTTACCTTCAATCTCCCTCAAGCCTTAAAAAAGATCAGTTTCACTATAACAAGAGTTTAGCCTTTAACATGCAAAGATCACAAGCCCATAGTCTTCAAAAGGGCAATTTAACAGGAACAAGAAGAAAACCCACAACACAAACTTGTTTTGTTAAGACTGCAGGCGAACTGCATAGTTAGTGGAAATTCTTGATTGTCCCCAAGTCTGACATTGGAAGTTTGAACCTAAAAGAAGAAAAGGCTAGAGGTTGTTTAGCATCAGTCAATATACTGATATATGAGTTGAGTCTTACTCAATATCATATAGGTTTAAAGCAGTTTGAAGGAATGACTATTTAAAATCACAGAAATATAATTAGTAGAGTACAGCATTGATTCACTAAGGGCAGGAGTGGCAAAACATGCTACTGCCTTTCTTTGGTGAGATCAATTTGTCTGTGGGTTTAAGAAAAATGATAGACTTTATTTCTCAATATCCTACAAATGAAAGTGCTCCATCTCGTGAGATTGTGTGGTTTAAGCTGAAGAACATCAGAGGGATAGTAAGGAAGGTAAGTTTCTGGCTAATGGGAAGCTAATGATGAGCCACAAACAGTGGGAATAATGAGGTTGCAGAGGAAGTATTAATGGAAAGGTTGACCTGGCATTATATATCAGTTAATATTTTCATCAATTACGTGACAGAAAACGAGAACATGCTATTGAAATTACCAATGATGTGAAGCTGGAAAACTTCATTGATACAGGAAATAAACACTAGAAGGATAAGGAATGCACTTAGGAGATCTTCTATTATGGGAAGCTTTTTCATCCTTCCTAGAGCAAGTTTAGCAAAATGATAATCTCATTCAGAATTGCTCAGTTTGTTGTTGTACTTGAGATTCATTGTAACAAGGCTCCAGAATCCTAAATACCTTCAAAGTCTTTGGCTCTAGCATTTTGAAGCAGTAGCTTATTTTAAAAGGTGGTGTTTGTAATGATCTCTGAGGAGCTGTAAGTACGTGCTCACACTGTAAGGATCAGCACACACTTGCTGGGAGCCAGGTGCAGCACTACCTGCACACTGCAGCAGTGAACGAGGCTGACCAGCTAAAGAGCAGCTTTCAGACTGCTTGGCTAAGCAGAACTATTTTGGCTGGTTGGATTTGGTGGCTTTACAGGCATATTGTACATTGAAGATAATACTAAGTAGCATAAAAGCCTCACACAGTCTGCTGAGTAGCTGTACAGCTCTTTCCTCCTTACATGAACTCCAACCAGAAGACCCTCCTTCAATAAGAACACCGAGTCAGCTCTCATTTATAGGATACAGGCCTAATTACCTTCAGATCCAGCTGGCTGCATTCCTGTAGGAAATCTCAGCTGGAAATCTGAAACCTCTTGCATTTCACTATTAGCTGCACCAACAAGCAAAATAATACAGGCCGTACAATAATTAATTTACAAAAATAATAATGGACTATAGTTATACCATCATAATGATACAATCGTTACAAGTTCTGTAACTAACCTGATGTAGATCAACCACTGTCACCTGCAGCTGTGAATACTTGGGCTGAATATGATCTGTGCAAAGTCACAGAGACAAGTGCCTAGAGAAATATTAGGGTGGACTTGCAAGCCCACTCTCAAGAATTATTATGTTTTGGTATGTTGTCGGAGTCTGAGCTTAAGGCCAGAGTTCATTAAAGTATTATCAGACTGCTGCATGGAAAGAGCAGAAAAGCACAGTTACTTGAACTTCCCCACTCAAACCAATGCTTTGAAAATTTTCTGTGTTGTTCCTGACAAGTTTTAATTTACAGTATCAGTCATGTCTAATATGCTGAAAGGCTGCTAAGGGAACTAATAAAAGCTTGCTATTGATCAGGCATGTGCCTTGTAATAAGAATCTGCAATAATTTGAGTAGCAATTATAGTTTCTAAGAGAATTGTCACATACATAATGCCGGTGATTTCTAGCATTTTCTGCTCCTTGTGGGAGGATGGACATATATTGTTGGAATTTGCTGCATGATGATTCACAAGAAAGGCAGTTCATAGTCCCAAATCAATTCTTATCTGGCTTTTTAGGATCAAGATCACATGTGATTAAACTTCAGAGTAGATGCTAGTGTATGCTACTCCTACCCTAAAAAAATGTTGCAAAAGCTCTTTAATAATATTTGTTCATGGTTTTGTTCTTTACCCTTCATATTCCCCTTCATATTTACTCTTTCCCCTTTATGTTTAACATATGTGCTATTAAGCTAATGAAATTTAAGACTAGCTTCAAAGAAAAATGGGTGCACCTCTATTGAGCATCTGAGTACAGCTATGCCAACTTACAGGTTAATGCCTGTTCTCACAGTGGGCTAAATCTGGAATAAACTGGCATAAATTGATAATGATAATGTCTTTTTACAGTGAGATAGCAAAGCAGGGCTTGGATTTGACAATTTTTGATAGCAAAAGAAATGGGGAGGGCAATGTGCACTTGGTCAGCAGGGCACAAGTGACAGTTACTTACACTAATGCAGATCTCAGCTACCACTCATTCCCAAATAAACCACTATCCCACACTGTATGTTCTGCTTCTCCCATAAGAGTCCTCTCTTGAACAGATTTGACTTTCCACGTGATCCTGTAAGCCTGCAAATGATGAAGAAATAACACCAAAATAGATGAGTTGTGAACTTTACTATTGGATTGACTAGGCTTGCTAATAAAAAACCTGTATCCAAAATGAAGCCATTATATTAAATTAATGACCCAGCTACCATACAGCAGTATCAATGTATTTTAGTTACAGTAGTTTTGGTTGGCTGAATAAAATAGCTTATTTACTTGTAAATACTTAAATAGAAGCAAAAACATTCTAAGTGACTTATATAATGATTCTCCTTAAGAAATGATGAGGTATTCTGAATCTATTCATAAAGAAAAAGTAATACAAGTATAACAAGAATGGGTACATTTACCAGCCAGATGACAGAAAAAGGTTCTAATAAAATAAGCAATACTCATAATAATGTTAATTTTCTTATTCAGAAAGATTCTGAAATGTATTTTTGGAGGTGTCTTTCCTATTATGGATGCTTCTGTGACTGATTCATAGACAAAATGCATTAACTTAACCTCCCATTGTGATATTATTCCAAACTGACATCCTAACCTAACCCATCTATTCCCTCTTGTATTACATTCACCTGTTTATTGTATGTTTGGCTCACCTACCTGCATGGTATTTCTTCTAGCCACATTACATTTTCTCAAGTAGCAATCATATTTTAACAGCTCTGGTAAAACTGGTATGTAGAATTATACATAGATACGTATTTTTACATATATATTAAAACCAGGGTTTTAAATAAAAATTTTAACTGAGAAATTCAGATGGTTATTTACTAGACAATACTCCGACCCTCAAATGATGGTTCCTTCAGCATCTCAAAAATAAAGAATTAAAGAAATACATTAGAGTGCATAATTTTCATTGTTTTGCACAGTGTTTGTTGCAGTCTCTACCCTTTTCAAAACTCGTGAGCAAGGCGATGTACACAAACTCCCATGATTTTCACTGAAAGCAGGATAAAGCTATTTAAGCACAGCCCATAGTGAAGGATCTGGTGAATGGCTCCACTGAGTGCAGGGCGACCTGAAAAAGCATTTTGCAAAGCTGTGATTCCCTGTCCACAGGGGTTACAAACCTAAAACTGGATTTGCTGTGGGGTGAGGAACCCTGCAATTGCCCCTGCAATATGGCTTGGGTGCACTAAGATGTCTGTGTATGGATTAGGAGACCCTTGGAAATTATTTTAGTTCTTTGACAAGTACCAGGAGATGGAGCTCCAGACTGCGCAGCCTAATTTCATGGTGCCAGAACAATGAAACATGTTATTTCTGCACTGTTAAATGCTTCTTTCTTTTCAGCTCATCATTTACAGGATTTCTTTAAATCAGCTCTGTACTAATGGGAATTAAACGTTCCTTCTTTGAAGCACTGTATTAACCCAAGGGAGAAATTGCTAATTTTTTTTCATGGATCTACAGCCTAAAGTTAAAGAAAAAAAAATATTAGGGAGAAATCAGAAGAGACATTGATTTAAAATAGGTTTTGGGGATTATTCTGGTGGTAATATACAGTAACTATAAATCTATCATCTTCACAGTTTTACGAGTATATGGAAATGCAAAAAGCAAAATTCCTTGGAAAATACCTTTTAAGATGCACTATCAGTTACGTCCCTACTAACTCCCTTTATAAACGGAAAGCACAAAATTCTTTATGTAAAAGCATAGCAGTTAGAAAAGGGAGAAGGAAACAACATGAAAGATCTCCATGATACAGTGTGAGTATTCCTTCACTGGCATTTCAAAAATGCCATATTTTAGAGTGTTCTAATAATTTTAGGTCCTATTTAATCACTTCTGTGAAGAAAAAAAGAAAGTCATTGCTTTGTTCAAAGCAGTGAATTTTGGAGCTGTCTGAGAAATGACCAGCTATGGAAGCCTGTTCTCATATGTGACCTGAGAACAACAATCTAATAAATCCTTTAAAAAGTGAACCCTTGATGTAAAAAAATTAGTTGAGTTCTGGTTTAGCCTCCCACCTCCTGAGAAGCCTGATACAGCAATTCACTTTGTTTTTAAGTGGTATGTAAGCTTAAAGTGTATTCACATGCTTTGACCTCTATCAGATTTTTTATACCAATCAAGGAGATTGTGTCCAACATCCCAGAGCTGCAAGCTTCTCAGGGTGTGTTGCTATTAAGATTTTCTCAGTAAAACAGTTACACATTGAGAATAAAACTTTTAAAACCCATAAAGAGGCTTAAGTACATAATTCATGCTGACTTTTACTTTTTGTGTGCGTGTCAATATCTTTCCATTAGATCACATTAATTTAAACTGATTGTTTCCCCCTCTGAGCTATGTAAGAATAGAATACAAAGTAAAAACCAGATTATGTTTTTATGCTATAGTGCTTCAAAACTGTGATAATAATTCTGGCAAAAATGGTCTACAAAAGAGCTTTATGCTAGTTATGAATGTTTGACATAGGAAATATGTGAAAGACCAATTATGGGCTGTTCAGAAATATCTCTTGACATTTTTTAGAGTGCAATGTGAGAAGGGTTCACTTATTTAATTATGACTTTTTCAAATAGGGTTCTCCAACTCAATGGGAGTCACTGCACTTACTGTTGTACAGAAAGATAAAATAAGATTTTTATGATGGGGGAAGGGAAAAGAGCATGTCTTCAGGCTGAAATGGTTATCAGTTTTTAGATCAATTACCCTTATGCAAGTTTTTCCATTGGTAGTGAGATATTAAGATATTTACAGCCAACATATATCACACGGAATGGATGGTATGAAGGAAGAAGGAAAAATGAGAATATACTCAACATACAGACAGAGCTTTCATTAAGAGTCTAAATAAGACAGCTATTAGATAACTTACCTCAGACTGTCTCACCAAAGATCATAGCCTGAAGTATGGCTATAAGCTTAATATTTCTTCTTCATATTTTTAAAATTAGACTTACCAGTATACAATCAAAATTTCATTTTCCTAAAACCATTCTTCTGTGCTTATACTCAAACACCTTGGAAATACAAAACAAGAGCAAACAAAACATTATTTTCCTGGTTTGTGAAATTCATGGAATGAACTGGCCATTTTTGCTGCTAGAATTATAAAAAGGGTCTTATGAAGGCCACAGGCTGCCATCACATCCTTGTTATCACAGCACACACCCTAATGTTACCGTAGCTGTGCATCCTGAATGAACCTACAAATACTACATGGAGTAACTGCCCAAGAATCTAAAAAAAAAGAGAATACACTGTATATAGTTAATTCAGAGCCATACCTGAGGTCTGACACTAACATAGATACCACTTTTGTATACTAGTCTTCTCATTCTGCTGCTGGGTCCTTGTGCCTGTATAGAACTGAGCTTTCTCTCCACAACAAAATATGAAATTGTGCTTAAGAAATGCACCAAAAATAAAAAAAATCTTACTTTAAATGTAATGCAGATTCCTGAACTTTGTTCTCTTTGGTTAAGTGGCACAAGAAAGATAACTAGTTCCATTCTGGCTATTAAGAGGTGGTCAAATAAATAAAACACTGCCATATTTGCAATACTTCAGATATATTATGTAGTCATGAACAGAAAAAGCCACTTCTGGTCTGTAGAACTGTAAATGCTCTATATGTGAGACAGATTTCTGTATCAAAATACAGTTAACAATGCAAAATGATGAGAATTCCTGTTTCAGTATGATAACAGGATCACAGAGAGTGCTCTTGTTACTTGCAAAAAAGAGGGTGAGTATATATAGAATATGCCTGGTAGCAGCTTCTGTAATTAATGTTGAAAAGTAGTTAGCATTGTAATTCCCTGTTTTCAATCGCTTATAACTTTATGAAACATCTCCCTTTTGTGCTGCAATTTTCATCCTGGATTTATGCCAATGTCAGCATTTTAGAAGGCAGAAGATAAAACCTCCTATATTCCCGAGAAGACTGAAAATACACACTTACAAGAGTGACTGCTCTGTGCAGTTCTGTGCTCCAAAGGTCTGTTTTTTGAATGCTACAGTTTGCAAAGGACTGGGCCTTGCCAAGGCCCAAGACTTTGTCCCAGGAGTCAGCATTACTGATTTGTTAACATGCACAAAGAATAGCATGTACTGAATGAGCTTATGCTCAGGAAATTGATATAGGGGGTTTCTTTTCCCCACCTTCCCCACAGGAAGGTTTGTTGGCTGAGAAAGTTAGATCTATGTTCAAGCCCCCATATTTCTCTTTTAACAAGTACTAACAGCTGTCTTACATATTGACAGTCTTATTTGCTTATGTTTTAATGGCATGACACATTGACACTTGAAAAGAAACCAGGCGAACTTTTCATATCCGTGCAATGCTCCCACACTTACTTAAGCATTGTCCCAATTTAGAGCAGAAAGAAAGGATTTTTAATATGGTCAGTTTTCCTAAATACCTGCAAAGTGTACAATTTTTGATGTGTCTGCAATCATAAATATGGTTGTTAAGCATGCAGTTTTTAAAGGTCAAGTAGGATTCTTTAAATTTCTTGTAATTACAATCTTTATTCTGCAAGGATAGTAATGTTTGCTTACTCTTAGAGTTAAGCCATTTGTGAAATACAGCAAAATGAAAAAATTCCCTAGGTGTCTAAAGATACAGTTTAATCCATGGCAAAAGGAGAAATGTTTTGTCTAGCAAGCTGATACAACCCAGGGTACTTTGTTTACTGAGGTAAACGTTAAAAAGACATTATCTTACCTATACACATATCCACTTTCTTGTGAAAGTGCACACAAAGAATCTCTAATGTTTCCTCCTTCTCTGTTGAATCACATTTTTGCCTTTGAAACACTCAGCAAAAGTTAAGGCCACAATTTTATGGACAGTTTAAGTGATCTGCTAAGGTGTTTCTTCCTCTTCACCTCCAGGATCTCTGCCCCAGAGAAATCCAGGAAATGCTCTAGCTGAGAAAAGAAAAAAAAATTCTGTGTGGGCTACTCTCCCCTGTTTGATCTGCTACTTTTAGGCCCTTAGCTCTGCTGATCCATAACTTACTGCTCTGAGATGAGTTTCTCCTCAACGAATTTGCTTCAGTTCATATCAGAAATGGAAGAGAGAAGTGATGTAACTCCAAAACCTTTATCTCCTCTCCTGTGGATTAGTACATGAACACAAAATTGGTATAATGTACATGAAAATGTACCAACAAAACAACAGTGTCTACAGATTCCCTGCTATGCCAGCAGCTGTACAAATAAAAGCACATATATAAAGGAGTCATAATCTTGCCTAAGTATAAGATACAACAAGCAGAAAAAACATCTTGACTAGCAGTAAGTTTAGCTTGATTTTGTACAGAGAACCTATGGATGTAGTGGCCACACTACAAAGGCAAATTCATCAGTACTTTATGTTCAGGAATAGGAAAATAAAGCTTTGCTAACTTAAGGATGCTTAATATTTTAGAAGCTAGCTTCCATTTTCTAAAATTTTAGGCAGTTCAGAGTCAAAAAGAGGCCAGATACATAAATATGTGGTAATTTAGAAAAGGTGCTTTAGAAAGCCCCCCAGCAGATCAGGTGGTGGACCTCCAGTGAATGTGGATGAGTCAATCACTCTCACCCAGCTCAGAGCACCTCGCATAGACCTGCTTCCTGCTTCACATGTGATTAGACGCCTTTGCAAACCTGACCCAGATAATTTTTATAGTTTTTACTTGGCAATCTTGTTTCAAGTAAAGAGATAAGGAGCAGCCTGTGTATTTTAGTCCCCTTTCATTTTTCTTTAATTTTTAAAAAACTTTTTACACAGTTTTAAAAATATTTTTTTCTACTGATCAGATCAATTGCTTAAGTTGTATATTAAAAGTGCCTGATTCCCTGTGCATATGCCCTATGCACCTCCTAGATTATCCTGGCAGTTTAAACACTGGGCCCCTTTAGCTGAGTCTGTCTTGACATTGCAAGCCTGATATCTAATACTTTACAACAACAATAGATACCTCAAACAGAGTAAACTTTTCTCTTGATTTTGTCTCATTAATATTGAATTATGGTATCTGATAGTTTTCTTCTTATTTGGCTCCACAGGTATCTCCTAAAGATCTTTCCCATTTAGGATTGGTACACTTAGCCCAAGAGAGCTGGACAGAAGTCCTTTCTGAGCCCATAGTACAGCTTTTTGCTTGGATAAACCAATCTTCAAGTGAAGCAAAACCCAGTCCCTTGTCTTAATAAATAGTGTGAGTGGAAACCTGGCCAAATCGTCAGAATTAAATAGTGGATCCAAAAGACCCCTTGTTTGACAACCTATTGCCAGGCTCCAGGCAAAGAAAGACTTCTTTGGCAACATCAGAAAACCCTTAAAGTTAGAACAACAGAGATTCAGAAAGTGATATTTCCTGCAAATTGTACAGCATATCCCGAATGATAGGAAATACGAATCTGTGGAATTAAATGGCAGTGCTCAGGAAGATTACGTCTGCTGTTCCACATTGATTTTAGTCAGAAGTGAAGTCAAAGGCTAAACCTGTCTCTACTGAGCAAGAGACCATGTGCATAAGGCTCAGAGCTGGAGTGTCTAATTACTACGGGTAGATCAGGCTGAACGCTGGACTTGAGGTGTGTTGGCTTTCTCTGCCAGCTCTGAGAGAATGCTAGTGTTAAATTATCCCCTTTAAAATCCTTTTATGGTTGTTGATCAGCATTTGTTCAAGAACGTTTCAGGGAGCACTCAAGAGGTTGCATAAATAATTGGTAAAAAAACACAGAAAGGAGCCTGATGTGGGTGAGCATCAACCATTCAGTGGTCTCAATCCTGATTCAAGTATTCAGTTTGGGTAATAGTTCATTACACCACTGAAAGTAGTGGCCATTGGAATAGGGAGCTTCTGAAATGACTAAGGGTTGAACCCATAACTGTCTTTACATATCTCCAACTCAATTTAAGGGTGTTAGCTAATGTACACAAACTTGTAAACCTTCCTGTTCCTTGAAACAATGGTGGTGTTATTGTTTGATGTACCACTAAGTAATTTCCTGATTGTTCTGCTTAAGTAGGGAATATGACCTTTTTCAATCTTTTCTTGCTACTATCAGTAAATTATGCCCAGCTGAACTCTAAAAGCTTCAAGCTTTTATTTTAGTCTAATGAATAATCTATTTACTTCATTAGAATGATAGTAGGCTTACAGAAGTAGAGTTTTCACACGGAAGTAAAATGGCATGTGTGTGGCTATAATGGCACTTCAAGATATCCTTCTTAAATAGATTAATTTATTATTATGCAATTATATGCACAGGATGGGATGTTAGATATTGTCAGGTTGTCAACACCTTTATGTATAAGCGTATAAGACATAGGAGAGACCCTTATAATGGTGATATTTGCTTCCAAATAGTGATGGTGGTTTGCTGCTTATCTGGATATTGTGACAGATGCGTTGCTTTCAAGAGCCAAGTCATGCTTCCAACACTGTGCTCGGGTATGCAGTGCCAAACATATTCTAGCTGCCTCAGTGGAGGGGACTGGACTTTGGTGAGAATAAAAATTTCAGGTTTGACGCTTCCCAAGGCCTGATAGAGTTTTATCTTTCTGACTACATTCAATTCCATGATACTGAGTTAGAAATTTTGTACAAAGTGTGGTGATGCCACCTGTCAAAAAAGATTTCTCATTCTAATAATTCTAGGAAATCAGCCTCACTTTAAAGAGCAGTGAGGTTTCTCTTCTGCAGCTTCATGCTCTCTGGAGGCTATTTCTTGACAGGCTGAGTATGATGGCTTCCAGTTGTTCAAAAGTATGTCTCTTGCCATCATTGTACATGGCTAATTGCATTTTATAAAAATGGTTTGCAAGTGATTTGTGAGGGAGATATGCATTATAGCTTGCAGTTCATGTTCATTTCCAAATTCATTTATCTCATATAAGTGTTTTCTAAAAGTCAAGAACTTAAAAATATACCTAGGAGTAGTTTTCAGAAGTCTATTACCGCAAGTTCTTCTACAGGGAAATGAACAAAATAAAGTTTAAATGCTTCTTCATTGCCAATAGTTCCCCTTGATCCAATTACAACTTCTTTACCTATCGTTACACAAGACTGATTTAAAGATAACTGTCCAGACTGATGTGAGAAGAAATGCATTAAAACATTTATGTTATTACAATATACACAAAATGCATTAAAGTAATGAGACCAGCCTGACAGAAACTCACAAAATCAGACTTTCACAGGGGAGGTTGAAATGCCATTTTTAACACACCCAGCAGAGAGATTACAGCTTTTGTAGAAGATGAAATTACATGCCTTTTTGAGACTCCCTAATGAAGAATCACTCAGGCATATTGTAATGGTTTCAAAATTATATGGTATTTTAATCCTTTGCATTTGTCTTTGTATTATGTAAGTTAGATTTCTAACAACATTTCAACAGCCTGTCTTAGTCAAATTACTATCTTTTCATTACTTTTTATTTTCCATAGGAGTAGCAGTATTTCTTATTAACTGTGTCAGTTCTAAAGACCCTTCTTGTTCTCTGTTTCAGGAAATTAGTGAGATTTTTGTTTCAGCTTTGGTTTTAGATCAGCAGTAAAGTATCTTTAGATATATTATCACAGAACTTTGAAAATTAGCTCTTAAAAACTAAAGTCAGCTGAATGACTGCTGGTAAAAGTACAAAATTGGAATTGCTCCTGACAGTGGTGGAAGGTATAGAGTGTTAATATGGCTCTGACCTGCACAGGTCCACCCTCATTTGTAATTGTTGTTTGTCTTGTTCAACTTTATCCATCTGTGTATCATACTAATTATTAACCTGATAAAAAAAAAATCAGTTTTGGACTTCTGTATAAAAAAAGATTTAGTAAAAACTCTGACACCGGTTGATCACTCAATGTGTTCATTGAAGCCTCAGTTTTGTCATACATAATGCAGTTGAAAATATATGAGAAAATGGCATTTTATTCAAAATTTCTCAGATTCTTCTCTCAGAAGCAATGTCTCCAGCTAAAATCCCACAGTAATTTTAGCAATTGCAGCATGAGTGCTATTCAGTACTCAGCACAGTCGTACCTCTTGATGAACAAGAAGTTTTTACTGTCAAAGCAATGGTGAGGGATAAGATGAAGGTTTAATAAATACAGTGGATGAATTGAGAGATATGAGTATTAAATATCAAGAAAAATCTGAGCATTTACATTTTTCTCTAATGCATTTTTTATGTTCATAACCCCTTGCATTGCATTATATTTATTCTCTGAACTAAGAACTTCTGTGTGTCAGAGTAAATGTGAAGGATAAGGTGAAAGTATAATAAATAAAGTAGATGAGCTGAAAGATACGAGTATTAAACATCAAGGACAAAGAAAAGCATTTACAGTTTGCACTGAAGCCTTTTTATATAAATTCTGTTTCACTACTTTCTTATTGTATCTACCAGTAAACTATCCAACTGGTCAACTGGCAATGAATGTCTGAAAGTTTAGAAAAATTATAAACCAAGTACAACCTTTTTTTACAAATGAACAGATAAGCTAAAAATTTATTTTGAGAAGAAATAGGTTCTGGGCTCATCTCAGTAATTTTTCTGGTGTAAGCACTGGTGGGCCTCAGCATCTGGGGTATGTTATTTACACATAGGCCTGAGCTGTTGTTTAAGAGGTGCAAACCCCTGCCCATTAGCCCTGTTATTAAATAGTAACCTCAATACAGGGTTACAGTTTTAAGATAATCTCTGTGCAGTTTCCAGAAAGCATAAATAATCGGTCCTTTCCTGATGCCTTGCAGGCCAGGACCAACGAGGTATTGGTTGAGTCCTTAGACGATCCCAGCACACTGCCTGTGAGAGCTGGCCCTTTTGCCATGGTCACTGACAGTCACACATGAGGTGGGGACTGGTTGGAGATGGGCAGCCACTGCTTCCCAGGAAAGATGAGATGCTCTGACAATATTCGGGTGCATCCAATGGCATTTTCTGGGAGAAACAGCCTCATGTACACTAGAGGCTATATCTGCATTTCCACGTCAGCAGAGATTTTGAATGCGCTTCTCCTGGTGGCCCGTAAAATAGCCCATTCTTTGGCTCATGTCCTAGATGAGAGAGGCTCCAGATAGAGAAATGGGTTCAGGATTTTATGCTCTCCACTGAGAGTGGATGCAACTGTCTTTGCCCCTGAAAACTTGAGCTTTGTCTTGTGTGTGTTTACCAAACACAGTGTGAATGCAGAAATGCTTGTGGAAAAAGTGATGCTCAGCATGAGTTCACGTGTGGTTCAGAATGATGCATTTGAATTTTAAAAAGCTTAATGTTCATTAACTGCAGAGAGTTTGTTGTGTATCCCCAAACTAAGACACGTTGTTGCTAAAAATTACTTGGTTCTTGAGGACTGGTTCAGCATATGAGTAGCATGGACTATGAAGGGCTATAGTTTAAAATAACTGCTGATGAAGAAACTTCTGTGGGAAACTTGCCAGGCTTATAAAAGGAAAAGATACCATAGCAGAATATAAAACCAGATAAATAATAAATTGTAACTTCGTCTGGAGCTGTGGAGTGTGCTAGTATTTACGGTTTTGAAAGGTTTTATGAAGAATATATTTTATTTTTTATGTTGTGAAATATATAGCAACATAAAAATGTAATGGTTGGCTTAACCTATAAAGAGTTTTTTAATCAGTAAGCTCCTGACAGAAGGTGGAATTTGTATCTCAGTGTAGAATTTATTTTTTTTCTTTTCCTTTTAATTTTCGAAGTTCAGGATGCCTTGAAGTTGCCTGACGTTATAGGATAAATTTTCAAAGCTCCGTGCAGGAGAGATGCCAACATGAAAAACATCAAGCAAACACTGAGTTATGTTTGTGCATCTCCTGTGTTGTGTTTTGATAATTTCTCCCATATATCTGCATAAAGATAAGGTTTGTGAGCACAGTGAAGTTATAGATTGAGCTGGTTATTTTCCTTCTTCCATGTTATGTGGAAATTAATAAAGTAATTAAGTGTTACATTTACTGTTGATTGAATTACTTGGTTGTTTGGTAATTATTAGTGTGATTACAAAGTGACATAAACAATCGTGTAGCTCAAATGTGCAATTATGTACTATATATGCTGAGCTGACACACACAGAACATATTCCCCTGATGCTGCAGGCAATTAATAAGTGCTCATGCAAAGCAGGTTGTGCTAAGAGCTGTAAATAATGCAACAGGGTCCATTTTTTTGTTCAGCTTGTGCTTGTGTATGCAGTGAAGCACACTGCTAGTGAAGTCAAACAGAGGCAATTTGACTTGTTCACTGCTAAATGTAATTTAAGTGGATGATAAAGGCAGTTCCACTCATTAGTAGCTTGTGTCTTGTTTTTTGTCTCTCCTGCTGGGACACCTGCATACAATGTCACACTGTTCTAAGAAAGTGTTAATATTGAATTACCAGAGATTTTGAGAATTTATGTGATTCTGGCATTTGGTCTTGATTTTTCTATTGCCATGATTCTGAAAAAGAGAAGTTTTCTATGTTTGCATATGGAAATATTATTTTTATGCTTTCTTATTTTCTGGTCTTTTTAGTGTAAAATAAGACTGCCTGTTATTGACACTACTCTCTGCTGTCTGATTGTAAGAGAGACAGTGTTCTTCCATTTCCTGAGATGATTTTTGAAAAGACAGCAGTTGTTCATCAAAAATGAACGAAGTCATGACACACAAGGTTGAACCGCAGCTACCCCATAAACCACAGCCATGTAGTATTTTGTAAGGGAGGTCAACCACAACTAAGTAGTTTTATACCAGACATCTGGTGGATTATACCTTTGTATGGAACAAATAAACACTCATACATCATCTTTAATGTATCTGACTGTAAATATTAAGACTATCTGAACTCAGCTCCATTTCTCTAACTGCATTGGCCTTAAACTTGATTTTGCTAGCTGGGATGAATATTAAAGAGCTACTGTGGGTAGCAATTTGTCAGTAGGACACATTGTCTTCTTCTGTAGTCACTCAAATGATACATAACAGAATGAGCCATCCTGATGCTTCATCCTTTCTCCTTTTCCACTTCCTTTTTCTTCCTACATCCATTCTACACTGTGCTGAAATTTTATGCTTTTCATTGCAGTCAAATGTTTGGCAGCTTAAGGCTGTGTGTAACCCATTCATATGTCTCGACACACTAGATATTCTCACTAGGCTAGGGAGATAAGAGCAGCATAAAACTAGGAATGTACAGGTATGTTACAGATATTTTCTTCCTAAAAACTCTAGAAACTCTGGGGATCATATGACCTTGAAGCAAAATCTTCCACCAGTGCCACAGCAGAGTAAGTTTGTTTCACCCTAGGCTGATGACTTCAGCTCTGTTTTCTGCTTTGGCTCAGTAATGTCTATAAATCTTGCACCTTTTGATCCAGGTGTGGCTTTTGGTGTCACTAGTTACTGCTGTTGCTTCAGTCCCTTTGGCAATTTGAGTAATTTCCTGAAGAACCTGAGAAGGCTGATTTATGAGAGCATTTGGCTCATGCAGAGAGACAAAGGAGAACGATGCAATGGAGGAAGAGGCTTGGTTATGTGTCCCAGACATCTCTCTATGTAGAAAGAGCCAATGCAATTCCAGTCTGTGGCTCCCAGTATTGCTGTGCTCTGCTGTGCTACACACACAGTGTGACCTTCAGGCCTGTGCTGTGCTGCACAAAGCTCTTGGCTGCAGGACAAACACAGCCAACTTAGTGAACTCCGGAGTCTGTGGCAAATCCTGCTCCGTTCCACCACTGCCTCACCTCTGTGGCCTTGTCTTTATCCAGGAGTGCAGCAAGGAGTTATCATGTGAATATCCTTGTTGTTTGACAGTGGAAGAGATGAATAGAGTAGTTTTTATGTAATAAAATCACATAAGAAGTTGAATGACAGAGGGTAGAATCTCTTCTATGGACAGGGTCTGCATGGTGAGCTGCACACACAGCAGAGACCCCTTGGGTGTTAAATTGCTCGTGGTTCCTACTATCTAAAAGGACACAAGATTTTCTATGCTAATCTCTTCTTCTAACGCCAGATCTAATAAATAAGCATTCTATCATCCTTCCCAAAGCCTCAGAGGCTTTCTTACTGCAGTTGTAAGAGACCAGCACCTCCTGGTGTAAAACATCCTCACACTTGGGGAGCAAGAGCAAGAAAATGTTGCTCAAATGAGATAACTTGAATATCTTATATACTCTTGTTTGAACTACTAATCTGCACCATGACTTCGCACAATAAACCTTAGGTGAAGGTATTTCCTGTGTATTATCAATAGGTACAAATGAACAAGTACAATGGACTGAGTCAGGTTTTATTGAGTCCTGATTCATTAAGAGGAAAAGAGACAGGCTACAGCAAGGAAGTAGGATAAGCCATGCAGGGTATAACACTCAAATTTAATGCCAGGAAGCAATTTCTCTGAAGATGAAAAGACAACATTCATCCTGACATTTCTCATGCTTTCGGATTTTTTTTCATATAGTGGCAACCTGTGCTATCAGAGGAAGAAAATGGATGGTCTGAGTGGAAAAGCTGTAAAAGAAAGAGCTTCTGCTACAGCCCTCATCTGTCCTGCTGGGTGCACACAGTGTGGCATTGTATTAAACCCTCACAAAGTGCTGTTGCCCTCCTAGGTCCATGGCTTTTCTTGCAGGCTGGTAAAATGGTATGCACAGGGACAGTTTTTGAACAGGACAGTCAAGCTATGTAAAGTAGTTTGCAGTCAAGCAATTAGACCAGGGCTCTTTAAAGAATCACATTTGACTCTGAATGCTAAGGGGGACAGAAGAGAAATTTGTGAAGAAAGAAAGTAGTGTTTGAACTAATACTAACCCAGTTTCTGGGTTTATTTTCTAATTGCCATGTTCTTGTTGTAAAATGCTTAGAAAAGCAGAAACAAAATTCAGTGTTTGCTCTCCTTTCACCCCTTGCCTTGTTTTATTTTCTCGGCACTATGGTGTGACAGTCAGAAACAGGGATGAAAAACCTCTGATTTAGCTGTTTCTCAAACACAGCAACCACATCCAGTGCTTGGGAGTTTGCACTCCAATTCTGATATATGTATCACGAAATGGAGTCATCATATTTGTTTTGCTCACAGGAAAACTCTTTCAGCCTTTCAATGATATTTGTGTGAATGCTTTCCTTAGCTCTTTTCTGCAGACCCCAACAAAGTAGTCCCTTGCACTCTTACAAGTTCTCACAGAAAGTCAGTCGTGTAGACCTTTGCTTGTCATCCTGGGTAAGCTTTCCTTTCAAGTGGTCTCTATGACTTCTTCCATTAGGGAGTTATTCCTCTCCTGCTTTTACTGAGGTATTTGCAAATTTTGTGCCTGCTCAGCAGGCTGGGAGGAAAGCAGGGTTTAACACACGCTTTGGACAGTGATCTCATCTCTTTCTGGACACATTTTTAAAAAAATGATGGCAAACAGATATGGAAGGGTCAGAGGATACAATTGTCAGTGGTGTGATGATGTCACTTTATGCTGTTATTTTTTAGTAGACAAACCAATATGGTGTCGCTTTTAGATGGTTCTTTGATGTACCAAACACCATCTTCCATTAATTTCTGTGGGAACAAAGTGCACTAAGTATAATGTAGGTTTGACATTGGAGTCAACAGGAATGATTTTTTTGACCTCAGCTTGCTCTGGACTGAATCCATGGTGTCCAACAGTGAATTTACAGTGCCACCTAAACCCTTCAGAGTATGCATGAGTCATCTCCATGGTACTGAGGCAATCTCAGTAAATAAGAAAAGACAGCTTCCTTCTCAACAGGTGAACCAAATCCCGAAAGTAAATTTTTTTTTTCCCCAAGGAAGCAAAAGGTTAATTTGAACTGCTCATGGTCTTCCATGAATCAAATGAAGTAATCCCATGCCTGAGGTTTAAAAGCATCTGTAAATTAGAAGGGTGTAGTGTGCAGATCAAAAAGAGGGTTATCAAAGATTAATAAAAAGAGAGAGAGGCAAGAGAGGGAGAGAGACTCTGCTAGAAACTCTCTCATAGCTCCAACTTACCTGGGGAGTACAATTCACCTACTTGGGGTCCAGTTAGCACACACTGTACTGTAAAGCCCAGGGCAACAATATAAAAACATCAGAGGGAAGACGTAAGATAATTTGAGAACGTGGAAAATTAAGTCTCTAAAAAAACAAAATGAGGAATGAGTTGAATAGAGGAGAATATGTGGAGAAAAAATCTAAGAAAAAAACCTCTCAGCTATTTTATCACATATGAAGGCTGGTTATTTTTAAATGCCAACTCTATCTGAAAGGCAAATTATATAATGAAAAGAAATGCCAGTGGAAAACCAGTTTTTTTTTCTGGAAAAACATTCATTTGATGGAATGAAAACCTGATTTCTCAGAAAAAAAAAAAGAAAGCTGGCCATGAATAGGGAAAAACCTTATATCACAGAAGTAGTAGTGAAGACTCCGTGAAACCAACTCATTTTGTGTTCTCAAACAATGATGGAAATTTCCCCAGGCCATATTAAATTTGTAGGCATGTGGAGGGGATGGTTTATGTGCCCTAATTTTTAGCTAGTAACTAATGTCCTCTACATTCCCTATGCTTAGTATTAAACAGTGTGAATTATTTCATGCCATACCATCCAGAGAATGGCATGGTATTTAGGAGCTACTATTCAAGGCAAACAGTGAATAGTGACCCTTTGCAATGGAGATGTTACAACAGTCCCCAGACCAACAAGATTTTACTCTGCAAGTTCTTGCACATCCCTTACTTGGTTCACTGCAGCAGAAACCATGTTGTCTTAATACGATGGAATCTTTCATTCATAATAAAAAAAACAAACCCACAATTATGCTATTGAAACATTGCAATTGAATTACGTTGCATGCTTGCCTCTGGTTAAAATTTTATTGAAGTGAGCAATCTTTAGGAGCTCATACTTAGCACAGCAATCTGTGTTGCCAAGCAGCACTTGGAAGAGCAGAAGATGGAGCAGAAAACCAAGAGACAATGTAAAAGGAATTTCAAAACACTGTAGAGGGGTGAGAGAAATCTCATAGCTAGCTTGCTTTTTCATAGATAATTGTTTATGATTGAAAAGCATGGGGAGAAAACATTAACATTTGAGTTAGAACAAGCAAATCAAAACTTCCATGTCACAGTGGCTGTAGTAGTGCTGACCTGCTAAGACTCAGCTGCATCAGAGTCCCGGGCAGAGGAGGGGAGTGTCATGGCACAGCTCTCAGCTGCCATGCATAACACCCTGCCAAGGTAGAGAGGATGTGTGTGCTAATTAGGAAATCTCCAAATTTCACATCACCAGAAACAGAAGCTGAGCAGTTTCATAGGAGAGAGAATAGATGACATGAGGACCAAAACGCACTGCAAAGATCTGCATATTTCATGGGGTCTCATTTTCAGTGTAAATCCCAGTACAAAATGCTCTGATGTATCATCTTTCTGATAGTTTGGCTGTAATATGAGAGAGCACATGATCTTGAATTTTACTATCACATATAGCAAATGCTTTTCAAGCATTTTGATCTTAGCAAGGAGATAAAGGCCTTGACCCTGTGAAGAGTGTTGTGTGTAAGCCCTCACTGCTGGCACCCAGCAGCAGCAGGAACTCGTGATTGTTACTACCTGCAGCATTGAAAGACCCTGGCCCATTTTCCCCTTTTATTCCAGCTTAGGTGAGCTCTACTGGTGTGTCTGCTCCTCTGGGGTCAGAGCCTGTCAGCTTCTCTATTAATTCCCTAATTTCTTCTGAATTTCTCGAGAAAAGTAGATGGTCAGTATTTTAAATGCTGTGCAGAATCTGTCTGAGTAGCCTGCCCTAAATGTTGTGTGCATGCATAGGGTGAGTCAGTCAGCAACCTGGCTCTGCACATTTATCAGTGGGGAGATTAACCCCCTAATGCTGATGTTTTGGGGCAAGGTTCAAAAGGATGCATTCAAGTCAGCACATCTCCAGCCTAGTATTTTTGCTTTATTTCCTGTGTATCCGGTAATTTATCATAGATTTAAACAACGCCATCTTCCTGTTTGAAGTCCTTTCAGTGACCAAGAAAAGACCTGAACCATTGCCTGTGCAAGCGCAAGTGAAGTGCCCTCTTGCCTAAATGAGCACTGGACTGGATCCTGAAAGGAGATTGTTTAATCACCTTTCTTTGTTTGTTGTTGAACTTGCCTGCAAACTGCTGGAAAACCTGGACTGATTATTTCAACAGTCATAATTGTGCAGATTGAAGTCATGTTAGTGAGTCATTCACTAACACCATTAGTGGATCTGGCCTAAATATTTCCCTCTAGTGTGATGCTAATTTATTGCTGAAGCATCATATTTGATTTTTTTAATGTGTAAATAATTAAAAATAGTGATTTGAATAAGAGACCTAGTGGTTCAATTAGAAAATGGTACTAGTTGCTGGAAAAATAATAATATATATATGTGTATAAAATGCAACACTATGGAGATAACAGGTAATTAACTTTTAAAAAAGCACTCAAATCTGTCATTCAGTTACAGAAGTTGTCCAAAATAAGGTGAATAACAAATCAAAACAATTGTTCCTTACTATGACTTCAATTCAATTAAAATCTAAAACAACTTCTCATCATGGCTATTCTGAAAGCTTTGAAAGCTGCAGTATTTCAGCATTCCCATTCATGGTCTTCAGCTTGTAGAAATTTTTTCATTTCAGAAAGCAACCAAAAAACAAAAATATAAACCACTATCAACATTGTATTCCAAGAGAAAGACATTTCAAAGTTTTATATCTACACTAATCACCAGCTGTCAGTTAAATAGCTAAATAGGCCAACTCTAAATACACCAAGATTTCACTACTGATATTTTGAACCTGCATTAAAATCACCCTTCACTCTCATTCTATAAGCCAATGAATATTGCTCCTATTTTCTGCAGTGAAGTCATGTTCCTAATTTCTTCTGAGCCTGCACTGAGGTTATGTCCAGCATGGTATTAGAGGTCATTCTGCTACAGCCCAGATGTCAGCACATGAAACAATTCCTGCTGTATTTTGGTTATGATATAATAGCAAGACTCCACCTCTTTGAAAATATTTATTAGTACAGCAATAGTTCTGTTTATTTGTAGCCCAGGTTTTTTATTCTTCCTAAGATTTTATTGATTTTTTTCCCTTCAGTGTTGTGTTTTGATTGCGTAAATGCATGCAGACCTCAGTATGCACCTAGATATGTATTTATACTGCATGTGGTCACCAATTTAGTTATAAAACTTCAGCCACCCAGCCAGGAAGCAGAAACAGTCTTTCACAAGCTATACATCTATGAACACACTGTGCTCCATGCATAGATAAAGTCAGGACCCTCGAAATGAACACAGGCTGGATTAAAAGAACTTTGTGCTACTATGGAAGACACTTAAGACATAAGCTTCAGAGTTTAGGGGAGACTGCCCTCCAAAACAGACCCTTCAGTCCATCCCACTTGCCTCACATTTAATTTTGCTAGCTGGCTTGTCTAACAGTGGCTGCTCTCCAGCTTTTGTCCCGAAGAAAGGTGTAGAGTGAAAAAGGTATCTGCCAGTGCATGGGTTCCATGGCAGGTCTGGCAAAGACAAAGCCAATTTCTGGCAGACACGCTCAGTATGGAAGGCTGGGGTAATACTTTGGAGGTACTCTTAATGTCATGAGAGCAGAAATGACACTGGCATGCAATAAGATTATGTCCTTTCAGAAAATGTGGCTTTTATGGTCACATGTTTAAACAGTGCATATTTGAAGCCAGGCTGCTTCTTAAAGATCTCATTTTAGCTAAATTTTTGCCTACATGCCATTAAATTTTGGTACTAAGGTGCCATTTACCTGTCTCAGGTAGCTGTTTGAAAATTACATGTAAGTACCCTTGAGATTTTCACTCCACAAATCAAGGTAGTTTGCAAACCAGATTCTCATCTTAGAAAGTGCTAGTGGGGCTTTTGTACATGGGGTGCTTATTTTTGTTGCAGTTGTGATAACAATGAAAGAGAAATTGAACAGGTGTGGTACAGCATAGAGAAAAGCCTTGATTTGACATCCCTAAATAGTTTCAATCAACAGGAACATTCAGTATCTTGCAGAATAATCTAATGTTTCCTAGTGCAAGTATTGAGGAATAACAGCTCACAAATTTGGAGTGGCACATCCCCACTCTGATTGTAATTGCCACCAAGTTCCTTTGCAAAGTGAAGGGCATTTGCCTGTGTGTTTGCACACCTGCTAAAGAAACCCAGGCTCTGACAGTGGTCTGATTATTCAACTGCACAGCCGACGCTCTTATTTAACTACAGTGGGTCTAAATAGCTCATCATTGAACCGGCTGGAGCAACACTGACTGAGTATTGCTGGGTAGGACTCACCTGTCTTCACTGACTGCCCTAATCCACCATATTTTCAACTGTAGGGATAATGGTAAAGATGTGCACAAAATAATTTTCTCATAGGGAATAATTAAAAATAATTAAAATTGTTAAATAAGTGAAAGACTTTACAAAGAGGAAGGCATCCTCTTCACAAGTGTGTTGTTAACTCTGGAGTATCTCTCTGTCTCTAGTTAACATACATCACATGTTTTTTGTAGATTAATTCTGTATTTAATGTATTGTTTCAATGAGTAAACTAAACACAAAGAACTGTGCTGTTCTCTTATGTACCTTACAAAGAGTTAAAGCCTTTTTATTTTATGGTGAGCTGGAATAGAGTTGAGCCTGTTCTTTCCTATCATTGGTGACTTTTCATTCTAACAGTTAAAGCTTCCAGTTAGGAATTTGCTTTGGGCTGAACAGAGAATCATAGTCTCATTAAGGTTAGAAAAGACCTCCAAGTTCATCCAGTCCAATCTTTGCCCAAACAACACCTTGTCAACTAAACCATAGCACCGAGTGCCACATTGAGTTGTTTCTTTAACACTTCCAAGGATGGTGACTCCACCACCTCCCTGGGCAGCCCATTCTAATGCCTGGCCACCCTTTCAGTGAAGAAATTTTTCCTGATATCCAAACTGAACTTCCTCTAGCAGAGGTCAAGGCCATTTCCTCTTGACCTGTTGCTAGTTCCCGAGACAGGAGACTGAGACCCACCATTCAGGTCATTGCCGAGGGTGATAAGGTCAATGTGAACAAAACCAAAATATTCTGCAATCACCTGAAAAAACCCACAACAAACAAACAAACAAACAAACAACCCCACAAGACCTACTTACATGATGAAGTAGTTCAATCCTCAAAATGCTTCACTGCTTTGTGTCCTTGGTACTGGAACTTTTTAGTTCCTTGGTACTGGAACATTTTTAGCTTTCTTCTGCATTTTCTAAGGTAGAGTAAAATATAGCGTTTTTTAAAGGAGTGAAAAAATGGTTGTTGAAAAATAAAAACATTTACTTTGTAAATTCAAACTCACGACCATTCAAAAATTGTAGGAAATTTATATCTGTCCCCAGCAAAGACATTAGAAAGCAGTTCATAGTGGGTGAATATTTTGAGTAAAATTATGTGGAAATTGGTTATTTTCCCTACATAACCATTTTGTAGCCTGATTCAAAGGCTGTTTGTGTAATCTGAAAAGCTTGCCATGGTTGAGCACATAGTATATATTGGATAACTTCTATGAATTTTGTTTGGTCTGGAAAAGAAAACGAGTAAATAAATACTTGTTCTATCTTAATAAACCTATCAATAAATCTATTCAGTTAAAAAGTATGCCAACAATCTTGAAAGTTCAAAGCCAATCTTCTGAAAATTATGCAAACATGACTTATCCCAAGGTATTGTGCAGCTGAAATGCTGGGTCTTACCTCACTTCCATAAATCCAGACTTATCCTTCCGTTATCATTTGCTCTTTCCACAGAAATAATTTGTTACAAATTAAGCTCTAAAAAATTGCCTTGCTATCTTTGCTGTACAATCAGTTCTTCCAAACTACATGCACATGTAGGTTTGGAAAGGTTTACAGAGATTGGTGTAGTGCATTGGATGTGCATCAATAAACCAAGATTGCTACATGTGATTGTTTTATAACAATTATCACAGATATTTTAAAGACAGCTTTTCTTTCTTTTGTGAAATGTGGGATGGAAAATGAAGCAGCAGACTTTTAGACAGACCTTATGATTATGACTAAATTATATTTTCAGAGATATTTACATTTCAGCTTGCACCTGTTTCTCTTGGGAGAAACTAGTCTTTCTATGCTCTATTTTCTTTTCTTTTTTTTTTTTCTTTTCTTTTTTTCCCCAGTCTCTGGTTCCCCACTTATATTTACATCCTTCTTTTAGGGCAGGGGATAACCTCAAAGACAGGGGCCACACAGACTTTCTGGGACTCATCCTGTGTTTACCCTCTGATGTCCTGTGGGCTTTCAAGTGATATTGCTCTCTTTCAGCTCCTAGTCATGCCCTGACAGAAATATTTAGTGTGCACATTTGTATCCTTTCCTCCAGGATACTCACTCACTCACTCACTCACAACACTGTCATACCCACCTCAAACAAAAATATGTGCCCTCAGGAGCAGGATAATCTCATGAGTGAGTGAGCCCAGGGTTTAACAGGGTGAGTTATTTGCATGCTGACTTTGGCCGCAGGATGTCAAACTTGCTTTAGCATTTGCAGGGAGCAATCCGCATAGCACCAGGCTTTGCTGTAAAGGCTTGTTTTGTCTGTTTGTATCAGCTTGCCTGCTTCAGAAGAAAATATTTTTTGTTGTCCCTTTTTTAATGGATTCTGGTAGGTGTATGTTGTCTCTGTGATCTTCCAAGCTGTTCCAGGTTAGCCAGACCCTATGTTGCTGCCCATCAAAAAGGATACCTGCAGCACTGGCCCAGGCACTCGTGGTCCCTCAGTTCTGGAAATCAAATCTGCACTCTTAATCTGATTGTTCAAAACCGGAGGTAAATTAAAAGATTTATACATATGGTTTTGCCTGAGCTTCGCTGATCCATTGAGTTTAGTGAGGGCAGGATTAGGACTGAGCATTTACACATTCTGGAAACAAAAGTGATGCCTGTAGGGCTGCCTGGGATATCCCATGTTTTGAGTGATATCTATCTCCTGCTGTGTGCACATGCAAAACCTGCATCTCCTCAGTAAGGAAGAGAGCATCATATTTATTTTATGCCTAGAGAGCAAGCCAGCCTGCTGGCTCCTTAAGACGCACATTAGATTTATGTCTTCCTCTAAGAATTAATGAAACTTCAGGAATTATGATGAATGTTATGGAGTGATTTATGAATGTCCATCATGGTTAGTCATTTGGCTTGTTGAGGAGGTTTCCAGGTTTTATGAACGCTGCTTTTGCAGGTTCATTGCTTCTCATATATGAACAATAAATGTCCTGTTTCATGGTGGAAAAATGGCTTGATAAAAAAAAAAAGAGAATTAATGTCATATGGAACATTTATAAACAACTTCAGTGTAAAGCTGTGGTCTGATAACAGCCATTGAGAAAAAACGAGAAACTGTCACACTGGAAAGAGTCCTTCAGAGCAAAGCAGTGATATGTAATAAAAGCCAATGCTCATATTGTGGATTGGGAACTTGCTGCTTGACCCTACTTGCTATAAAGTTTGATCCTTCAGTCACTGATCTTTCACACTTAGAGCCAGTGGGAGTTTTTTGATCCTACTGTTAAGCAAATCACAAGACTTTGCTGGAACTAATCTTTAGCTCTGTATGTCACATTAAGCACATGCGTGAACTAGTGACAACAGAGAGCCAGAGCTCACCTGAATTAAAACATTCAACAGTGAATCATGGAGTGAAAAAGCCCTTAGTGTTTGCTCTCACTGAGAGGTGGATGGCTTTTGTAAGCTCAATTTTTTTTTCATCCCAAGGCAGGCACTCAGTGAGTGGTGTTTTTAGTGTTGTATTGGCCGGACAAATCCAGCCATTCTCACTTCCACACAATGAATTTCCCCCTAATTTAATGGGTCTGGGATTTTGATCATTTTCTGAGAACTAATCCCATGAAAAAAGTGTCCTGTTGGCTAGGTCTGTAATGATGATTCCCATCCTATCTAATTATATTTTGATTTATCAGATTTGGATGGCAGACCATATCAGGAAAAAAAAAGTGATGAAAAAGTAATGAAAATACCATTCTACCTCTCATGCTCCTTTGCTTCCTTTGAGCATAATAAGGGTTCGTGGTCTGAGTAGCATACCTACCTAAAATATTGTATTAATTAGCCCTGCAAAGGAAAAAAAGACTTCCTGAGACGCTGTTCTCATCTTTATAATTGAACTTTTGGCACTGTTGTGAAACAGAAAGTTGCATAAAGACAAATATGGAAAGTAGTCCTGTGTTTTGAATTTTCCCTTAATCTAATGCCCTCGGGGAAATGAAACACAGCAGTGGGATGTGGAGGCTTTGAAAAGATTTACCATTCAAAATTGCCAAACTCAAAGCACTTTTCCTGGGAGGGGCAGGGCACAGAACGAAAATGACTGATGCCTTCCCACTTTGGTGTCACTTTTGACACAGTTCATGGCACTACAGACATGTAAGTGGCAAAATCATATAAAGACTGTACACCTGCCTGATCTGGTTTTGCAAAATGATGTTCTTTGTAACCTGTTTATGACACTGACTGTTGTTACCTAAGGGAAGTTAATAAATGCCTAGTCACTGCAACTGTGTCCTAGTTCCTTTAATTCAGTGGTCCTTGAAATATGTTTCTCTGAATTTTCTGTTACTTAATGACAATTACTTTAATAGCTGGGTCCCACTTCCTAGCATGTGGGTTTCTCAGTCCTAGGATCCATTAGATTAAGTAGTAGTGGATATTCATGAAAGCTTGCTTTGATTAAAACATTGTGTGAAATTGAGATATACTGTGAGTAGGATCAAATTGGATAAAACCTTCCAATAACTGTCTTTTTCTGTCAGCAGCACCATGGCTCTGTGGTCTCTGTTTTTGCTCCAAACTCTAGATTGTGTATGGGGCACTAAGTCAATGAGGCTTAGAAAGGATTTTTTAGATGAAAAAGTCATCTTTAATTTCAGTTATAGTGCCTGTTGATCCCCAGAACAAATATTAACTCCTCAAGAGATGCCATAGCTTTATGAGCAGGAAAGCTCTTCTAAATTACATTATATACTCACACAGTCCTTAATAAGGTGGCATGAAAAGTAAAATGTGAAGAGCAGCAGAGATCTAGACTCTAGTGTTCAGAGCAGAGCTATATATTTTTAATTCTGGCAGTGTTGATAGCTATGTGGTATTCCATGAGTTAGAGGTATGACCAGTTGTGAGCAGGGAGAGTTATGAGTTTCAAAACTATGGGGCAACATCTGTGCCTTTAGAGCCTGGAAGGAACTGAAATGTGATTGTGATCTATTTTGAAGTTTAGGAATCCCTACAAGACAGGACTTTTCTTAGGAATGTCTTGGGGTGATTTTATGATATGTATTCCCCTATTGTCTGCTTACGCACAGGAACGGGTTCTGTCATTTAAGCTCATAGCTCAGTCCAGGCAGGGTATAACTTGGTGTATATGGACTAAAGTAAACAAAAATGGATGTAAACAATTTTTTTATGTAGGAACATTTCTATTAGTTTAGTTCACAGAACATATTTTTCTATACATGTTAGAATCTTGATTTTTCTTACTATCAAGTTCACCAGACCATTCCAGTCAATATTATTAAATTCTGCTGGATTTGAGCTGTGACACCCTTAAAAAGCTTTTCTTATATTCTGTGCAGGGCTGGGCCAAATTCATCTGGGCAAGTTTGTAATGTCTCTAGTTTTGGCACTTTCTTTGTTTTCTTCCTGGTTTCTTGGTCTTTAAATGAAGAGATATTTCCCTTACTGCTGTTGAACAACAGTGTGAATTATTGCGAATTGTGTTTTGTAAACTACTGAACAAGAGGGGTAGCCTTATTTCTGTCTTAAGAAAACTAGTTTTGGAGATATAACAACTGCAGGTTGTATTGTAACAATGTACATCTGTCTAACTAAAGCCCTTTTCTTTCAACCTCTTCTGTCTTGCAATTTGTGATCTTTGTGACCACAAGGTCACTGTAGCTGAAATTCTGACTTTGTTCACAGAGATAATGGCGTGGGTGAATTTATTACATTCTCATTCACTGTCTCAGATACAAGCAGGAGATCCTATTACTGTTATTTCTTTCCATATTTGAAAGAAACATGTTCCATGCTGTCAGATGTAGACTTTATCAAGAACAGTGTAATCAAAGTTACTGTAAAAGAAAAGCACTGGGGCAACCCAACCTGCCCAGTAGTAGCAGCAAATTAAAAAAGTGGTTACATTGTCCTGTACTGCTTTTGTGAGTACATGCCACTTGGTGACATTTCTCACAAAAAAATATTTACTGAGCTACTTTTAACCATTGAATTAATCTTGAATTATTGAATTATTTTTCAAAATATGACATTGCAGTGGTCTGAAATGAAGGCTTAAGCTTCAAGTGTGTTTAAGAAGTTGTAATCTTCATTTATGTAAGGTATGTAGTGAAGAGTAGCCATAAAAACATAGCCTTGGTGTCTACATTGTTACCATTTCACTGATACTCAGAGAACCGTGCCGATTTGCTTTGGTCCTGAAGTACAGATCCATGTACAAGCCTAAAAGAAAGGTGTCCGTGATGTCCCTGTGGCACACAGGCCGTGGTTTGTACAGCACGTAGGCTGCACACACCCTGTGAGCACACCCTGGCTGGTCCCACCTGGGGCCCCTCAGAGCGGCCAGGGAGGACCCAGCTGAGCCTACAGATGTAGCAGCTTAAAACAAAGTGCTGGGAAAGCCCCAGTTTGAGGCTTTCTCACTAAAATTGTTTCTCAACAGCTTCTGTCAGATTTCAGGAGAAAACAACCTCAACACCCTTTAATGTTAGATTCTGTTTTGTTACACGCACCAAGCTGCTTAAAAGTACATTTTTGTTTTCCTGGTATTTAGTAACTGCAGGCCCACAGAGTGTGCTTTGTTTGGAATTCTGCCTTCTCAAGGCAACTGTTTGTGATTTTTGAGAATTAACAAGTGAATGTAAACTGTTATACTCTAACAGCAAGGCGTGTTCTTTTACTTCCCAAACCTTTCATATCCTAGTCATATGCCCCATGATCTGCAATCCTGTAAAATTCATATCAGAGGTCTAAACTGCTTGTACCTGGGGAGAAAGAAGATAAAGCAGCATACAGATGACCTGCAGGCTATGCAAACTCTCTGTCAGGGGACAGTGAGATTAATCTGATTTAGCCAGGAAGGCTTCTTTATGACTGTTAATAGGTGTGTTTCCAGATTAATTGTGTACAATTGTCCACGGGTCAATAAGGGCCATTTCTAGCTCTCATTTGTGCAAAAATGCAGTTATTCATTATAATAAGAGGAGCAAATTTTATTTGGGCCTCTGCTGGAAGTTAAAGTAGCACCATTCTCTCCCTCTGTTTTTCATATTATCCACCGTGTTTATTTGAAAAGCCAAGTAAGGCTCTTTCTGTAGAGGCAGAAAGATGGGTGAGCCCTGCCCTGAAGGATTTGCAATCTGAAGATCTGACAGAAAAAACACGAAAGAAAAAAGTATAATATCCATATTTTCCCATCCCATATTTTTCTCTTTAAAAACAGCTTGAGCTCTAACCATGGCAGAAAAACTTGCAGGACTGTCAAATGACCTCAGGGAATTTATGTTTGTTTCTGTGACTGTAATTTAACTGTGTCTAAGTGCAGACTAAAGGGATGTCTCTCTGTCCCTGAGCTCTCCTTTGTGCTGGCATTAATAGCTGAAGGATTCTACAGGGAGCCACCTCCTGGAGCCAATGTTGAAAATGATCTGGTAATTTTTTTTCAGGTCAGTTTTTCAAACAGACCACTTCCCTGGTCCAGCTTTCTCCACTATCACAATGTCTGCTCTACAGATTGGCCAGGACTTGACAAGTTGGTTTCCTTCCTAGTAGTTATCCACACTTAAATGAGATTAACCTGATCGTGAGTACGCAGCTTGAAGTCTTACATCTTGCATAAACACAGAGTAAACATTAACATGGGGTTCATGGAGGTGTTTTTGGCAGGAGCACAGGAAGGAGTATTCCTAGGATAATCTGGTAGCCCAGTGAAGGTCAAAGAAGACTACAGACCCTAGAAAGGCTATCTAATGTTGCTGGTGTCCCCAGGAGTCTGGTGTCAAGGCATTGTGTGATATTAAAGGCCCACTTTGTGGAGATGTCCAATAAAAGAAGTGTGGGAAAAAATCCCATATGTATTCCAATGAAGTCTGTGGCTGTTCCAGCTACAGGAGCTCAGACATGTAATGCTGGCATTCCTCAGAGCGTCAGAAACCTTATTGTGACAGTGTTCAGGGACAAAAGTGGCCAATACTTCAAAAAGTTCCTACTTTTTGAAGTCAGAACCTGTCATGCTTGGGGTCCCGATTTATAACTTTTGAACACTTAGCTTGGCAGCCGAGGGAAAAGACAATCTCTAACTTGATCTAAAAAAGGTTTGTCTTTAGGCTCTGTAGCTTGTATTCCTGCCTGAATTCAAAGGCAGATCCTGAGCTCCTTTCCCTATTTTCCCCCTCTGGCTCAGCTGTGTTGGTAACTTTGTGTTCCCGCCCCTCCAACAGGAATTTCTACTGCTTGGGATCTGCACCTGCAACCCAGACCAATTAGTTTGCTAAAGGGGATAGGATCATCATCAGTCATCGTCCCTGACACCACCCTCACAGACAGATGGAGATCTGAGTCTTAGCCACTAGTCCAAGCTTCAGGTTATTTTCCTTCATTTGGGATGATGATGATAAGCAGAGCGATATATTTTTGCCCTGTATTTTTCCCCAACTGCTGTTACAGAATTTTTATCTTTTGTCATTGAATGGGCAACCATTCATCAAGCAAATCTGGTGCTTCTCAAAATACCATAAAGCTAAAGGAAAAAAGGCATAGGAAGATAGATGTAACTGTTTGTTTAGTTTATCTTTATGTCCAAAGTGACTAATTGATTTTAAGTGATGTTTTATAGAAACAGTGATATCCAAAGCTAAAGCCTCATGTACCAAATCTCAGCACAGATGGTATTGTGGTTGCAATAAAAAAAAAAGTGGCATATAGTAAATGAGTAGAGGAGGTTTCAAATCCAATATAGTAAGTCTTGAAATATGGTTGGAAAAACAATGCTTTATATGTTCGGAAATTAGAAAGTTGGCTTCTGAGAGAAATAACACAAAACCTGGCCTTAAACGTTTTAATCTGCCAAACTGAGCTAAAGACACAGGGTAGGTTTGGAAATTAACCTTACCCAGGTGAGGGCAAACCGTAGGCTCTTTTCTGAGTAACTAAACCCCTTAGTCTGTACCTTATTCTCTATGTTATGGAAAGTTCCTTTTGAGAAATTGAGATGGTGGCAATATTGATTTTCTGGATAAAGGGAAATATCCAATTTTAGGCTGTTGAACCAAACAGTTTTATGTGGTGCAACCTGGACACTTTCTATAGGCAGTTCTGAATTAGTATTCCAGGAGCAAAGAGTCTCTCCAAGTCCATAAGTGTCACAATACAAACCTGAAGAACACAATAATAAAGCATAGAAGTGTGAATGCAAATATGCCATGTTTAGAAGGGGATGTGACAAGGAAGAGTGATACAGACTGAGAAATGATGACTGCAATGGTTAAATAGACATGGCTGGAAAATCTGCCTACACAGAATGCAATTACTGCCAACCCCTCTGCAGAGAGGCTGGAGAGGATCAGTCTACATGTAAATGGCTTGGGCCAAAAGACCTGAAAGCTGAATGTTTCCATGGCTCAAGGGGAAGACTCAGCACATGGGGATGTCCAGTGGATGTGAATAAGAGCAAAGAAATCCCATCCAGCTCCAGCAGTCCCTGGGCTGTGGATGATTGGCAGCTGAGGGACTTCAAGGGGAAGTGTCAGACCTCGTGCCATGGTCTTCATTTTCTCCCCCGGCCATCTGCCTTCAGCTGCTGCTGGAGATTGGCTGCTGGCTTGGACAGATCTTTTGTCTGACCCAGTCCACATTTTCTCCTGTTCTGTGACAGGAGATGAACGTTGTGAAAGTGCTTAAGAGCAACAATATGTTTAGTGAAAAATTCAGTGTCCTTTGTGAGGTGGGCAAGGTTGACGTTTCACAGAAATGGGCAGATGTGCGCAAACTCTTAGAAAATCAATTGATTATATAATAAATTTAATAAATAAATTTTACCTTTCTTTAATGAATAGAAGCATTTTCAGTTTTGGTTTTGGTAGGCATGTACTTTGCACACGTATGTATGAAAGGATTAAGTTTCAATGGAAAGAAATTAAATCAAACTTATTGACTCTAGACTTAATAACCATATTCTATCATATATTCACATTTTATACTGACTCTCCATTAATGTTATTTCTTTCACCTATTCCACTGCTGCTGAGGGATATATTTTCTGTAAGGCTTTGACAGGCACAGACAAGCATCAGCAATGGGAAATCCTTTACTTCTTGTTGTCTGTAGGTTTTGTTAGCTCTTCTAAAGTAAACCTCAGGACAGTTTGAGAGACACATTGGTTCATATTCTATGTGGATTCTGCAAGGAAACAACAACTAAAATAGTGTCTGTAATGCTAAGGTTACCGAACTCAAGAAGACAGTATGTTTCAGTTTCAGGATCATTTACAACTTCCATGATAATGGAACTGACAGCTAAAGTAATTATTCTCCAAATAAATAATTAAACTGAGTAAAGCAGGGCAATTTTAACTCTTTATAGGAGGTGTCCCAAAAGGCAGTAATGGCAATGATTTTTTTCTTTAAGAAAAGGGGCTAACAGAATTTCTGCAAGTCATTACAAAGGATGAAGAAAGACAGCAATGGCCTGTGCTTACAACTACAAGCCTTGAGGTAGCAATCAGTGCTTTTTACTGCAGTTCAGACAATCTCAGTGTTTTATGAAAATTATTAAGGAAGTTGGCAGTGTGCAAGCCTTTTCAAGTCACTTTTCAAGTGACTTCTGCTACTTACACAGATAGAAAACTTCTACTGCTTTGATGGAAGGCTACAGGTCACCAACAGTTAAAGGATTTTATTCATTTTATCTTACATTAGCCTTCTTTTGTATCTATTCAAAGAAAAGAAAAATATTTGACTACTTTATACATCTACACATTTCTGAGTCTGAAGGTCCATGCTTGAAAGCAGATAGAGCCATCACAGGAACTTGGTTTGATAGTAATTATTATTTCTGTCTACCTCTGTTACCCCTGATCTCTTTATCACCATTGGATATTTAGTTGTCACTACTGGTAGGTGCCAGGATATATCTAAGAAGTATAAACATCTATTGTATGTTAAGGTAGCCTGTGTTCTAGACTCATTTACTAGATCTCCACTGAATGTAAATGAAGCCCAGAATGAGGACCCTAGATGTAGAAATGTATAATGGGGATGCATAAAATACAGTGAGCTGATTCACTGAAGTGAAACAAGGATAAACTTCTAAGTTACCCAAGATAGTTCTGTAGGAACAGCCATGTGGATTTCCACTTTTGTGTGGAGAAGTGATGCACAGGCATTTTAGGATAAATGCAATATAAAATGCATCACTGTGTTCAAGGTTTGTGTAGTAAATTACTCACTCAGAATGTTCAAGCTGTGTTATTTGCATTCCTAACATATTAAATCAAAATTCCAGGTTCATCTCTGGAAAGAGGAATTTTTCTTTGTTGCAGCCAGTCTAATGGTACTCTGGGCAGTGGTAAGAAGACAGATAAGAACAAAAATTCTGTCATTAGGGTCTTTGAGTTTTGCTGTCTTTCAGTACCACGGGAAACTTTCTCCACAGCCTGCTAGTCTTTGATTTTTTATTTTTATTTTTTTTTTAGTTAAACCATTGCTCATTAAATATAATTTATACCAAGAAGAATGAGACAACTCATTTTAGTTAAACCAATGTCCTCTTGTTTAAACACAAATACTTTGCCAACAGTTTCTTTGGAATTACAGCATCTCAGGTTTCAAATTAAATCTGACATCTAACCTACCATTTGGGACACTAAATATACAATTTTCTCTAGAGAGAAACTGTCTGTTCAGTTAAAGTGCTGCTGCACCAGCAGTGACCTACCAGGAGAAGGAAAACTCCTTGACACTTAACCCTGTTGCAAAGCTGCTTTATATAGCATTTGAAAAACACAAAGTTGTTGATCCTGGGAAATGGTTCCCATCTGCTGTTAAAAATGATAAGAGGTGGCAATGTGACTCAAAGATTTACTCTTCTCATATACAGAGCTCATGTTATCTCCTGGCCATCAGTGAAGAGTGGGAATGTAACCATTAGTTGTATTCCAGATAATCCAGCTCTGTGAAAGGGTCCAGGCCACTAACTTGGGAAATCATGAGCACCATCTCCTGCTCACATCACACTGCCACCTTGGTTCCCAGGGTGATTTGTGGTAAGGGAAAGAAGGGGAAGAAGCCTTGAAGTTCTACTAACATTTTAACTTTCATAGCAAAATTTATGCAAAGTAATAATGCTCTAACAGGCATCAAGTCCTGCCCCAAAAATCCCAGTAAAATGCTAAACATTAGAAGATGATGTTGATAATTTTGCATTTGATTTTTACGTGCCAGTGATGGTCTGAATCAAAGGGATGTTTGCTGCCTATAAATCATGTTCACCATGGCACTTGCCCTGGCAGAGAGCTCACAGTTAGTGATCCAGAATGTGTTAGGATGGCAGGGAAAAAGGCACACAAAGGAAAATGAGTGTTTCTCCTACTAGCCAGCTCACCCCTGGTGCTGCAGAACTATCCCAGACCTACTCACACATGCTGCACATGGCAAGTACAAAAGTAGGATGATAATGTGTGGGCTACCCTGTGCACAGGGCATGTATGAGATTGACCTAGCCTCCCAGCCAAAGTTTTGCAAGTTATTTTGAAGATGAAGGACTCAGTTTGATTTTGAGGAACTACTGTAAAAAGCAGCAGTCATGCAGATAGGCAGAACTCTGGATTTCCTGTCTTTTTCCATCTTGTGGATGATTTATAAGCAGTTTAACTGTTAGGGGTCAGTTCTTACTCCCATCTCAATTCTTTTGCAGGTAAGATCATTGTTTTGGTCAGGCAGTTTTCTCCTTTGACTTATTTTATCAGAACTGGACTGTTAATTGGAGCCAGGGTTTGTGTCCCTTTACTGTGAAATATAATTCTGTTATCAGTGCAACCACATTCTTCCCTAGGTGATTTCCACTTTGGCTTTAATTTTTTTTTGCCTTGTTTTTTATTTTAATCCTATGAAATATAAAGTGTTTCCTTACTTGGGTAAGATGGATAGCCCTTTGGTCTAAACAGAGTTCTTTCATTTTGAGATTTCTGATATGCTAAACCTCTGTGAAAGTTTGATAAAAGGTAGCATTGAGGCTTCTAATTAATTATGTACAAAAAGTTGACAGTACTCTACTGGGAGGTGTTCCTAATAATCCATGCATGTAATATAGTGGGAACATTGTTTATAAATATAAATGAATTGGAAGGTTTGTAACCTTGGAATAATAGAAGATGAGAAATCAAATAATGGCTGGCAACCTCACAATTAAATGTTCCAAGATTAAATGACCTACTTGAAAGCTACATTTTTATCTTTGTTTTCCAGTAAGTAGAGGAAATATATAATCCCTGCAACAGCTCCTTTAAGTTCTTACTGAGAGTGAAGCAAGGAAGTGTTTGTTTTAATATTTCATATCTCCCACAAGTGAAAAGACACACTCCTACAGTTCAGCCTAGCTGGAAAATGCACAGTTCACATCAAGCTCGATAGAGAGGGTAGAGAAGGGCAGAGAGAAAGAAGGTGTCAATAAATTAGCTGAAGAACAATGGCAAAAGGATACTGAAGGTCATAGGTAAGAAAAGGAAAGGGGTCACAAACTTGGGAGTGAAGGAAAAGAAAGGCTGTCTATGGGAAAGGGTTAAGAATATTAACAAAGCAAAATGAATCCAGAGGTATAGAGGAAAGAGCAGTCTTCAGATTGAATTCACTTCTGTCATCGTAGCATTTGGTGGATTAAGAATCCTATTACCATTGGCCAGCATGGTTTTAAAAAAACCCACCTTATCATCATCAGTATTGCACCTATTTTGCTAATGCTTGGCAGCAGCAGAACAACCACCTTCTGGGGAAGGAACGGCATATCAATAGCACAGGGTCAGGTCACTGGGAACATTGTGTTTGCAGCTACTGCTTCAGCTCTAATCTGCTGGCATTGTTAAAAGGAGCATCCACAGCCTGAAAATCACACTTCTATCTGTTCTCATGAAACTTAAAAAGAAGCACCTTAATAGTCCTGAAGTTAAAGAAATTGAGAAAAAAAAAAAATCTACCTTTCAGTTCTTTTCTCTCAATGTCTGACTGTTTCAATGAGAGGCCTAACTTCTTCAGAAGGCTACTGCAGGAATAAAGGGCTGTACGTGGAACAAATTACCTCAAGATCACTGTAGGGAGAATATCTGACTGAGCAAACCCCACTTTTCTCCATGCTGCCCGTTGTTAGGCAGCAGAGATCACTCACTGTTGCTCTGCACCAGCAGAAATGTTTGCGAGGCTGCACCGAGCTGGCTCAGCCCGGCTGGCCAAGGGGCAGCACCACCCTGCTCAGTCCTGCTTCCCTGGTAGGGCCCTTATGCAACTTTTTGTCTTTTCAAAATGTGTTAATCTCAAAAGTCAGCAAGCTCCCTTTGGCCCTTTCTAATCTTTGTGACAGCACTTAGAGCTTGAGGGCACTGAGATTACTTTTAAACGTTAATTTCCATAGAAAAACCTAGAGAACACATCTCTGTTTTTCAGACAGAGAACAAAATACTCAACCTGCTGCCTCCTTCTCTCTTCGCTGGCATGTACAGCACAGCTGATGTGATTTCAAAAATCCTCTAGACAGCAAAGTTCCCAGGAGCTGTGTTACAGTGTTTTGCTACTGCCATTGACCAATGGACCAACAGACTTGGGAAATGCTGTCCTGCTTTGCAAGAACACTGAATAAAGAATGAAAAATATAGCTAGCACTTTCATATTCACTTTCAGTATGCCAGACAGAAATGCTCGTTTAAGAAATAGATGGTTTTATGTTTGATTTTTAAAGCAAAACTCTGTTTGGGATCCATCTCCTCATTTCCATATGAGGCACAAAAAGATGCAAAGCTCCAGAAGCACACAGTGGGCTGGAAACAGCAGACACCGAATTAATCTCCGACCCACTGTGATTCCTTTTCCTGCTATACTTGTTGCTCCCAAGAGATTTTTATCAGGGCAGACATAAGACATAATGCTTCAGGGATATGGAAAAATATCTAGGAACAGTGGGCCTTGAATCTCTTTATGTTTATTTAACAGCTGTTATTTATTTATTTGTTGGGGTTTTGTTGATTTTGGGGTTTTTTTTTTTGGTTTGGTTTTTTTTTTTTTTGAATACTGCAAATGTTTGAAGAGAAGTACCTTGTTTCAGATTTCTGCTTTGGAAACCCAGAAAAAAAACACATGTGGGGGATATTTCATGACTGTATTTTTAACCTTCACATAGGAAAACTGAGAGGGAAATTTGCACTTCAAACTATAGCTGGAAATAAACCACCCACATACAGAGATAATAAAACATCAAAAGGCCTGTGAAATGTGCTGGCGCATGTATATGTGTTTAAAAAGCACACAAAAATGAAGAAATTTGGAGTACAAAACTAAAGTTCTTTTCCAGCTGAAATATTAGTTATAATAAGCAGGGCACAAAATTTCCTAGTCTTTAACCCAAGCTCAACTGAAGTCATAAGATGAAAATGAATGTTTTCTGTAGTATTTAGACTGCTGAACATAAACATATCTTCTGACAGGATTGAGAATATTGAAAGACAGAAACATTACTCAGCCTCATTAATTCTATTTGGCCTGAAAATTGTTGTCTTGTGCTCTGGGGAATACGTTGTTTTATTAAAGTTCTGAAAATGCAGAATGGAAATGTTGGTACCATATTAATCATGATCTCAAGGCTCAGAACTGTTGTGTTGAACACAGCAGAAGCTTCTTGTTGATGTTTGTCAGGGTAACGTGGCTGCGGGAGCAGTTCCACACACAATTCCCTCTCATTTTGATATGACAGCACAATAGGGAAAATTAAACTCCTGCAGCGTGGGCTGACAGAGAAGTTGCCTGGTGCAGAGACACCACAGGGCTGCTGGAGACATCCCTGTGCTACCTCCCCTTCTTGGTTAGCCATGAAGATTCCTGGAGGGGGTAGACTGGCACAGCTAAATATTTGAAAGGTTAGGGGCCAAATTAATGTCCTTTATGCAGTCCAGGGGAGATGGCTACTACTGAAAAAACCTTCAGGAGCTTTTCCACCTATTGGCAGTTTCACCCTTGGTCTTTCCTGGGTTTCTCTGTGAGCTGGGCTGGAGCCCTGGATGTCCCAGGCTGTCAGAAACAGTGAATCCTGCTCTGCCCTCTGCTCATGCCGAGTAGTGCTGTCCCAGCACAGGGCACAGCACCCCATTGATTACTCTTTTTGGCTAAAGCACATTGCCAGAACCAGAGGTTTTCACCCAAGTTTCTTTTTCTAACTTTCCATTTGATAGGTTTTTATTTTATTCTGCAGCTTTTAAAATGTAGGGTATTAAAGGCTCGGAGTGCTGGCAAAATCCTGTACAGTGAGCTGTGCCCCTGTGCCTGAGGTCTCATTTTGAGGTAGATCTGTTATCAGACATGAAAATGGAAATACCAGCTCTCATTTGATGGGCTTTTCTTTGGTAGAGGAAAAAGGTGCTAAGCATCTGCAGCTGATATTCATTCCTATTTTTATATCAAAGTCTCCTTATCTACTTGGCAAGTGATTCAGGGATTTTCTCTCTCTCCTAGGTGCCCCTGCAATGTGTTTGTTGTAATCTCTCTCATATTCTCATTACACTTTTTGCTCCACATTAATAAGAAATGAAGAAATCAGTTTGCATTAGTTTTCTTATCTTAGCCAGCTCTTTTCAGAATTCCTTACCCAAAAGTTAAATGCCCTCTTTTCACTTGACTTTTTAGTTTCCCTTTCCTATGAGCTTTACTCCTCCATTCTATGCTCACAATATCTCTGCTCTGTGACCTGAGCTGACCTCCCCAAAGCTTTTAACAAAATTATTAAATAGGTTGTTGTGAGCTTTCATGTGTTTATTGCATACACAAGCATTATTCTTATATGCGTAAGTATACTTCTGCTTAGTTTTTAATAATTTTCTTACTTCTTCCTCCCTCCCCATGTTTTTGTGCAAGTGGGTTTGCTTTATCTGTCCCAGCAGACGATGTGAGCTGTGATGGTCTCTCGTTAGCACCTCTACCAGTATCTACTGGCTGGAGTCAGATCTATTCTGCTCTCCTGCAAAGGTCAGCTCTGATGCTTCACTTTGGCTCTGCCACGAAGTATTATCTCAAATACTGATGACTTTAAACTCACAAGAAACTGAGACAGGCAGAAGCTGTGATATTTGGATTTAGACCCAGATTTTAAGACCTACAGAGTTCAGGCTATCTTGGATCTGCCTAGTATAATGATAAACGTTGCAAGTAAAATAGGAATTTAGGTAGCTCTCATTCTAAGCATAAGGAAGCTCAAAAGCCTTTACTTTGGAACCAGTTTCTTCTACAAGAAACAAGCTGATTTCCAATTGGCTGTTCATCAGTCTTCAAGTTCTTGATTAACAAACTTTGGCTGAAATATTAATGCGTTTCCTTTTTGGTTCCAAAGGGGAAAAACAGAGTGATGGCATGTTTTTTTGGTAATGGAACAGTATTTCCAGGTAACTTTGACATGATCTCAGAAAACATGTTACCAAAAGGGAAAATAGCACTTTTGCTGCAGCATGGCCCCTGCAGGCCAGGGTCTCCTGTGGGAGAAGCCAGGTTGTGTGTGTGAAGATGGAGCAGAGGCTTCTTACCTGGCCTGGGCTCTTAAACACCACGGGGTTCACTGCTCTATCATGTCAACAATACTAGGGAGTTTTGGTAAGGTGTTGATGCAAAATGCTATGGGATGGCTACAGAAGCTGCTTCTGAGTCACATTTTACTCCTTGCCTACAGAACCACTCTTTGAGTCCCGTTTCACAGACCCTAAAGTAGATGTAAGTAATGCTATAATCCCCACTGTCTAGAAAAAAGGTTGTTGTTTAATAGAAAACCAACAACAAGTTGTCTCCCTCCTTCAAAGGTAATTCTATAATCCACTGACCTGTAGGAGCCTGAGATGCCAAAAGATGATGTGACAAGGCTGCAAAGTGACTCGGTCAAGTGCAGGAGCTCCACAAGAGCCAGAGGAAATGAAAATGCTGCTCAGAGCATGAACTGAATATCCTTTCATCTGCTGGCATTGGTGAGACCAGCCTGCAAGTGAAAAAGGCACATTGACAGCTGTAAGCCTTTTGGTCAGTGCTTCCATTTTTCTAAAGCAATTGCTCCAAAACATAGAGTTCCTGGGTTATGAGCTCTTTTATCAGTTATTTTGTTGTCATGTTCCCTGCTCTTTGTGAACAGGAAGTGGTGAGAATATAAACCAAAATGCTGCTTCTGAGCCCCTGCCCTTAGTGAATCAGGTTTTTATATCAGTTTTTTCCTATACACTTTCAGGTATTTAAAAAAAAAATGTATTTTGCTACAGCTCACACTAAAAAATTCTCTCATTGCGGGTGTTTTGGCATAGACTCCAGCCTCCTGTGGTGGATTGTGTCTGATGTAGCTTCGATCCAAATATATTACAGAATCACAGAATCAACTAGATTTGAAAAGACCTTGGAGATCATCAAGTCCAACCTATGACCAAACACCACCTTATCAAATAAACCAAATCCAATCTTCTTTTAAACACCTCTAAGGACGGTGACTCCACCACCTCCCTGGGCAGCCCATGCCTATGCCCAACTGCTTTTTCTGTAAAGAATTTTTTTCTGATGTCCAGCCTAAACTTCCCTTGGTGCAGCTTAAGAATGTGTCCTCTTGTCATATTGCTGGTTGCCTGCAAGAAGAGACCAACCTCCACCTGGCTACAACTTCCTTTCACTTAGTATCAGATATCTCCTATTTCATTTCAGTATCTCTCCATTTTCCTTTAACCTGCAACCCAATAATCACAATTCTTGGAAGGATTTCCTTTTACTCATGCTTTTAACCAGGGACTTCTGCCTGCATGTGCTGTGAAAAACAATATAAAAGGGGGCAGTTCAGCATGGCGGGAATTTTCTCCCCTCTTTGAAGGCCTGCAGGAATGTGCTGCTTTGGAGGGATAGTGCTGCCTAATGCTTAGGCTGTGTGTTGGGTTGGATGGCTGTGTGTGTGTGTCTGTGTGCAAAGAAAGATGTTCCCTTTCCTTCAGCAGCTGTCTAGTAAGGAATCCAGTCACTGCCCATGAGCACTTCCATCACCTCATTTTTATACAAGATCCTGGTAGGGGAAAGGCAAGCACACAGCCTGTCACCTTGTCCTCTCTGTGACAGGAAGGGCCAGAAAGTGTTGAGCAGGGAAGTGAGATGATGATCAGAGAGCTGTGACTCCCACCTTGCCAGATCCCTGCACCACCCAGCCCTTCCTCTGCTTCTGTCCTGATCAGAGGGCTGCACTGCATGGAGAAGATCTTCCCTCTCTTCTGGAAGGAAAGTCTCACCAGTCCTTGTTCTGCCCAAGCACTATAGCTGCTATAACTGCAGGGTTTGGGTTTTGTCTTTTTTTTTTTTTTTTTTTTTTTTTTTAATTTGTGATTTTCACTTTTTTTGCTTTCC
>VZRZ01003109.1:765165-924017 GCA_013398175.1 Climacteris rufus
TTTTTTTTTTTTTTTTTAATATGTGACTTTCACTTTTCTTGCATTAGCTGGGAGAAAACTGAATATAATATGATCTTTCTGATTTTCTTGCTATGCTTATATATGTTATCTATATTTTGATCTACATTTGTAAACATTATCTGTGTAGACTGTACCTCCATCACAGCTTTTGTAGTTCTTTTAAGTTGCATAAGCATGCAATCTCAAATTAAGTCCTGGACACTTATCCATGTGTTCTGCATCTGAAGACATGACCACTGCCTTTTACTGTGTCACAAAATTGAATATCTTAAAACAGAATTTCACATTTTGTTCTAAACACCTTTGTAGGTGTTAAAATTGGTGTTTTAAATACCAATTCAGCAAGTACAGGAAAGTCTGCCACTCCTAAGCAGCAGGTTATGAGGATCAAGAGCCACTTGCAGGGATTCATGGGGGATGTGTGGTGCTTTTGAGTATTTGTAAAATTATATGAGATAGATTTGGGGCAGCTTTTCCTTTTTACTGCATGGACCCACGAATACCTTCTTATCTTGTTTTGTGCCTTCAAGTGTTGCACTGAGTAACTCTCTTGAGTGAAAGTTGATGCTCTTGGGGGAGATAATAAGTCGGGGCATTTTTTACACTCATGGATGTAAGGCTGCTTTCTAAGGATGGAGAATTTTTATTTCCCAGGTCTTTTCCGGATGGTTTCTCAGCTAGGGACATGATTGGTTAGCAGTAAAGACCAACTTTCTGGATAAGGAACCTCACTCCCAGAGATTGTGGTCCCTCTGTTTGTCCAAAAAGAAGAAAGATTTAGGATTTTTAGCACTGTGCTGAGGTTGCCTGGCCATTTTCTTCTCATACAAATATAAACTGATCATGAATGTTAAAAATCTGCAAGAACTACAGATTAGGAACTTAAACTGTTAACTTGTTTGGCATCATGTCCCACATCTGCAACAGAGAAGAAAGGGTCATATCACAGATGTGAACAAAGTGAATGTCATGTAAAGGGAGAAAAATGAGTGAACGAATATTTGCATATGTACAGGAGAAGAAATCTTATGCATTTTTCTTATTGCATTTCTTTGCTCTTGAGATTAGTTTTAAATAACAGGAAGTAATTTCTTCTAGGGTTTTCCAAAAATGATAATATATATAATTTTGCCTCAAGTCAATTCCTGTGATATATAGATGAAAATACATCAGTATTTGTGCAGATACATCTGATATAGACGATTCATGTCTTTTTAATTAAAATCGTATTCTTCACGCAAACATTTTCTAAAATTGTCAGGTTCCCCCATTCATCTCCTGTTACATCACCCAGTTTTCCCACACTTAACAAGTCATTTTTAGTAAAAGAAAATATTTACAAATGTTCTGGAGATTTTTGTTAAATAATTAAGAAATAGTAATAGATTAATGTATTTTTGTATCATTTCAATGTCAACGCTTGAATTGTGTTGACATTGTAATTCTGTAGACTTAGTTCTGAAGGAAGCAACAAGTCTGGCAGAAGACTTTAACATGCAAATGACTTGGACAAGTCAGTCCCTGTAACATGCAGTTGTACTGTCTTCTAGAATAGCACAAGTCCCAGTTAAAGATTTACTGAAGCTCTGTACCCTTTCCTTCACTGTGTGGTTTGTGGTAAAGAGGAGCAATCAGCATAGTGCACCTAATTCCAGCTTTCCACTTCCATACATCTGTGCTGTTGGACACTTTGTAAACAAATCTGCTGTTCCTCTGTAGTGGGATACACAACCAGTCTTGGATGAAACAATGTTTTACAAAAATCTGGCAGGAATCTGTAAATATGCTTGTAATGCCCTAAAAGAAGGAGCACAGTATTCAACTCTATATCTAAATATAAGGGCAGGTTGATTGGTGGCTCCCATTCTTGGTATTTGCATTTTTTGCGATTGTTCTTGAAGCATGTTCTTGTATTTTCTTGACTTTCTCCATGCTTTAAAATTAAGTACACATATAATTCAACCTAAGAAAAACACAAGTTGACTTTGATCAAAGAATAATAACTTTCTAAGGATTTTTCAACCTCATAGCAATTTCCTCAAATGAATGCATAACATAAAGAGAGGAGCTTAAAAAAGCCTTAAACTTTTTGATTACAAGAGGTTGGATGTTGTACAACCTTTTTTTGCTGGTGTTTTCAAGAAGCTTAGGAAAATTTTTATTCATCAAAATTGGGTTTTCTACAAATAATGCTATAGTTTATTTGAAAATAAATCTTGGGAAAGTTGATGAGATGCCTACATACTATGTCAGAAAATGAAAAATAAGTCTTTGAAAATATTCAAATGTTAGTCTTTCATACAAAGCTGTTTTTTCAACAGACTGCATTCTGTCTTTCTGTTTCCCTTGTCTTTTCATAGATCACCATATTATGCTCCTGTATACAGTTAAAACATTTACTTTTCACTCTTGTGTGATATATAAAAGAACCAGCTTCCTATTTTCATTATTTCTGATTATTTGGCAATTTCCAACTGTTAATTAATTAGTGTGATCCAATAATTTCTGTAACATTATTTTAAGACATTGTTCAGCATAATTTTGTACTCAGAAGTCATATCAGTTCTGCAGCAACCCCTCAGATGAATGCTGAACTAATTGGCTCCCTCAGTGGTAATCCCTGTCACCCTCACAAGTCCCTGTCAAGAAGAACAGAGCACAGTTGGCCACATTAGCTACTTGCAAAATTGGAGAGTAAAATAAGTACCACCATGCAAAAAGTTTCTGCTGAAACACTGGTAGAAATAAAGTAAAGCAGCATTAAACCCTTCTAAGTTTTCACTTCTTTTGGGTCTTGCTGATGGGAGTTTGACTCCCCATGACTTATGACTTTGGCAGTAGAGTAAGTCAGGGTCATCCTGCCTCCTTCCCAGCTGTGCTGCTGGAGCAGAGACGGGCTGGAGACAGCCCCTGGCCAGCCACGGGTGTCAGGGCCAGGAGTCTGTGCTCTGCTCCTGGATCCTGGGCTGTCCGTCAGACAGTGTCTGAAGTGAGTGGGCTTGCAAAGGGTTTTGGGAAGAAGTCATTGAAAGGAGCAGGGCATTCAGTTTTCAAAGGCTGGACTTTGTGATTTGTGAAGTTTCTCGCTCTTACTACTCATAATAAGTTTCAGTTTCTTTTCTTTCAAAGGTAACAGAGGAAGAGCTAAAATACACTATAAAGTGAAATAAAGAGCAGGTCTCTGGGTTCTTCATAGGATAGGTATTGCCAGTGTGCACAGGGTAGAATGCACTGTACTTTCACTTTTCTCATTCCATGAGCCTTCAGTGATGAACTGACATATCTCTTAAAACTATTTCATTTGCTTCAATAAAGCTGGATGTAGTGATACCAGAAATAGGTTCTGCAGGCTGTTGAAGAGATTCTTCATTGAAACTGGCAGTCATATTGGGAACCAGCTGCTGGCTGAGGGTAGATCATTTTAAAGTATTTTTGAAAAAGGTAGAGGATAATTCTAAATTTCTATAGCACAAGCCAAGATAATTCACTGAGTAGTCTAACCAAGAAAATTGTACAGGTCCTTGACACAATACTACCAGATGTGATACAGCTTTTGTCTGTGATACCTTGTATTGGAGAATTAAAGAAAGTGTAATGAATTCTGAGTGTGGGTATTGTAATTGGTACGCAGGGTGTGAAGGAAAAAATATATAGAATATGTTCAGTTACAGTCCGAGGAAATAGTAAAACCTCCCTGGTTTATAGAGCCTGTAAAGGTGCTCTATTGCAGCTGGCTATCATGATGATAAAATACATTTTATGTGATCACAGGCAAGTTCTCCCTGTGTGCTGAACAAATCCCTCTGAGCTTCAACTTTATAGATACAGTTGTATTTATCCACATTAATAATTGCTTGGAGACTTTGAAGTCTTTGTGTGAAACTTGTTATTGTAGAAAGTCAAAATATTATTATGCAATCCTAAGAATGAAAGCTAACTTCCAACTGCCTGGGTGTTACTAGCTGAGAGAACTTTACCCAGGTGAGTGACATTGAGGTGCTGTGAATACAATTCTGCTGATAGAGTACACAAGCTACCAACTTCATGGTTTAAGGAGGATTTAAACTAGTGAGATGCCAGCTTCTCCTATTCCAGTCAGTTTAACATGAAAGCAGAAGCTGCTCCCCATCTTTCAGGTAAGCCAAAGTCTACAATATAGTGTTTTGAGTAACAATTATTCACAGATTTGGCAAATAAAAATAGGGTAGCCCAAATTTTGTATGAAACACGTTCCAAATAAATACTAATCTTATTGTTAGAAGCTCATTTATTTAGGCTTTCTTATAGAAATCTGCTTCTACATGACTAAGACATAGAATCTCAAAAATTAATATTAAAATAACTTTATGTTTTGGAATAATAAATTAGGAACTATCGTACAGTATAATAAAAGTAGTCTTCATTTGCATGTGCTAATTAATTTCTACTTTATTACATCAACATTCAGGAGTAGTAGCCTTATTAGCAGGATTGAGTTTGCTTATAGTCTGAAACTAAATACTGAACAAACGCAGTGAAGGTGACCCTTTTTCCTTTCAATTATCAAGGTTAATTATAAAATTAATTAGGTCAATTTTTAAACTTTGATTAGGAGAATTTACCTTTTTCCAGCTTTAACACAGAATCTGTACTGCAATGAAATATTTTGTCTTCTGTACTAAACTCAGTAGTTTTGTGACATCCTTTTTAAAAACTCTTCCATGTTTTTGCTACTTGGATGATGTCAGATTATTGAACTCACATCAGAGACTCTGTATTTGTTTTATCTTGTCATTATCCTTTTCCCGGTCTAACTCAATAGTAAAATCTGCTTTTATGAAATAGTTTAACAATTTAACACGAAATAGATTAAAAATTAATTGGTTTCTGTTCTTTTCATGTACTGTCAGTTATAGTTGCTGTTGTAATCTAGAACACTGACATGAGTCATCAGTAGAATATTACCTTTATTTCTCATTATGTTCAATAGCTTTGCTTTTTTCCATAATTGGACTGAATTCTGTCCTTTGGCTCTTACAAATAAAATGAGGAATAGCTGAGGACATTAATTTTGCTCAAATTTTCAGCTGCTGTCCAGCACATTCTGAAAGTATTAACTATGATTTAATCCTGAATGGCAGAAAGGCCCCAACATCATAGATATGTGCAGGCTAAGCACAGGCATTCTCCTCAAGAGCTTGTAGGCTAAATAAACTTGGGTTAATTGGCAAATACAAAAAGGTCTGGAGAACAAATAATTATCTCATTTACTGGTGGGTAACAGAAATTTTAATTGATTTGCCCTCTGTGACAAATCTGTGCCTGGATCAATAGTTTAATCTGAGTCTGAAATTTATTGCCTTAATGAGAAGGACATCTTATTTCAGCTGTAATATGACCCTTTCCCGATTAAGCAGACTGAGAAAGCATTAGTAGTTAACTTTTGCAACCTTCTGTCTCTTAGCAATTAACAGAGGGACCAATTCTGCAAGGTAAGGAAGGCTTTCTGGGTGGTGGCAAATATTTCTCTTTCATTGCCAAGGAGTTTGAAATCTTTGTGATGATTAAAAAAAAGAAATTCTGATGTATTTTCTGCTTGAACATGAGAAATAAAAGTGCCAGGTCAAATAGGCAAGGATTAGGAATGGTTTCCATCCAGATCACAAGAGATAATTAAGCAGTTGGACTCCACTTTGTCATTGAGGGGTGTAAAGGCATCCTGATGGGACAGTTTCTAAAGGATATTTCTGGTGGGTCTCCATTTATGCTGATGATCCCACTTGTGACCACACACTTTCATTGCTCACACATTTCATATTTCTTTTAATTATTATTTCAGACAGAGCTTTCCTTTATGTCTCCCTGTTTTCAAAGCACTGTCTATGTCAGGAGTACATCAACAGTGCAGTTGTAACCCTGTCTTCCTTTTCTGTGCAGCTGCAGTGTTCAGAGTCCGACTGATGCTTTACTGCTGCCCACTCAGCCTGAAAGGGGTGTGTGCCACTTCTCAACTCTGCACATGGAAGGCACCTCTCACCTGGACCTTGTACATGTATGATTATTAGTCCCTAAATCAGAAACTAATTCAGACAAGAAAAATGGACCCTGTTCTCCTGGTGTGTTTGGGAGGACCTGACACTCCAAAACCTGAGTCAATGTCTACAAAGGTCTTGTACCTTGGTGAAAAGCTTCTCTTGTTTAACCTGTCATAAACATTATAGGAGCAGAATGGCCTCTTTTGTTTTAGCATGACCGACAGGCAGCCAGCGCGCTCGTCAACCTCCATGAACTCTGCTTCTCTATGAAGGTCCACTTGACAGCAACCACAAACTCTTTCAGCATAACAAAAGTCACTAAAATGTTTAATATTCTACTTTAAGCAGGAGGGGAAGCCCAGAAGGCATCAACATTTCTGCAGGGCTATTTGAAGATAGATCCAACTAAATATGGTTGTTTTCTTATCTCAAGGCTATCAGAGATAGGGACCCTCAGTTATCATAATTACCCTATGTGGTGGTTTTGCAGGGCGTGGTTTTTTTGGTAGTGGGGGGAGCACCCTACAAGTAGCTTTTGCATTTAAAAGAGGAGGATTTTATATATATATGTTACAAAAGTACAACAGAAGTTTAAATAGAACTTTTAAAATTTCCTTTTCCCCTTTTCTTATCAGTTTTTGCCGTATAAGGGAACTTTATTTTTTTAATTAAGAGACCACCAAAGTCTTCTTTCCCACTTAAATTTTCACATCTTAGCTGGATTTTAGCTATTGAGCAGTCTGTTTTTCCTCTGATACCTTGTGCCTTCACATTATTTGCTACTTTCATGTCATCATTTCATATTTGCATTCCTGTTCCTTCCTGTGGTTTCTCAACTGTCATATCTTCAATATAAGAAAATCCAGTGCCTTCCTCCTTGTCTATTATGAACTACATGCATTATTTCCTTTCAGTATTAGACACTGGAGTGTAATAAAATCCAAATATTTGTTATTTCATCTGAGATGAAGACCAAATAAATATCTCCATAACTGTGACCTTACAGTTCACTGCCCATGGCTATGAGAAGTCAAAAAAGTAAAGCAAGTGGTTTTCTTTTGTGAGTAATAGTCAAGAATATCATGGTCAGTAAAGCGCAGCAAACTGATGGGTATTTGCTTGGAAGATTTTGGGGAGTCTCTCAGATCCACCTCTCTTTATTCTGTGGCAACAGCCTGTCTAAACTGTGCCAAAAGCTCAAGCAATCTGCAGGTGTTACCTGAGGAGGAATTCAAGCTGAGGAGGCTGCACACTGCTTTGGTCCCACTTGTTCTACTAACCTATTTCTTTTTGCTGGTGGAGATTAGGCTACACCGGCACACCATGTAATCAAAGGGCTCTGTCTGTGCAGTACAAGTCACAGGAAAGGAGCTTACCTATTTCTTTTAATAAATCAAACTTGTTAAGCATGTACACTCCTGGCTTGTCAGCTCCCTACTGCTGTGACTTAGCTTTTATGCTTTGCCTCGTCCTCAGTTGAGTCCCAAAGGTCAATTGCGTACACACCAAGCAAATGTCTTCAGTGTTTGCTAGCAGAAGGGGAACACTTCTGCTAAATTGCTGTGTAACCCTAAAAATGGAGCTAGAGGTGATCAAATAATTATAATTTCAGTCATTGTTGTGTTCCTGCGCTGCGTATTAGCAAGAGCTTTGAGGCCTGGGAATATTCTTGCCAGGATCTTCACTTCTTGCCATGTTCAAAATGTTTGTGAATGCAAAGCACTTCCAAAAGCATTCTGAAAACCCAGGAACCCCAAACATTTACTGTTATTCATGGAATTGCAATGGATATATTCCATTTTCCCCATCTACAGATGCAGAGAGTCATGCTCACAGTAACACTGCTGTGGGTCAAAGATATTGGCAAGAGAAGGGGGGCCTCCAGCATCAAGTTATACTGACCTAAACTGGGAACAGATTTGGGTTTAACTGGGAGTGAAGATAAACCCAGTGGCCAAGGCACCACTGCCTAACTCTGCAAACATGACTGAATTAATGTGGAGAGAGTTGTATGATCAATAGTACACTGGACAACACCAAAATGAACACATTAAGTATAGAAAACACCCAATTATAGCCAACTTATAATCTTTTCCTGTAATTAAACCTTTGTTTTATGATTTATTAACTCACCATGCCCACAGAGAGGTGGTTTTGAAGGGAAAGCCACCAAGAATTATAGCTGTGTAACTAGAGCGCATTTTTAAAATACAAGTCAAGGTAATTTTGCAAATGGACAGTGCCTTCTCCTTGAAAATTTAATCACCCTGTACATGAGGTTGATAGCTTGAGCACAGCTAATGTCTCTGTTCATTTATCCTTTCATCTTGGGATGTTGCAGCTCAGTGTGGAAGAACAGCAGAAATCAGCGCAGTGACTTTGGAAATTATCAGAATATTTACTTCATGTGAACAAGACTGATTTATATGGGCTGCAGGTAGCCTGAAGGAACGGTCTACACAGTTTTCTTTCCCCTGGTGCAAGCTCAGGATCAATGCAGCAGACAGAAGGAGCTCTACTACCCTAGTACCCTGCACTCTTTCTTCAGGCAGCTTGAAGCTTGAGTTTGCTTCAGGGTAGCAAAGAGCTGGCAGCAGGTATTGCACTAGAACACCAGCCTACACAAACTCAGTCACATTTCCTTTTTTGCTGGATTTCACTGAGAAATGATGAACCAGAAGCAGCAAAGAAGATTTCCTTTGTACAGTGAAATTCCCTTTTCCTTTGAATATGTATTTTAAAGTCAGAAGTTAATAGAAAACTTTACAGTATTTTCCCTAAGTTATCTTGTCTTAAAAGCTGAAAGAATGCTTCTCCCTGTGAAATACCTTGCAAAAATGCAGACATTTGCATGATTTCCAGTATCCTTTTTACTGTCTCCTCTCAGCTGACTGTGTTTAGCTGTTTTTCTTTATTACTACTAGAAGGTTCAGACCTTTTATCACTCCACTCCGAGTCTAAGAACTCTTTTTTTTTTTTTCAGCTCAGAGTAATTGTGTGAAACGGCTTTCCATTCACTTTTATCAAAAGACAGAGCCCTGCTAGGGCAGCAGCAGATCAGTAACATGAGTGATCTCTCTGGGCTGGTGGAATGCAGCCACCACTCCTCATGCCCTCATCCTTCAGCTTAGTGAAAGGGAGACTGCAGAAAACTCCACTAATACACAAACACAGATTGTTCATTTGGGGGAGGGGTGCTTGCTTGTGGTTTGTTTGTTGTTGTTTTGAAAAACAAAACAAAGCAACACCGCGTTGCTTGAGGGAGAATCAGGATTCAAACGCAGTGTTCTTGTCAATTAGCTCCCCTTGGAGCAATGCACAGCAGCGTGTTCCTTCGATATCGTACTAGTTTTGAGGAATCTTATCCAAGAGGATGGCCTCATTTTTTCTGTACAGACACATTCCGAAAGGAAAGTTGTATTGCAAATACAGTAGGCTGACACACCATGAGTGAAAAGAAGCCTAGACTACCTTAGTCTCTGTGTGAGAGAGGGAAAGATGAAGGGACAAACCCAAAGTCACCCTGGGTCTGTAGAAAGCTGGCTGTAAGCATAACCTAGACATAATGGTCAGACAAGTCTGTGCGTCTGTGGACAAATTTGGGGATAAAAATTAATGTACCTAATCTAATGAGCAGGATCTGTTAAGGAGAACTAGATACCTTCATTAGGATAGAAAAACATACCTGGAAATATTTAATGGGCACACCAAGAGACGGGAATCATAAAATATTTCTGACTAACTCACCAGGATATTGAGAAAAATTTGTATTCTGTAACAGAACACAGGACAATTTGTGCTACTTTCATGTAATAAAACACCATAAAGAAAGAAATGGCAATTATGTGCACTTCCTTTATATGTAGCTTAGAGATACCTTTAAGTACTGCAACAGCTTGCTAATGTACCACTGTATTTGGATAAATACCTGAAGTAAATACATTGATTAAACCTCTTCAAAACTGCCAGGTGGGTAAGGGGCTATTATGAAATTACCATAACTTGCTCAGCTTTGTCTTTGTACAGGCCCTTCCTGAGCAGGTCTGTAGGTGACAAGATCAGGGAGCTCAGGCAGGCACAGTGGTTCAAGGAAAAGAGCACTTAGTTTCAGGATACAAATCCACACAGGCTGCACCAGAATATGGAGATCAAATATGCCAAGGTAAATTCCTGTGAGGTGCAATTTAGTTTTCAATAATTAATCTGGGACTACTAAAACTACAACTTTCCTCACCAATTTTCTTGCAGGTCATGTGGAGACCAGTCTTAAGAACTATTTGCTGCTGACTCAAACATCAATATGTGAAAGTCTTACCATTCATTTTTACATGATTATGTGTTTTAAAAGATACTGCTATCAGTTGGAGGATACATTTCATAATTAAAAAAAAATAAATCCCACAGTGAAACCTATAATTTTACTTGTAGTAATTTTCAGGGCAGATAACATGTTAGAGCCAGACTGTGGTGTATTTCTCCTCCATTTTTCCTAAAGAAATGAGCACTGAATCAAGCACCTTCTGCATTCTGGGTTTCTCAGTGATGATCCCAACCTGATTTTTCTTCCTCCCCTCTCTGCTCCCCTCCCACCCCCACCACCTCAAATATCATAACAATCTTAAAATTTGATATCTCAAAGTCTCATGATTCTTCTGAATGAGTGGCTATTTTCCCATTTCATGGTGGCTTAGAAGGCTGATTGTTTTCTTGGAGCAGACTGCATGAGGCTAGGCATTTAGCCTCAGCAGGGCAACATGCTTAGGTAGCTCCGTCAGTGATGGGGGTCTGGAGAAGCAAGAACTATGTGCTAGTGCAGCCTCTCCTTCTCCTAACATGCCACCTCCAAGGTCTTTTCCCATGGAACCAGTCCCAGCACTCTAAATCTGAGACAGCAGTCAAAATATTAAGCAGGTTTTCCATCAGAGTTATGATTTTCAATCCTCATCTGCTGATTAGATATTTTATTTTTGTAACATTATTTCTTTAAAACACTTTATAGTGGGATAAAATGTTTGTTTTTCATCTAAATGTAAGTGGGGCTAAGGATGCTTTTGAAAGAATGTTGACCTTTAAGAAAAATCGCAACATCTGTAGGAAAGAGCTGGAAAACATATCACATGCTTCTTCAAGTAAAAGTGCAGTGTAGTGCTCCTGTAAAGCCTTTTTCAAACCCATTCTTTTCACATCATACAGCACACAGCAGTGCTATTCATTAGAAGCTGAAAAAAAATCCTGTTGGCCTGAATATTCTAACACAGAGAATATAAGGTTGCATGGCTTCCCACAGGTGAAATTGGTAGTGCAAGAGAGGAAAAAAACCCCACCCAATGAACATTTTTTTTCTACTACTTTTAGCTTTCAAGCACTCATTTGCTAAATAACTTCATTTTCAGCATCCATTTTTCTCACTGCTAAATATGTGCTACTATAATGACTCCTCCTGACTAATCATTCCTCAAGCATTTAAACACATTAGCTAATTGGTTTGCAGGGGTTACAGCAAGTGGTTGGTAAACCTCAGACAATGGCTGGCAACATTCAGAGGTTCAGATGATTATCCAAAATGTACCCAAACTCATCTCAGCCTCCTCTGGCTAAAACCTCAGTAAGAAACGCCATTTTTTCCTGTTTCAGGTTGGCCATAAAGAGCAGCAAGGTCTTTTGCTCATGCTGGTATCTTCCAGTTTTCCTTAAGATATTTTCTATGTAGACAAATGTTTCTCCTATACACTTCAGATCATATGGGTGAAGAATCTACCTAAGTGGGTGGCAGATTGAGAATGGCTCTGGGTCCTGAGTTTAGGGCAGCATGTTCCGGACTTGCTTGTGCAGCTGTGTCATGTGGCCATGGCAAGGCACCCATAGGTGGGCACACTGTCACAGTTTTCTGGTCTCTTGATTGCAGTCACTGCAAGAGCATCCACTTTGTGCTGGTGCCTGAGTTTATAAATTTTTTCCCTGTAGGTTACAACTTGTGACACACGACCCCTGCACGGGGACTAAACAAAACCAGTCTTAGGCAAGGGGAAAAGTCTTTAGGTTTGAACAAAAGAACAAGCCCTGAGCCTCTCCAGCCCCCATTTCCTCTGATTTGTTCCTTTGGCTAGACTGAATAACCGGTAAGTCGTTCCAAATAATGCTTTGTTTCCTGAGGTGATCCTCTCTCCTCACCTTACAGGAGCTTGGTTAACCTTGGCCACTCTTAAGTAAAATTCAGCCCAGTTTTCTGGGCTACAAAGGCTCTGCTCTCTGAGGCTCTTTGTGTGCTCCCTGCCCTCTGTTTTAGTCAGCCCTCAAGATCACTGTGGCAAGTAGTCACCTTCTTCTCACTCGGGACAACCTCTGATGTGTCTGGGGATGTGTCTGTGGCCAAGGTGGCTGGCTCCTGTGGGAAAGCGTGGGTTTGCTGAGGGCCACCAAGCACTGGCATGTTCCTGAACCAGGTGTAGCCCAGCATATCCTCTGTTGGAGCAAGGGCAGGAGAAGCCAGCTCCTGTTTGTTATTCCGTGTAAAAATGCACAAAGCAGAGAGCCTGGGTCACTTAGTCAGCATGTTAGACTCACACCCTTTGCCCCTGCTGCTAAAGGGAGGGTAAACGACACTGAAAGATTTGCCTGTCCCCTTCAGAAATATGTGAGTACTCTCCCTTCTTCCCCTTTCCCTGAACTCCAGGATTGTATTTCAACACTATCCAAGCGATCACAGACAGTTTAACCTGTAAAATTATGTGCTGCAAATGACAACCATTTTCCTCTCAAGGTGAAAGACTTGGAGACAGAGAGAAAGGAAAAAGAACCAGTTTCCATGACAACCCAATGGCACTTATACACCACAGGAAAATGTCATTTTCTGAAAAAGACAGAACTTCATGGACAAGTGGTACAGTACATCAGAAAGGAAATTGCAGTTTTAAATGAAAAGCTCATTTGCATTTATGGTTTTGAGTTTCAGTCTCTAGTTACAAGACCCAATTGTGAACAATTTAGTAGTGAAAATTATATTTAACATTTCAGGTGAATAATGTAGATTAAGATCAAATTCAGCCAGAAGTTCATTGTTACAGACTCAGGTTTGGAGAACACAAGTGTGGATGGATTCTGCCTTAGCTGGGCTTATGCTGAAGCATCAGAGAAGTTGCTGACGTTTTACACCCTCTAATAGACCTTGCAAAGTCAGGATCTGTCCCTCTCTGTTGAGATTCCTGCCACAGCTTGCAATTTCAGCATCTAAAGTTATACCATCCAGATTCCATGTTACCTGTGCTCCCATCAATCACCATCCATTGTAAGCCACATTGCATAGGAGAGCATTTTATGATGGGCATTAGCTCGTAACATAGCAAAGAGCATTGTTAATGAAGCATGGAAAAAGAATAAATTCAGCTAATGGGTATATGTGTCAAATTTCAATTAGGGATATGTTGGAAAGTGGAAGAGAGAGATGAGCATACAAATTAAACCTTTGACCTTCAGCGTAAAGGGAGGAAAACCTGAGAGAAAAGGGCGATGTTGAGAGATGTTTTCCTAGCTGAATGCTGAAAAGTCTGAGTACAAACTCTGAAGTACTGTTTTCTCTTTAATTACCATTATTATTTAAGGAGTGAGTCAAAATACTCTGTTTTGATTCAACTGGTTTGTTGACATCTATATAACTGTGTGTGGTATTTACTGCATGGGGGAGGGATAAAGATTGTGAGCAGTTTATGGCAATGGGAGACAAAATCTCACCACTGTGAAGCCCAGGCAGACGATATTAAAGCTTATCCTTCCCTTCCTGTGAAATGGTGCTGGAAAGAACCTCATTCTCACTCCTCTTAGGCTTTCAAACAGGCCTTAGTTGATTCAAAGTGTGTTTTAATGCATAATCTGATGCATGTGGCTTTTGAATGCAAATAAACGTTAGTGGGGGGCTTGCAGCAGTAGCACAGCTGAGCATGCTGCAAGGTTTGGACATAGCTCAAGGCATCTGGGAATTGGTAGCTCACATTTGCTTTGATACTGAAGTGAGCAATGGCTCAGATATGCAGCAGTGGGTTTCTGCAGGTGCTACTGCAACCCTGCACATGTGATTTAACATCAGCTGCTCTACTAAAGCAATGTGGGTTGAATTCAGCTTGAGTTAATAAGCAAAATTGCCATTACATGTACATGTGTCGGGGTTTAATTTAACTCTTTTGTCTGCGTGAGGAATGAGGTTCTACTTAACAGAGCACTGAGCTTGTATGGAAAACTGCTAAGACCTGAACCAATCTCTATTGCCCTGGCAAAAAGCCAAAGTGCTGATGCCTTTCTGGCTTGTAGATTGCTGGAGAAAGCTCCCCAGGATGCTTGTGCATGATGCATGGTGCTGAGGACAGTGCTGGGACAGACACCTCTGCTTGTGCCCTGTCAGATTACAAATGGCAGGCAGCAAGTCACCTCTCAATGCCAGCCTAGCAAGGAAACAAAATCCAGTTGTACTTCCTCACAGTCAATTCATACTTCTAGGTTCCAAAAGTAGTAGAATATTTGGCCAGGAGACCAACCCTCGACAGATCTCATAGTGCATTCTTGAGTTGTTGCTATGGGTTTTCATTTCATTTCCATCCTTGTGAGGATCTCCCTGATCTTTATTTTGCCTTTTTTGATCATAAAAGCCTCTAGGTCTTTGATGGTGCAAAGGTTTCTTCTAATCTCCAGACATCTCTCCTGTCACCCCACTGCTCTGTGGGTATGTGCAGCCAGTTTCAGACTTAGACAGAGTGCAGGGCTCTAGTTTGAGTCAAATTCAATATGGAAGACAAGTTAATACTGTTACCTGCTGTGTAGTAAAACCTTGAAAAAATGAGGGCTAGAAATCTCTGTCTTGGGGACCACTCAGTGTCAGGCAACCCCAGGCTCACCAGGAGCCCATGTGGGCCTGGAAAGACTTTGGTACCCTCTAGTCAGGTCTTTCACCTGTAGATTTGGTTTCCATCTACACACAGAGCAGGTTGTTCAAACATCGCAATCCCTATTTGCCAAATAATTTTTGGATTTGTAGTAAGTATATGTAAACGAATGCATTCAAAAGCATATATTACATGGAAAATTGTATTTTTCCTCTTCAAAAGCTTATCTAAAGACTAGAGAAATGTTGAATTTATCCTTCATTCAGAAATACTAACATTTTTCTTAGTAAGTGTTCTAGTACAACAGGTACCTCAGAAATCTTGCATGATTATTCTTAGCATTTGATAATGGAAGTGTGGAAAGCTAATTATCCTGTTACATCATTTGACATCACTTTTTTTTCATGACTGAATGACGTATGTCCCTGTAAGTACGTAATACAAGAGTATTTTAAATGACAAAATTTGCTTTGACAAATTCTGCAGCCTGAAATTTTATATTCTCCTACTTCCCCTTTGGTAGCACATATTTAAAACTCTTTTTCCTTCTTTTATGTTTACTTTCAGTAGTTATGAAGAAAATATTTTCAGAAGAATATCTTCCCTACTCTAAAGAACATCTACATGTTTATTTCCAACTATATTGGTTGGTTTTAATAGCATAGATAGGTCACATTATTGTGATTGGATAAATATTATTCTGTGGAAGCACATTTCCAGTGTTAATATTTTCATTTACAAGTTGAAGAATGAGGAATCTTTTGTGAATTTCCTGCAATATTTGTTTTCAGCTTCTGTTTAAGGGAACATCCTTGCCAGAAAACTTGTTCAATGGCATATTCAGGAAAATTTTATTTGCTGTAGTGGTTTTGAACCATAGGAAAATATAATTGTATTTTTCAACTTTTAAGACTAACTCCACAATGAATAGCGGCTTTCTTTAAAAACAAGCCCCACATAAGCTGAGGTTCTCCAGGCACTGCAATGCTCAGATACTGCAAAGGAGCTCGGTTATCTGTGGCCAGATACAGCAGGTTTGCACTGAGAAATGGGATCCTCCAGTGCCTCGTCTGGCTGCTATCACCACACTGTCACTCCCTGACACAAAGATAGAGCAAGGAAAGCAGGTGAGGGATTCAGCACTGTATTAACTCAGTTTTAACTGCCTGCATCAGTATTTCCTGGGAGGAATTTGTTCCTGTTTAGGTAAGTTCTTTCCAAATAAGTTTGAGCTTCAGATAAGTCCTTTTTCTTTCCACAAGCAGCAGAGATGATCAACTGAGTGCTACAGGCTTAGTCCTGCCACGCAAACCGCCCAAAACTACAACAGTTCTTGCTAAAGCCAGTGAGGGACAGCTTGACCCAAAGCAACAGCCCACTTCTCTCTTGCTAGCAAGGATGCAGATCTGCCCTACTTGCCAGCTATGGATTTCCTTGCTGATTAGAAACAATAGCTAATGCAATTTAAATCTGACATTGGGGTGGTGTCACCAGACATAGAGATATTCCTCAGTACATTAGAAGGAGGAGCTGGGTGAGCCAGAGAAGAAATTAGCCTGCTTTAATTTAGGGCTGGGCATGTACACTGCACCAAGGGTTCAGTGTGCTCAGAGAGTCAAATAGAATAAATGCAGCAATTTATTGTCAAGACAAAGGATTTAAGCACAGAGGACGTGTTTACCTTTTACATCTCTAACCTTGCTTCTGTTGTACTGATTTTAAAATTACATGAGAAGAGGATGAGTATGGCTCTCTTCAATTATAAAATGGAGGGCTTGGGAAATGTAAAAGGCTGAAAAACTGAGAAGCATGAAGGGCCCTTCTACCACACAAGGATTTTTTCTGGACCTTTTTGCTATTTGATGCAATATAGATTTCTACAATACATTGTTAGAAGAATGTCATAAGACATAGATTAATGATTGCATTTTCATCCTTTTGATGTGCCATTTAATGAGGGGTATTCTCTTTCATATTTGACATCAAAAAGACAACCGCTGGAATTCTTCACACATACATCAAATGAATTCTTGTGTTAACAGGTATAATCATCTAGGCAAGAGAATGCTGCTTTTATATCAATTGTTTTTGCAGCTGATTTGATATAGACAGTCTAGTACTAGTGTGTACTTCCTAGAGTATTTGAAAATGTATGTGGAAGTTCTGCAGCTTGAGCCCACTCTGCTTCCCAACCCCAAATGAAAGGGAACAAGGTCTCCCCATCTGTGAGTTAGAGAAAACTGGCAATTTAAAGAACTTTTAAGCATGTCCAGCATACTTTTACTTTACAGAATTTGTAGCTTTTATTTTAATCAATATTCTCCTCTTTCAGGGGTTCTACTTTTAACAGCTCCAGCATTTATAATTGTGTCTATAAAGTGAATACAGTTATTCTGACAGCACTTGGCAAAAGGTTTGTTAGGTAGTGTGTTGAAAAGATGTCCAGCTTTTCATAATATTTGATTCTGCAGATAACTATAATTTTTTAAAAAGCAATCATACCACAAGTACCTTGAGCAAGTTTTGGTTTTCAAAACAAATTGCCTCCTGGAAAGACCAATACAGTATCTGGCTCTGCTGTTAAAATGGTTTAATTTCACTTGAAAACCATGACCATATTGGCGTTTCAGTTCAGACAAGTTTTGCAACTTCTATCCCTCATTATACACTTGTAGTGGTTCAGACACCTATCAGTGTTGGGAGAACATGAGGAAACATCCTTCCTTCAAAGTATTTGTTCCCATTGCCTTTTTAGCTGTTGGTTGGCTACACGGGCAAGCTTTGAATTTTACACAATGTACCAATGGTTCCTCCATGGGGTCAAGTTCTTTCCCATCCAGACATTGTCCTGGACTTACTGCCAAGTTTGCTGCCATGGCAGTTTTATTCTCTGCTGTTTCTAAGGGCTTCAATATGGTTTGAACCAGTGTCCCAGTAGATAGCAGTGTTGCCTAAAAGTGTTAGGAATTTGTATGAAGAAAGCTTTCTACTATATATTCCTAAAATTTATGCTATACCTTAAGACTATTCATTCAAACACAATATGGGCAAATTGCAGGATGTCTCCCAAAATATAAGCTGTAACAAATATGGATTTCAACATTCATTCCTACACATTTCTGCATTTAATCAACCTGTTCTTCTCTATGTCACCCATTCATTTAGTGCTTATATTCTAAAGGCATTTTACAAGAGCCATAGAATTCTTTTAAAAAATATAATAAGAGAGAAATCTCTGTTTTGTTTCAGTAAAGAAAGAATTCAAATTATGATCTCTAGTCTCTTTATAATGACTGGATATGCAAAAGTTGGTTTTAAATTGTTTCTCATCCCCAGCAGCAGGCTCAGCTGAAGCAACACAGGAGAGTTCTCAGTACTGTTTTGCAGATACATCACTTTTCTGAACCAAAGTGAAAGTTGCTTTGCATAGAGCTGCACGCAAGTGAGTGAGCACAGCCACTAGTGCTGCTCTACAATTTGTTCTTTCTGTTATTCCGGGAGATATCACAGATGCTTTTCTGTTTTTGTAACAAATATTGGGATTATATTAATACATGCCTATTTGTCACTGACTAATTGCTCATCTCTGACTATAGCTTCAGGTCTTAAATTTAACTACTGCTTTCCCAAGGTGGCAAAAGGAAGGGGGTATATGGTCAAAAACTGTCTTTTGAACCATGTTTATAAATAAGGTAGAGAACTGTTTACTTGTTGCTTTGGTATATGTTGCCCCATCTTCTTAAATTTAATAGCAACAAGCCCTCTTGCCATGACAGTGTACTTTGTATATATATATACACATGTATATATTCATACATATACATATATAAATTTAATATATGAAATTCTGATATGTTAAGCTGAAAACTAATGCTATTCACAGTGTTTGAAAATTTTTAGCTAGAAGTCCATTCTTCCTATGGACCTTAGGGTAACAGGTGTCTTTGAAAGAGATTTTGACTATATCTTTGAAGATTTAAAAATAGTTTTATACCAGAAGGCAAATATAAAGTAGTTTCTTCTGTGAAGCTTATCTTTCAATTGGCAATAAATAACGTATGGCTCAGGGATTTTTGAACTACTTTGGCCTATCCATCCTGTTATACCTGAATGGATTGCTTTAATATACTATTGAGATGAGCTCCCACTCTGGAAGGTCATTCTGTGGTAATGAATTACCAGCTTTTCTTGTCCAGAACTGAAGCCCAGCTCTCTCAGACTGCAATGTCATCAACAGGGGTCTGTGGTGAGAGATTGGGGAAAGCACTTCAGGCAAGGGGCTGTAATCTCTGAGCACGGGCAGCCAGAGAACCTTCCCTTTATCAGCCAGGCAGCTCTCTCCTAGGAGCTTGCCATGCCTTTATCACACAATACACTGCAAGGCATATCTTTTTCCTGTAACTTCATTGGGAAAGGTGACATTTAAAGTCTCACATCATTGTCTTTAATTTTGTTTGAGGTACTCTTCTATTCCCCCAAATTTTATTTATTTTCTAATAAACAGCCTATATGAATATTGTCTGAGGTAAAGGTGATTTAATAGAAGAACAGTGGGTTTTTTTTCTAAAAGATTTTGTTATACAAAAACTATATAGAACAATAAAATATGGTTGTTATAGGCCATATATAATGGCCTCTAATTGAAAACTTAATGTACCCCATGTCTCCTTTTCTGGGTATAAAGGAATACTTAGTGAATAAGATGTCTAACTTGAACCAAAATGAAAATTAAGATGACTCTTGGTGAGCTAGGACCCTGGATTTTATATTGACTGAAATTTGTCATTATTTGACATGGGTAAAATAGCTTCTATTTCAGGATAAAGATTTATCCTGAAAAAAGCTATTTATTTATTTATTTATTAATTCTTCAGGGCAATATGTGTCCCAAAGAAGACAGTTTGTGGTATTTAGAAATGCCATCTAATAAATGGTATAGATGACTGAAGGTGAACTACATGCGAATGTCTTTTACATAAGACTCTTTAAATGCTGGCAGTAAAACAATCATTCTGATAAATAAGCCAAAGATTAATTACTGAGCACTGGGATGGTTAGCTACCACCTGAAGGCTTAATTCTACAAGACAAATGCACATGGACTTTGACAACAGATAAGATTTCTGATTTCTTACACAGCAGAAAACTCTTCCCACCTTAGCACTTTACAATAACATTACTTGTTTGATTATTATCATTCATCTTTTGCATCATACAGAAAAGTGGTTCAAGTGGAGGTAAAATACCTCAGAAATTACCTACTCTTTCTTTTTAATAAGTGAAAGCTATTTGTCGTTATAGTATACTCTCATACAAAATCCTTTCAGTCTGAGAGATGGGCCACATCCCAACTGATCCACAGGGCTCACTTTCCAGTCCAAAAGAAATTTCTGTGGGTGATCTATCTCATCAAAAGACAGAAACTGAGCTGGCTGCAGAGGTCTCACCAAAGCTGAAATTCATCAGGTTTTTTCTATTCTGAGTTAACCTACTGTATCTGATTTAGGAAATAGGCTGGAGAAAAAAAATAATCATGTTTGGCTCGTTTAGATACCACCTATAAATACAGTTAATTTTATACAGGTTATGCATGGTTGTAAGATGCCAGGAAAGTATCTGATGCATAAAACAGGCCTTCCAGAAAACAATTCTACAGTAAATTATACTTTTGCTTATAATGAAGCTATATATAAACTACACAATGAGGCAAGTCATGCCCACATTGAACTGTTGAGTAGCGTGCCAAACCTGCAATTATTACCTCATTTTTCTTGATTCCCTTATTTCCCACACAATTCCATTTTTTTCCACTTTAAAAATGTTATTTTCTGTACAAAGCTCATGAAGGTCAAGTAAAATATTACTATCAGTATACACTGCATATAGACTGAATTCTTTCTCTTGTCCTTTCAGTCTTAAAGAGTAACAGCAGGATCAAGTTTTCAAAACCCACAGATGTCTCCCAGAGCACACGCTGGAGACTTTGTCTGATAAGCAGGTAGACTCTGCATTTTCACTTCTGCTTCCTCTCTGGTGGCGGTAAGTTTTAAAAAACTTGAATAGGGTGTTTGCTATCTAACCTAAGGAGGTGAGTGCATTGACATTCTCCATTTCTATCCTGTCTCATTGCATGAGAATGAATGAGGTTTTGAGAGAGTGTCACTGGAGAGGGGGGTCACTGCAGCCACTTTGCATCTATTCCTGGAAAGATCTGTGAATCCTGGCAGATACAAGCTTGGCTTTCATAATGCCATGTGCATATTTATATAACAAAGATTAAAGGCACATTTTGACAGACACTTGCTTTCTAAACTTGCTTATTACAAGGAAACAATGACTTTTCTTCCCAGGTGATATTTTAATATAATGAGAATAATCACAATGAGCAATCACTCTCTGAGCAGGTGCTTAGCATCATTGCCCTGTATTAGGAAATGTAAAGACCTGATATATAAAAATGAACCTCTGGTGTCCTGTAGTCTCTAGTAAATGAAAAACCATTTCCCTCCTGTCAGTTGAGCTGACATTAAGTTAGTGCAAATGAGGTCAGAATCAGGCCCAGAGATTATTCAATATATTGAAGAAGAAATAGTGAAGTGTTTTATCTGTCAATTAATTTTGTGTTTCCCCAAACTACTCTTATTGGCATCAAGTACACTGAATATATTTTAAGTATAAATACCAAATTACAAACCTGAGTACACTTCATTTGTGTAAGCCGTAAGTTAGAACTTGCTCTTACTGCTGGGAGTGGCATCAGCAAGATATGTAAATAAAGGAAAAATGATAACAGCCTTACTAAAGAAAACAGTAGCAAAATACACACAGCTAGAAGACCTTGCATTAAGGAAACAATGTACAACAGCAACATATACTGAGACCCCCTGCTAACTGTTGTTAGAGCAATGTGCATTCTGCAAGGATGCACCATAACTCTTGAAATCCAAAACCAAACTATTATCTTGCTAAACTACCTTCAAAGACAATATCCTTAAAATCGTTTGGTTGTTAAAAACCATCATACGATTTATAGTGTATAAAATTTACACTCTTAGATTTGTTCTTAGTCTCAATGTGTCTGTATGAATGTTCTTGATCATAGCTTACGTAACTGAATATAAATTTGTATTTAGCAAAAGGACACAGCTGACACACAAAGTTCACATTTATAAATAGTTTCTTATTCCTACTAATAATCCTTGGAAAAACTCAGGCTTCAAACTACTAGCCATGCAATTAATTGTTTTTCTGTGGTGATTGGAAGCCTCAACACATTTTGCTGTTTTTTTTAATCAGAAACTGTTTTCAAATTAAGGATTCTTGCTCAGAATTTGTGCCTGTACTTTGTACTTTCCAAGAAATTAATCTTAATAGAAAATGATTGAGTAAATGAACATGTGCTCCAAAAATCTATGCAGTTTGGAAGCTCCAGAGTTTTTTATGTGAAAAGCTGCACCTCAGATTAGTTTGACATATTGAAATGTTTCCCACCACTTTCCCTGTCTCAAACTGCTTGGGCAAGATGTTGTAGACAGAACAATATTTCTCTTAAAGTGGGGTTTTGACCACATAGATACCAGGGCAGTCTCTCACAAGGCTGTTTTTATCTTTTATTCTGGTGACAAGGTGCTAGTCTGATTGCTGTAATTAGGAATTCAACACATTCTAATACTGGAAAGCAAATAGCATTCTTAGTGCAAACCTTTACTTGAGGAAAAAAAAGAAACAAACCACACTAAGCTCTAATTCCCAGAAGTCTTTGAGAGAATATTTTAAAGCTGGCAGAGCAGAGATAAATGCAAAGAAAAGAAAACACTTTGAAAGTATGTTTCAAGCAAAACATTTCAAAGTACTTCCAATAGAAAACCAATAGAGACTTCCATTACTACTTTACTTCACAATTGTAAGGCTGTGCATATAATTTTTCTTAAAAAACATTCAATCTCCTCTGAGGAGTCACCACCCAAGCAGTCTTAATAGCAGCTGTCTGGGAGTTCAAGAGTTTAGACGACAAATAAAGGAAGTCCTGCTACTGCTGACTCACTTCACACCAAAGTAATTGCAGGTGACCTGAGCAAGGTTCTGCCTTGAACAAAACGAGGAAAAGTCAAAGAAATGGGCTGAGATGGGTTCTTTTTCTGTGACAGCTGATGGAACAAAGTTAACAATCTCTTGAATTTTAAGCCATTGGTGAAAGGAAGAACATCCAGCAAAATATATGTACTTCCTGCCAATCAGAAGAAGAGGGTACCTGAAAATATGAGAAAGCAAGCCTAAAGCATGGTCTGCAAGGCAGGTGGAAGAACGCCCTTTCATTAAGGCAGATACTCTGACTTTGGAAAAAATACAGATCAGGTCCCATTTTGTCCTCAAATGCTGTGTGGTGCTATGCAATGGCAAGATCTTACAAGCAGATCAGTCAGCAATACAGAAACTACTAGTCTGGGAAATCATAAATGTTGCAAAAAGCACATTTATTTTTCATACGTTCCCATGACTGAGAGGGTTATCTCCTCCAAGCCTATCTTTGCAGTTATGCACCAGAACATTCCAGAATAGTAAAGGAAAAGTAGCATCCTTCACACAAGATGCACTTTTGGATTCTTCTAACTACCCTCATAGTAAGACTTCATACAAGTTAAAATAGCATCACATAAGTTGAGACCACATCAGCCAAGAAGTCATTCTTTTGTTTACTAAGAGAAATTATGGATTCACAGGCACTAGTTCAGCTAGGATACTAATTGGATGTTTTGGAATCTTTGAAGTAGTAATCTATAACCATCAGAAAATACAGGCTTCCTCTGAAATCCAGTAGGATAAAAACAATACAAACAGTTCTGGGACTTTTAAGGGAGAAAATAATGACTGGATTCTGTAGATGAGTGGAGTTTCTGCATGAATTATCTAGAGACACTCTATCTTAGGAAAATGTCATTGCAAAAGCAAACAAAGTTGGGATTTTTCCAGGGCAGTTTAGAAGTGCTGGGAGCTACATCTTCCATTAGCACACAAAAGCCAAAAAAAATAAATGCATAAGGTATAGTAAAATATTTTGTAGATCAGATAGTTGTTTGCATTGCATAGGTACAATTAGTGCTGCTTTCCTGACCCCCTTGTCTGCATGTGGTACTCAGTGTTGGAAAACATAGAGCCACAGGTTGGAAGGGACTTTAAAGGACATCTAATTTCAAATCCCTGGCCATGGATAGGGATTCCGCCCTCTAGACCAGGTTACCCCATCCGCATCCTGGCCTTGAACAAATCTGTTTATTAACAGGTTCCTCCCTCTTCAACATGCAGGGAAAGCAAGGTACAAATCTCAGTTTTATGGACGTAAGTGTTACAATATTAAGGCTAACATCTCGAAAATCCCACTGAGACAGATCTCAGTTCCTTATTTCCCCAAGCAGAAGACACACTGCACCCAGGGTATTTATTAAGACTTTTTGCCTTGGGGTAGGATTTTGTACAATCACTTTTAGATAAAGGCAGCTACATAAAGATAGATTTCCCCCCAGATTTAGAACTAGCTTGATGAAGGGAATTATTGATTACTGATGAAATGCTAATACCATACTAAATGTAATTTATTCAAGAGATAGCTCTGCTGTTAATGAACAGAAACACTACTATGCCTGAAATTTACAGGATGATGTAAAAAGTAAAGCTCATACGCAAGGTGGTTTCACAAAGTATTTGAAGAGAATTTTTAGCCAAAATAGTAGATGAAAATTCTGGGCTTCCATTTCTAATACTGTATTGTTATTAATTCTGTATTTGATTGGAATACAGGAAAGAAGTAGCATCACAAACTGGCTATTTACTGATCAGCCTGTTGTGGGGCCCCCCAGACTGGTGGGGGCAGGGGTTGGGGTGCACTCCCTGGGTTTGCATCAGAGAGCCCTGTGATGGAACTGGGAGCCCAAGAACAGTCCTGGGATGTGAGCCATGTGGGGGGCTTAAGTCATCCTGGACAGGGAGAGAAGAGCAGTTGACTTGCTGGCAATGTGGGTTTTAGGGGAAATTTGTAGGTTTTGTGGAAACCACAAAATAGTCAAATGAAGCTCAGAAGGGTCAAGAAACTTGAGGCAGCAAAGGCAACCCTTCTCTGTGGCACTAAAACTTAGCATGGAAATTTTTGCAGATGACTTTTACCTCTCTGAAAATAGAAGCTGATAATGAAACTGTGGACTTGAATTTAATGATCCCAATGTGAAAGGGCACCTATAAAATGATTTCTCCTTTTGTTGGCTGCTTCTAACCAACAGTTTAGAAAAACATAAACAATTCGCAGCAACAAAAGGCTTTTTTTTTGTTTCCCTTGACCTGAATGCAGTAATTGCTACATTTATTTTGTGATTCTCTTTTTGGACAAAATAAAATAAAATTGATGATGAGCAGAGCAGAGGGCATGTGGAACCAAATGAGATAAGTGACAGATGGTCACTGAATGACCACACAAAGTTGTAACATCAGAGATCCTGGAAAGGACTCTGGTCCAGGCAGTGAGTAACATGGCATAGTTTCCTAAACTTAAATACGTACTTTTGAAACATAACTCTAAAATCACTCTGAAGTATTTTTAAAACTCCTCAATATTGTGCCTGTGGGGAAAGCTATTTTTTGAGTGTTGGCGGTGATTTCAGGACTGAATTTTGGCAAGCTCAGCTGAGTTCCCTCACTGCACAGTACATAGTAATGTTCATTATAATTATCTCAAATACTATCCATTTTGTGCAGAATTAAATTTGATCTAATTTTGAAATTAATTCAGACTCCTAACACCCAGGTGTATCCTGGAATCAGATTTTTCTTGGTAATTAGTGCACGACTCCTTGATGGTTAATTTTTAAAAATTTGTACAAAGCTCTTATTGCATTTTACATTACTGCTTTTTGATGGAAAATATTTAGCAGAGCAACAAATGGATCCTTTATTCTTCCCTTTCTGTTAGAGGCCAAGAAACCACGACAATGGACCATAAAGATCCCCACGCTTCCTCAGTGCTTTGCTCCTGAAGAAGCAGAACACCTTTCCAATCTCCAGGGCTGAAGCTCTGGAGAGTTTTGAGTGTTAAAAGTTTCTAATCTTTTATTCTGCTTTACTTATCTGGCAATACATATTCATGAGGAAGGTCATTATAGCAGCACCCAGTAGTGTGGCTCCAGTTTTGAGCAGTGGCACTGAAGGCTTAACAGCCAAACTCACAGAAGAGCTTTGCAGAGCTGAGCACCATGCAGTCAGGAGAAAGCAACATTCTGAAACCTAATGAAACTGAAAAAGTTTTCACCCAACTTATTGGGCTACCAGGGGAGAAAAGATTTCTAACTTATTTGTGTCTGTCTTCCTAGAGATTTTTAAAAGGCATTTTGCCTTGGGACTGCTCTGGCGGGTGCTGCATGCATGGATTTTTCAGGTGCTAGAGGAGTGCTGCATAGGAAAAATAGGGATGATGGAAAGAATGTCACAGAGTCAAAGAGCCTGGTCACCAAATTTCAGCAAAGAGTGGGCTGAAGAACAGTGAAAGGATCATGTTTGTTCTGCTACAGCTGTGGTCTGTGACCACCCCAGACCTTGGTAACAGAGTTAAAGATACCAAAAATCTTTTGGTGTAAAACAAACTAGCAACTAAATGAGCTTTGGGTAACAGATGCAGGAGTGAGATTTTAGAGGAAACTCCTGGAGATCCCTTAGACTGCCTGAGCCTGAAGGAACTCTGCGTGTACTGGGGTTACCCCAAACCTGTCCACTGGCCCCAAATGCAAGCATACAAATGAAGCCTTATGGCATCCCTCCTGTAAATGACCCTTCTCAAATACCCAGCTACCTTTCAGTATCCTGCCTCACATCAGTCTATTTGTACTCTCAGTACACAATAAAACTATTTTTCAAGTGATTTATAGTTTCAGGATAGTAAAACTGTGTGCAGATTACTTAAAGACTAATCTATGCTAGATAAAATGTTTCTAGCATTCAAATAGGCATATTTGTTAATATTTCATTTAATACAAATGACTGCCCAGATCAATGCCAACACATTTCAATGTATGCAAGTGTGGGTGTGTTTGGATGAGTGGGTGATGGTATATGTATAACCAGTGTATTTCAATACTACAAATTGAATATTAATTTCCTATAAACTATTTTGCCAGAGCATTACTTAGGCTCATTAGATTCAAGTACCTGTGAACATACGAGAGGCAAAGAATGACACAGCAAGACAAAGGAGAGCATTCCTAACCCCCAGCATTGAGGAGGAAGGCCATTTTCACCCATTCTCCTCTATTTGTGCCCCAACAGGAGGAACATGCAATGCTAATGCTGGAGGCTGATGCTACAATGTATTTTCCTGCAGGGGACTACAGAAGCAAGTGAAAAGAAAAAAAATGGGAGTGAGTCCATTGTATGTAGTCTCAGTCTGCTAGGATCTGAACCGAGATCTCGTTCCCACTGTCTTCCTAGGACCTGGCAGCTTTTGGAAGAATCCTGCCCATTTTGGGATGGGTGATCAAGTCTGGGTCCTGAGTGTTTTTCCCTTTCTTTATTGTCAGCTTTTATCTTCACTGGTCTTCAGGATTGGCTGACCCTGCACTGCAGTCAGGGTCCTCCACCTTTCAGTTTCAGTGATTATAAGGTAAGATTTTATTGTAGCCAAGCCATATCACTGCTGTGGTCCTTGAGAGAATTTCTGTACCTTCCCTCACATATCTTTATTCTGCCTATGATAATGATTGTTTCTTCTCCTCTGAACATCATGTTCCCTGCTCTTGACTGTGTGTCAAGTGGCTGTACCTGACATATCTGTCCTCGGCCTCCTGACCCATCCTGGGCATTGTCCAGTTCACTGCAGGGTTACCTGAAGTGCATCTGGAGCATTCCTACCAGCCTTGTGGCAGCTTAATTTTAGTTGTTTTTGAGGGAAGAAGTGATTTTCCACAGCTAAGATAGCTTTTATCAGAATATTCTTAATATTAAATAATGATGCCACTCAATGAGTTAAAACTACCACCCTCTAGAGACTATTACAAATTCAGTAACCTTGGCAACAAAATAAAAAGCAATTCTGATTTAGTTGTTTAAAATAAGGAAACTACACCCTTACATGTCTGAACATATTGTTAATAGATTGGTTTAGGTTGTTATTTTTCTAATTGTATGGCCTAATTCTACATTTCCTCCTCTTGCTTCCTTAAACATTCTAGTATTGGAAAATAACACATTTTCTTCACATAAAACTTGTCTTACATCAGAGAACATCACCTGATCAGGGAAAAAACCCCACAACACTTGTCCCTGAAACTGAGTCAGAAAATGTTCAGCAAATGGTGCAGGTGCCTATAGAAATTCTGGTCAACTGACCATAAACAGAAAATAAAAATATGCACTCAGGTGAGTTTTTGAGGCAAACTGAGTTGTCATTCATTATTATTTTCATATCGAATTCTTTAGAGCATGTATAAACTCGCTCTATTCCATGAAGAGGTTAGGAATCAAGAATATGAATGTTTCCTTCAAAGCAGAAACCTTTTTCGGCTCCAGAAGATGAGCTGTGTGCTAAGAGACAAGTTCTGAGTTTGGACAGTGTTGCTAAACACGGAAATACCTGGGACTAGTGGGAAAAGGTTGGGTGGCTGTGTGCCCCAGCACCCAGCATCCCTGAGGTCACTGGTGCTCTGCACCTCCACAGGGCTTCACAATTGAAAGTGATCTTATATTTGGCTGCCTGAGATTTTGTACTTCCTTTTGCAAATTATACCAAGGTAATACTCTCATTCACTTCTGCAGTTTTAAGCAGTAAGTTCAGGCCATCTAACAGCAAACTACAAAAAGTGCTGTCTGTTTCCTTTTTTAAGTTTGTGAAATAATTTTTTTCCCCAAGCTAGTGATAATATGGATTTGGAGCACAGCTTTCCCAGATTTATTTAATAAAAGGTTACCATTTTTCTTCTAGCAGAAACAATCAGAGAAAAGAAAGCTATTCTACTCCACACAATGGAAAGTAGGATTATAGAATAAACGCAAGGGAGATAAGAAAGGTGAATCAATTTAAATGACCTTTACTCGAGCTTCATTGAAACAAATGAATAAGAGGATTTATCCACCAGAAAATAAAGCGGAAAGAAGAAAATAATGACTGAATAGCAAACTAAAGGAAAAATTCTAATTATATTGGAAGAGTTTTGCCAGAGTTTCTTAAAATTAAAACCAGCTTAGAGTATGTTAAAACATGTATAGATTAAAGCTGAGCAAACATAATAAATGCACTTGGACAGCTAAGCTAGGAGTAGGATAGAATGCAGTGCTTGCAGCTGAGAAAGGGCTTTGCCTATTTGCACCATTAACCTCCTAAAATTTAGTCCTCTTACCTTATGGATCATCTGTTTCAGAGATTAATTGGCTCACTAATACCATAAAATCCTGTTTTTATACTTCTCACATAGGACAGGATCCTAAATAGCCCATTGCAAAGCTAGGCAACAACAGCAAGTAAGTGGAGTTTTAATGGTTTTAATGGTGTCACAAACAATAGTGGTAAGGCTCAAGGTCCAGAGTGTCAGCTAAACCCTACCCCAGGTACATGGGATCCTCAGCCTGGCACTTGCCTGGCTGTGCAAAACAGAGGCATCCCTGGGGCAAGGGGCAAGTGCCAAGTGTGCAAATGCCTGCTGCCTGGAGCTGCTGGGAGCTGGAGAACACCAACACCCCTCGCAGCTCCTGGACCCTGGCCGGAGCCTTTGCTGCTCCCAGCCAGCTCACTATGGCTGCTGAGCACCCTGAGCAGCATCTGCCTTCCAGTGGTGGGCAGAACCTTATGTGGGTTGTTTTTTCCCCCCATAAATACTTTTTCATAGTTGCAAAAAAACACCTTAAATTAGTAAACTGCACATTCAGTTCTTATGCCTTTTTTGTTTGCTTAGTTTAAACCTTAAAGCTTTGCCTTCTTTTGATATGACAATCAACCAACTAAAACCATTAATTACATGGTGATAAATTTCTTTCAGTGCACAGATACCAGGGTAATAGGTTTAAGCAAAGTAATGGAATTTGGCAGCTTTCCTTCCCTAGCAAGATTATGTCAGTTGGTCGTAAATCCATCGATCCAGTGAGACAGTAATTAGTTAATTTAATGAGAATCAAAGATTTTAGCCTGCAGAATTTACAGTACTAACAAGACAAGTTATTTTTGGAAGCTATTTCCAATAAAAACACTTCAATCAGCCAACAAGAATATTGTCTCTTGATTAAAAAATGGAGCATCATTTATCGCTACCACCACAGGGTTAGGCTGATGCTGGAAAATATTCTGTGCTTACACTGGTATTGGCTACAGTTAGAGAGTGCCTGTTTTAAGAACATTAATATGAATCACATTTGTGAACACCTTCTTAGGGTGCAGCCATGTGCATGGATGGTTCTGCTTCTTGTTAATTATTTTCCCACCAGTGAGGAGATTTCTGCTGGGGCCTGATTGCTGTGGCTGCCAGAGAGCTGCCAGGGGCAGTACAGTAGGCAGGGGAAACAGGGCTCAATTGCAATAGGCAGATTTGCTTTGCAGCAAGATATGCTCAAGAAATATTTGTTTCAGCTGAGGGGCTCAGCAAAAGCCAAACATGCAGGAAAACTGTGTCAACCTTGCACAATACTGGAAACTCTTTGCCATATCTCTAAAGCATGATTAATTGTTCTGAAGATACATCCTAAGCCTGGCATTTGATTTAAGTCTACAGAGATGTAGCACTTCTGCTGTTAGCAGAAACAAGCACAGAAACTCAAACTGCTCCACAAAAGAACAAACCAAATAAAGCCAAGCAGGAGCCAACTAAAGGAAAAAGGCAGCCCACAAGCCTCTGTTCATTCACCTGTGCTATGCAGAGGCAGGTGTAAAAGCATCGAGCCAGCCAGCCATTCCCCACATCTCCTCATGCCCCTCCCACATTATGACTGTGCAAGGGACCTCTGGTAAGCAAATATGTTCTGTGGAGGAGTGTCTCCTGCAGCCTCAAGAAGTCAGGTGTAAAGTAGTCACCACAAAGTGGGAATTATTGGAAATGCATACCTTTGCTTTTGTTGACCATGCTTGCACCACACGAACTGTGAACAAAGATGCTGTGGAAAGCGGGAATATTGCTCATGTCTGGAACTGTCTCTAATTCTGGCTTTCACCATAGACTTCATGGATCCTTCCATGGGTGATATTATTTATTCTCCAGCACCCATATTGCAAACAGCCAGAACACTTCACATGGCTCTAAGAAAGAAATGTGAAGATGAGAAATACTGTGTGGCAAAACTTTTTTTATAATATAAATATTTAGAGGGGCCTGAGTTTCTGAGGTGTTTATTCAAAAGTATCTTCAATTTACAGCCAGTACCAGAATCACTGCATAATACCCCCATCATGCAAGTACTAACTCAGTTTACACATAAATATAACAACTTTTTCTCTTGTATTTCTCTTTGCTTACATTTGAGTATAAAAATATTGCGATTAAATTGGGGAATTAGATGGCTGAGTACTTAAACAATTCCCTTACCAGAAAAGAAGAACTATTTAACTAAAAAAGTCAATGTCTTCTCTGAGGATGTTTTAAATATTATTTACATCTTATAAATATTTAAAGACCTGCATAGACTCTAATGGATTTTTGAGGAGAAACAAAACAACGTGTTTATGAACAACAGCATCTTATCTTCTTCTAAACTAATTAAACAAAAAGTAAATCCTATGTTGTGACTGTGTTTTGAAAATTACCTTGGTTGAACTAGATTGTATCTCTGTTGAGATATAGTCAGCATTTTGCTGAAAATAACACAGATGTATTTCAGCTTAAACAGGTAAAGCTGCTGCTACAGGAACATCACACAGACTTAAAGAACCAACATGAAGGCTCAGGTTTCCCATCCTTGCTTTCTTTGCTGCAAATAACAAGCCCTGGCCAGTATCTGACTCCCATGCTCATTTTACATGCCTGAAAACAAGACCTTTATTGTTTAAAAGAGTAGTCATGATGTTTCTGAGGGGGTTAAAAGCGAAACTGAATCTGATTAACTTTGTGAATTAAACCACTCAGTGCAATAATTTATTTCTCCCTGATTGTAGTGACAGAGTATATTGAAGCATGTAAGTACATATTTACACAGGTCCTGTCACCTGAAGGGGAGCACAAATTCAAGCCTGTGGAGCGGTGATTTGTTAGATAGGGACTCACATGGTGTATTTTGGTCAGTTTTGAGGAAAGCTCCCCAATTTCTACAAAATCTCAGCTTTCACTGAGCAAAATGAATACAATGAATGCAATGAATGCAAACACTTCAAGTTTTTATCATTTTTGAGTAAATAAACATCTATTTCATTATTGCTCTCTGTGCTAAATGAACATTTTCCACTTGGTAAATGAGCCTGATAATGAATACAAAAACATCATTTGCACATATTTTTAAGACAAAATAGTCGTCTGATTTCACTTATATCAATACAATACTGTTGTAAGTGAGAGGAGAGAAAAGGTCTTGTTACCATAACCCTGTAGAAAGTTAAAGTGATGTGAATACTGTGGTTTTTTTTTCCTTTGGTTTCTTTTTTTCAATGCTCTGCTTTATTCTCACTGAATGCATTGACAAATGTTAAGATGAAACCTCAGCTGAAGGAGATTCTGCAGAATTACTGGCCCCCTAGCAACACTGTTACTATGCACAAGGAGTACATAAAACCTTATTCCCCTAAAAGACTGTGTTTGAGAAGGGAATAAAATTTTATTTTCTTTTTAAATAAAGATAAGGTGCTCGCAAATGTTTCACATACCTCTAAAAATACTGTAAGCACAATTTGAATAGACACAGGATTCATAATACAAACTCGGAATGATGACTGTGGTACTGAAGCAGGTAACTAGTGGAACCAGAGATACAGATCTTTTCTGTGAAAAGCCTGTTCCTCCACTATGAATTGGGAGAAACAGAGCATTTGATTTTGATTCCAGAGAAATAGGAGTAAAGAGGACAATAGCCTCCACAAAGGGGACCTGCTATAATAGGAGAGGGCACGTGAATGGGGAAGGCTTGTGGCAGCCTAGTTATCGTCCAGGAGAGGCCCAGGCCTGCAGAGAGAGCTGCTTCACAAAAGACAGTCCTGCAAGAAAGCAAACTGAATAGGACAGGAAAATGAACCTTTTCACTGGCCAGATGAAGGATGCACTCAGAACAATGTGCCTCCAGGAATAAATCCTCTTTCTCCTCTCTCAGCAGCTTACTTAGGAACCAGAGCCTACCGAGGACTAATAATTGCAGTGAGTTAATGAATATGTGCTGTATTGGTGCAGCTTATGAAGCATCTGGCAATTTTTTAAAACTATGATTTGTCCTCCAAACTCTTGCTAAGGAAGAATCATATCACTATACATCTCTAAGCAAATTCTTTGAACATGTTGCTTCTAGTGATTGCATATTTTCTCTTTATCGACCAAAGCATCTGTGAATTGCTGTACAGTGCAGTACATGCCTCAACTCACTTGTAAAAATGGCTTCACTAAGACGCATAGGGTTATACCCTTATATATTTTGTCACCTGTCGCTGTCATCGGGATGGCGGACGAGACAAATAACCATGCAGCAGCTTCAAGTATCAGAACACAAAAGGCCAAAAGGCAAGAAGCCCAAGGCCAAAGGCCCCCAAAAGGGAAAGGCCAAAGGCAGGAGTCCCCAGGAGCCAAGAGCACAGGCCAAAGGCAGGAGCCAAAAGACACCACTTTATTTTGCCAGGTGCCTTTTATACATCTCTTAACCTTCAGGCCACATTCTCATTGGCTCTCATGCTACTGCCCCACATAACATGGATTACTTACAGCTGAGATTAATCTAGAACAAAACACAACTCCCTGATCACAGGTGCACATCCCTGCTTCGCTGATGTTGAAAGTTCTTATGGGCACCGGCTGATAAGCAAAACTGATGTCAGCAAGGCTTTCAGACTGTCTGTTTCTACAGTCACAAGAAACAAAGGGGTTGTTTTTGTTTGGTCCGAATTCTAAATAGCTGTACTGCAGAGCTCAGCACCACTGCCATCAGTACCTGCTGGGGACACATACCCAACAGGTTCAGCAGCTTCTGCCACATCCTGACGGAAGGAATGTGAACAAGCCTTAGCAAAAATGTGGGTTTTCTTTTCCCCTCTAAAAACCACCTTTTTCCAGCAGCAGGCTCTGTAGTCTGTTTTACTTTTCCAGCTGAGCAGACCCAGTGCAGATGCAACCCAAGGTAAAAATGTAAAAATGCTTTTCATTTTTACACCCACGTTCACAACAAGTCTCTCTCATTGTTCGTGCTTGCAACAGAGGTTACCAATTATACTGCATGTCTTACATGGCAAATGTTTACAAGAAAATTACATTGTTTATATATTTTTGCTGCAGTTAACAAATTATCTTAAATGTCAAGTTGCTTGATATAGAAATAAGGGAGCCTACTGTATGCTTTAAAGCACAATTGTTGGTAAATTGCACTCGGCACAGAATTACAGACATTTAAACATCATTCAGAAAGAAAATACTTTCCCAAGGGATTCATCTGACATCATAAACTATGAAAATGAAAGCTTAACCATTTATAAGTGTCATCAGAACAAAACCATGCCATCTTCTGAGCACAATTAGTCACATGCAGTTAAGGGTTTAACACTCGCACTGTACTGTATTGATCTCTTATTGCTTTCATGAAATTAATTTGATAGCTGTTCACTTATCATTCATTGTGCTGTGAGCTTCAGAGGGCATCGAGAGCACAAAGGAGGAGGGCTCATGGATTGGACCCAGCAGTTTGTGGCATAATGACAGAAAAGTCAGCTGCATCTATCATTCTGCATGTAAGAACCATCCATAACCATCATCCTTGTCCTAACCACTGTCTTCTATGTCACTCTGGCAGCACTTTTTATCAGCTAGGACCATTAGGCATTTAAAAAATCAGTGTTTTCTGTTTTCACACAGAGGTGTTGCCAGGTGTTGCAGGTGCAGTTCAGGGCAGCAATGAGCTGGCACCCACTCCTCTGCTCAGCCAGTGCTGGGTGGTAGGAGCATCAGCACAGCAAGTCCATCTCTCTTAGCTCCATAGGCAGGTTGGTGAATCCCAACAGCTTCAGATAACACCCACCACCTCAGGAAGTTGGTGGTGGTATACTAGTCTCAGTGACCAGTTCCTTTTCTCCTCAAGGCTGACTCACTGCCTGGGAAGATTTTTTGACCCATCTGGAATCCTGCCCTACTACATGACTATATGCATGCTTGCCTCTTCCCCTCAATATCCTAATAGTCTTCTATGAAAAATCTAGCTCTGCATATCAAAAGTGCCTAATTTCAATGCCCTTGTTTTCCTCCTGGAGCCTCCCTTACTCACTCAATACACATGAGAAGAGATGGTCTCCTGCCTCCATGCCTGTCACTTTGCTCCCTGACACTGCACTGCTGTATTTCAGCAGATTGAGAGTATGGCCTGTTCCACAATATAACAATTTGCTGGTGTTTTGCTACTTCTAATATAAACCCTTGTTTATTCCAGAGTTACAATGATAAATCATAAATATTTGCCCTGGTCTTTGTCATGAGTATAATTCTAATGTTTCAGAAGAGCCTCATTAGTGCTCTTGCCTATTTAAATGGAGTAGCAAACAGGATAGACAACTCACACAAGACTGCACTAGCAAACTATAACCCATCCCTGTCACATACTTTAGTGTTGTCTTTCTGAGTCTTTCCTGCAGCAGATCACCAGCCAGTGCAGAGGGAGCTTTAGTATTGATTATGATGATAATGTAACATGATTTGCACTTGCTTCATGAATATTACATATTTCACATGGATAATAAGGGGAACAGTGTAAATACCCTAAGAAAAGCCATAATGGGTCATGGAATTCCAGAAAGAGAAAGAAAAATATAGTTGTTGAAAAGTATTTTGGGGAAATCTGAATCAAACAGTCTTAACAAAACTGGCCGCAGAAACAGGAATTAGAACAGCCTCAAGAAGCATGTCATTTCCAAGTATTTTCTTTCAAGTAACTTGTGATTTAAAAGATGAACATCCTATGCAGATTGGTGTTAAAAATGAGATTAGATTGGCAAAAGGAAAAGGAGAAAGGAAAACAAAACCTGTTCAAAATTAGGGAAAGGTGAAAGAAATGCACACATTAAAAACAGTAAATTGTCACTCAAGTGACAGTGACAGGACTATGACAGGTAAATAGAAGGATTTTTTTTTCTCAAAAACAGAACCATTTCAAGAATTTGTGACTGTGTCTTCTTATTAACAATAATATGTATTTGATCATTACAGACTATGAAAAATGACAGTAACAATTTTCTTCAGCTACAAGTGCTTATGAAGGAAGATTGGTCTACAGCAGCCCAAAGTCCACAAATAGCTGATGACAATAGGCTGGTCCCAGTCAAGTCCCTGCACTCCATGTGTGCCTTTTCTACAAGGTGAAGATTGTATTTGTTATAGCGTCTTTTCCCTGAGCTTTATATATGGGATACCATCTCATAGATCAGATCACATTTCATTATCTTTCGTGGTAATGCTTGGGCCATATATCATATTTTCTAATAAATCTGAGCTTTGCCAGCCCAGCAGGCTATCATAATGTTACCTTGCAAAATAGTGCTTTCAGCAGTGGATACACAGGGCTGCATCTTTCACATGGGTTTTTTTGCAGTTTATCAAAATGAAACATGACATCTACTGTAAATGATATTCCCATTTAGTGCTTAATGATACATCTGCTTCCTATCATCCACAAATTCTGATGGTTTGTTAAACAGATATTTTGTTTAGGGACAACCTGGATGCCAAACTGAAGGTTCATTATCTTCAGCCTATCAGCAATGGAAGCTGATGTAATTATGAGTTGGGTCTGTGAGCTAAAATATCTCAGGTATTACAACAAAAAAAAAGTTCACAAATAGTGGATTTAACACCACGATGACTTCTAGATAAAAAGATCAGCTTCAAAATTTGAGATGTCATCAAGCACTGTTATTGCTTTCCACTCAAAGGGTAAAAATGGTGGTCTGCCAACAATAACTCAACCCAGAAGCTACCACTACAGGCATGCAAAATGCGAGAGAGTACGTAATAATATTTTCTCATTAGCTTCTGGTGCACTTGATAAGCCATGTGAACACATTCAGAATTTCATGGGATTTGGGAATTTCATGGGAATACAAAAGCCTGTTGCTGCAGCCCAAGGCTGTGCCCTGTTCCACAGTCTCTGGGCTGGTGCCACTTTCTGCTGTCCAGTACGCAGCAAGGCTCAGGACCTAACATTTAGGCAATTAGTTTCCAAGGGTTTGGGACTGGCAGAACATGCAAATTATGGTAGACCTACAGCAAGGTGTAATTTCTGCAAGTTACACTGTAAGAAACTCCAAATGCAGTTTCTGTCTAAATTAACATTATATTTTCTTATTTTTGTTTTCCTCTTAGACTCTGAACTTTTATAGAATCAATGGAAGTCTCAGTGGTATAAATTAGCTCTTACCTCCACCAAGACAACAACCTGAAAGAGTTAAATGTACACGGTTTTGTTGTCAGGCATACGCAGTAAAATAGCCCCACAGTTACCTTGTGATTTGTATCCTAACTGTACATCCAGAAAAAAAGAAAAAATCTCCTCTTTCATATGTGGGGATAGGCTTTTGGGCAGACTGGTGTGTGGAAAGTGGGCACAGGCTCCTTTCTCCATTCTGCTCACTCTGGAGGTCATCCTAGGTAGCAGATGGCTCTCTGGTCATCACTCACAAACCTCACTCACACAGCTCTGTGACAATGCATTAAGCTATTACAGGCTGACCATGATCCCGAGCATCCCAGGGGTACGGCCTTGTCAAAATAAAGTCGACCTCTGAATGATGCTCCAAATATTAAGATATCTGAGGTGTTACTGGAAGAAGACAGAAGGTTTACTTAATGTGAGCCTTTCACCCGAATTTCCAGCCATTGTCATGCTTACATCAGGTTAAAGGAAGGAGACAAATAATTATTTTTAATCTTACCTGTCACTAAGTGTATTTCCTCCCAGGAAAGCTGATAGTTCAAGAGTCACACCCTAAGAACCATGTTTTGGCACCTGTTTCAAGAGAGAGAGTAGCAATCCATTATTCTGAAAGACAGTTTAATATTTAATGAGAAATTAATTTTTTAAAAAAATTACCTCTTTTAAATGAAAACTCTACCACCACTTGAGAAGACCATATATACCTCCTTACCTAAAGTCTCTAGCTCTGCTAAATTCTCTTTCTGCCAGGAGGATCTTTTCTTTTCTGACACTGCAGGAAGGCTGGGAATGAGAAGGTTGTGATGAGTGCAGACATTTCTACACATCCCATCCTAGAATGGGGACTGAAAGCTGGATTCTGTCTCCCCTCTCACTCATGCCATCAAAATAATGCTCATTTCCCTATGCAGCTGCTCCCTTTTTCTCCATAGGGACACTGATGCTTTAGCTGACACCTGAATGCCATCCCTCAGCCCTCTCCCTCCCACCACCACTGCAGCCCCGTTGCTGTGTGCCAGGGCACAGCAATGCTGATTGAAGCAAACCCACCATGCTGACATTTTACTAGTCTTCATTTTCTACTTGCTGTGCTCCAAACTGGTTTTAATTCTCTCCCTCCAGTTCAGCTGTCAAATGAAGGAAAAAAGTAAAAAAATGACCATTACCTCAGATATGTCCCACATGACTCAAGTTCTTCATTGCATTCTCAGACTCAACTCCTGGAATTGCATGCAAACCTCTGTAGTTATTAGTGGAAATTCACTTCACACAGACAAAAATCTCCAGCTCAGCAGCGGAAGTTATGTCAAAAACAGTTTGGCTGTGTAAAGCTCTTGATGAAAGGAAAATATGATGGTCAAATTGCCTTCAGTCATGTGTGTTCCTCCTTGGCCTGGCACAGACTGCATGAGATGAATGGAAGGACTGCCATTGATGTCAGTGGGCTGGAGATCCAGTTCTTGATGCCCGTGCTTTGAGGGACAGAGCAAAGAGCACCTTTGTACTGCTTCTGTCTAGGTAATTTTAATTGTGGCAGTGGAGTGAAACAGTACCTGTACCTAAAGGATGGAAAAGGGAATGTTAACAATTCTGTGTTAGTGCTGCAAGACAGGGTGAATTGCCTGTCAGTGAAAATAATGAGGAGTCTGGAGATGTGTTTGGTGTTTTTAGAGAATATTTAAAGAACTGCTGCCTCTTCTCTCTGTAAGTGCAGTGCTGACTTTAGTTAATGTGTACAGTGGCCAAGTATATCCTTGCTTACTGAGGTGGAGATATCTTCTCCTCCCCAGCTCTCCTCCTCCCTGGTCCAGCTTCTGCTGGACACAGCTCCCAACTTCTCTTCTCCCAAGAGCAGGACCTAATCACCATCTGACACACCTTTTCTCCTCTGAAAGACCCTGCCTGCCCTCTCTGTGCAAAGGTTCCCTAGGGCTGCTGGGCAATTTCCCCCTTCCACTCTCCTATGGGAATTGCCCCCACATACATTATGTGCAAGACTAGTCTGAACATGCTGCATATGTCTGATGATACAGGCAGTACATGACCAGAGGATTAGCAAGCGTTTTATGCCACAGGGAGCTGCAGCTACTGAAATTTTCCCTCAGGACAGGAGAGTCACTCTATCCTGCTGCTTGATCCTTAAAATAACCTCTATATTTTCCTGCTTGCAAACTAGTTCAATTTTCTGAAGATTAAATTCTCTCCACATTAATGATGAAGAAAATCAGCTTTCTTACAAGAAGTTTCTTTAACATTTCCCTCGGCTACAAATAAATCTAATCTTTGAGAAGCTGTCTTTTAGCAGGAATGCCTGGGACTTGGAAATGCTCATACTCTTACTGGTATTAGAGGTCACTGCTCTTCTCAGCACTTACCAGAGCTGAAATAATAAATAGCTTGTTATTTCTGTTTAGAAACGTGTCTAGGCTTGCACCCGCTAGTAACCCTAGTGTAGCAAGGAAAGATTAAACATTCAAGCAATTTAGCTTTGTTCCAGTTCATTTTCAATTAACAGGAGAAAATCCTGACATAATAGGCTATCAGACATAATAGGCTATTTTTGGTTGGAGGTTAGTTTATCTGTCTGACAAAAGTAAGCATTTAGGCTTACAAGTTAAGCACACTAATGTTGTTACAAATGTAATTTATTAAAAAAAAACTTTAAGAAAAAAGAACAAAACATTAAAATACTGTTTTCGAAGGTATTTTACCTTTCCACGAGGTTTTAAACTGGTAAATAACCCTAAATGAAATCTATACAAACCATATCAAGGAATAAATAATTATAATTATAATATAAGGTTTTATTTCCTAACCTCTTATTTTTCTATATATTTATTTGCTGTACTTGGGATGTAAAACTTGCTCTGGACCAATTTAGCAAAGTTGCTTTTGATACCATTCTTTGCTGTCTTATCCACGTTAAGCTGGGAAGGCTTAGCCAAATACCCATTTTCCCCAACGTATTAGGCAAGAAGATGCCTTCTGAAGACACCTTCCTGTCTTTACAGGCAGGATGAATATGAGTGCAGGGATTTAAGAAGGTTGGCTGACCAACACTTTCCACTGAGGTTCAATACTGCCACCAAACAAAAGCCAAAAATCAGTCTCCACAGACTGATGTTAATTTGTTAGGAAAAGCAAAGACTCCTCTTTATGTGGTAAATGAGGTCCAGCAGTTTTCATAAGTAGAAGATCAGAAAGTAGAAGGGTGAAGAGGAGAGCAGATGTATGTCAGCATTCTAGGGTCAAATATCACATAAATAGTTACATTTGAAAACACACATATCACAATTTAACAGATTTTTCTATTAAGAAATCCTTTCCAAATTACTTTTCCTCAAAACCAATAAGAACTCTGACTAGAACTTCCTGCTTCACCCACTCCCAAGATGTGACCTTTTCTGCTTTTCTGTGTTTCCTGTGTTTCTCCCTGTCTTTGAAAACTCATAAAACCATCTCTGTTTTCTGCAAAAGACAGAAGCCATTAGTGAGCATATATCAGTGAGCTGCATTTGGAAAGGTGGAATGAAAGAAAGAGGATAAGAAAAAATGTGAAAAATGCAAAAAGTCCCAGACAGTTTCTAAGTTGTCTGATACACTTTAGATTTACACATCTGGCAAAAAAACTCTGGTAAGAAGTAATAAGAAAGTTACAGAGGTATGAGGAATCAGCAGTGCAGAGGACATTTTGCATCTGTGAGAAATGCAGGAAAAAATCCCACCATTCTCATTCAAATCCCACCATTTTGACAGAATTAAAAAGGAATACTTTCAAAAACAACAAAGCATCACAGTCACCTTTCCTCTACCAGTTCTCACTGACCAAGCATTTCCTCTTGCCTGGTGACAGAAGGAAAAACTGTATATCCAGCCCCTCAGGGACACAAAATGCTCCAGTTCCAGGGCAACCTGTGGTTAGGAAATCAATTGAAATGAAAACGATAAACATTTGAGATCATTGGGGAGTTAATGATCCTCTTACAGCCCAAAGACACCACAATTATGGTAATCTTTACACAAGACTGAGAACTGCAACTCCTCCCCTAAGCACACATAAACCTCCCATGGGATTGAGTGTTCCTGACAAGCCAAGGTGTCACAACGAAGCTGTATCAAAGGGAAATGTAGGACAGCCACTATTCCGGGCTGAAAGGGAGGTCTGGTTGGTGACATGCTTATGATAAAGGGACACATCTTCTTGTCTGTGAGGTGTTCTAGTCTTCTTTTGTGTTTTATTTCTGACTCACCTGTACATTATTTTGGCATCTTTGTACTTTGCCACCCCCCATTACAAAATGGAAAGACGAGGAGACAGAAAAACAACCCCTCTGGGACACGGCTGGCTGCACCTAGGCAAAAAACCTCATTGCGGGGAGTGGGGAGCGTGTTCCTATAGAAAACTGCCTTGGTGACCCGAGACCCAGCCTCTCCCATCGCCTCCCCATCCCTAAACATTTCCCAGACTCTGATAAGGGAATGCTGATAAGGTTCAGAAGTGGAGTGGGCAGCCGTAGGTCCCAGTCATGCTCTGTCTGCTGGAAAGTTTCAGAAACCCAAACATATTGATATTTAAAGAGTTTTCAGTGACAAAACTTTGATTTTTCTTTCCTTTAGCAAATCTATTTAGTCTTCTTTCTTAGTTGTTCTGGGTAAATAAACATCAGTCAGAATCACACACTTTGGGATTCATACCCGAGTCAGAAATTTTGCTCTAGTTTTCTATTTTTATCCATGTAGCTTTTTATTTTATCTATTTGTCCTGCACAGCTTGTTTATCTCCTGTATTCTTCCAGCCCACTTCTGTTTGCTTCGTGATTTGTCTCTTAGCACATTGCTATTCCACCTTCCCAAAAATAAAAACTCTTGATTTGCTTGTGGAGTGCTCTGCCACCCACCACTGCAATTTATAAAGACCTGTCACCACATTCAAGTGCCAATCTTCCTCAGTGAACAAGTACCACTCAATGGTGCTATACATCCTTCTGCAACTTCAGATTCTGCACTAGATCTGACAGACCCAGGCTAGGATGAGAAAATTTTGAAGTCAAAATTGGATGGATTGGATTGGAAGGAGGCAGCAACTTTCTGTCACAGTCTATATGTCCCATGGACTGATTTTTCTATCTGTTTGCTGTCCCATAATGCTCACTCACCGTTTATACAAGAATTTGTCTCTTTTTTGCATCTGCAGAAACAGTGTCATAAATAATTTACCATCTCCCTGCTTGCAAGTTGGCCTCTTTCTAGAAATTTGTGCAAACGAGATATTTATCATGTGTTTGATATATGTTTCCCTCCTTATTCTACTTGTTCAGAGCCTGCCTCCTCCCTCCCAAGCAACACCAAAAAAACAGTGGCATACTTAGTCCAACAGGAAATTTCTATTATTTACTTCAAAGAGAATAAAATATTAATTTTGAGCCTAAATACTAAGATTCTCCATTCTTGATGAAAATATTTCAGTTGAGTAACTATTTTACAGAGCTACATTAACATAATTAGCCAAAGCTTACTCTCCCTCCCCCTCCCATGCCCAGATGTAGAACCATAATTTATGCCTTTTTGAAGATCACCTAGTCTTCAAAACACAGAATTAGATGGGTAGTTAATAGGACTATCTCAATGCTGAAACAACCTCTTTTGCCTTAATCACTGACTGAATAAAGACAAATTTGTAGAAATTGTTCTCTGCAAAATAGGCAATTACATTTAAGAACATTTGTTACTCTTTAAACATGCAGATCATAGAAACTGTGGTTATAATTATGGTGTCAGACCTCTTTTGTCTGTATTTTAACACAAGTTAAGGTTTACATAGTAAGTTATTTTAAACAGGGAGCAGACTTAACTAAAAGTCAAAACTGATGCAGTTTGTCTTTCCTAATCAAAAAAAAAAAAACCACAGAAAATCCTGACAATCACCACTGCAAAACTCCAATATTATGCTTATGAAAGGAAACCAAATGACTTCTCAGAAAAGAAGATGGGCATCTCAGTGGAACTATTTAATCTGAAAAGCAGCAAATTGTGTGACTGAGTGATTTGACTCCAGAGCAAAATTTATGCAGTGAGGACTTCTGGGAACAGCTGGGTCATGCTCAGTCCAGATCACAACTACTGGGACTGAGGCAGTTTTCCCACTCAGAAATTCTTTTGAAAAAACCACAAACCACTGCAAATCTGAGACGGAAATCTTAATTTTTCATTTGCAAGAGGATTTTCTGCAATTTTCTGATTGATTCTCTCACTTTAACCTTTCTAGAAAGTTTCCATCCTTTGACCTTTATTAGATTTTGCACATGGATTTTTCTTTACTGTAACTTAAAAATATTAACATTTGTTACAAGTTTTAGGAGAAAAGACTTGAGATTTCCTTTTACAAAATAAAAAGTTCAAGATGGAAAATATTTCTATGACTCAACCAAAGCTCTTTCGTATATAAAGAATTTGAGTCTGATGTTACTCTTGTGCTGGAAAAATGTAAAGTCTTTGAAGTCACTCCATCAAAGTAACAACTACACAGTAATAAAGAAAAAAATGAGCTGTTTATGTCTTCTTTTTTGTTTGTTTCTTGCCTTAATCTGAAAAAAAATAGTAAAAATCACCTGATTTATGTTTGTTCTTTGTGTATATAAGGCATGACAAATACATTCAAATATGCAGCCCAACTACAGTTCTGATAAAAAATTCAGGATTCTTTCCTTTCATTTTCATGGACTGAGTTTCAGCTTTTCATTTTGATTTTTTTTGGAATTCACATTTTCCAGTGTGGTCTCCTTTATTTGGTGTATTAATATTTCTCATGTCTTGAACAGAAATGACAGGTTCTGCTGCACTTTTGACATTGAGAATCAAAGATATGTATTGAGTCAAAGTAAATGAAGCTCACAAGTTTCTCTGCATTCCGTATCTTATGTCATAAATGTGAGTCATAGCTTTGAAGCAATTGTGAACTTGGATGCAGTGACTGTAGGAAACACATGAATAAAGGGGAAAAACTAAACTCAGAAGATGACCGAATTAACTAAAATTAATTAACAATTTTCCAAGAAATTAGATTTAATTAATTTTTACAGAAAGAAATGGCAAGTGATTTCAAGTGTATAAATACAATGGCAAAAGTGGAATATTGGTGTTTTACTCTAGGATGATCATTCATTGGAAAAAAAAAATCAAAGTATTTAAAGTATGAGTGGGGTGGCTTGGTTTTTTGTTTTGTTTGTTTGGTTGGTTGGTTGGTTTGGTTTGGTTTTGGTTTTGTTTGTTTTGGTTTTTTTATCACATATAATTAAATTATGGTGATTATGTTGAGAAAAACAAAGAGATTAACAAGGCGCACATTTTGACAGGGGCTGAATGCAGCTGTGCCAAATTTTTCTGCACATAAAGATCATATAAGAAAATTTTATACTGAGAAAAAACATCAGAATGGGCTGTTAGGGCATGTGGTGCAAGCACTGCCCAGCCTGGCACAGAGCAGAGCAACTGGAAAAGCCAGACCTGACACCCCTTTCTGAGTTCTACAATGGTCATCATGAACTTGTTTTCTCCTTCAGTTTGGGTTTGACAGTCGGGCTGGCTTTTCTTTCCTTGCTCTGTTATTTCTGTGCTTACAGTTAAGCATGCAGAAAGCACCTGGAATATTTTTCAGTGCCTTCTGATGTTTCTGTGAAGGATTCCCCTAACTTCCATTGGGTGAACCCTGGCTTTACCTGGCTGAACATGAACTTCCTTCTCCATGTCATAGCGGAAACTTTCCTACCTCACAGGGCTGGTCTAAGTTTTTTAAATGTACCACTAGCATCAAATGACCCCCACCATGGCTTTCATAGCTTCATGGATGAAGGTATGTATTTTCATTGACAAAATATCTGTTCCCTGCAGAAGAGAGGTGTTTCAGGTATTCTGTGAATTCAAATATACACTGAGCAAGTGGTTTCCCCTGGCCTCTCATTTTGACTCTCATACTGTGCCCTTGAGGGCAGCAGCTTTCCAGAGCATTTCTGCCATGGCAAGGTACCAGTGAGGACACAAAAGTGCCAGGAGGAAGGTTACTGCAGTTGTACCCAGAGCAACCAAAGACCTTTTCTCATCTGCCTGCACAGCTGGAGGGCAGGCACCAGCCAAAATCTGAGTGCCTCGACAGTGCCTGGACCTGGGGCTGGCTTCAGGATATGCTAAGGAGCAGCAAGAGCCACTGCAGCCAGCATGGTGGAGGAAAGATTGAGAGAGACTTTCCCTGTTTCAAATGTAGAAAATACTATTCATCTGAATAAATAATACATGTGCTCTAAGAGTAAGCATGAGGAAAAGTATCAGTTGCTGTGGTCACAAGAAGAGAAGAGATGGAAATGGCAGTAGGTGACGTAATGGTCTAAAATCATGAGGGACCAGCCAGTGGGGTACCAGCAGGAGCATTTACAGTGGACATATCTTCATTTCTGAGGAATCTGTCTCTCTTAAGGGCCCAGCAACTCTTGTAGTTCTTGGCATGCTGACCTAAATCAAACTGACTGGAGAAGTCAATTTGCTTTTGTTTGGGCAGGGAGAAAGGACACATTTTCATGCCACAAATGTCTTTGGGATCTGAATTATCTTTCTTTCCTTGCAGTCCAAAGAAATATGTGTTCATTTCCTATGCCTGTGCATGGTTAGTGGCTCCTGGGGGAATGAAAAAGATGTTATCCTTGTTGCCTGGCTAGCATTTTAGGAGTCTCCAGAGGTGTTCCACTCCTGTGCATCCTCAGGAGGGCAACTGCCATGCATGAGCACGAGCAGATCAGAGAAAGACACTGTTCAAAGGGAGAGGCACAGTGTAAATGATCTGTCATCATCACACACAGGACCTAGAGCAGCTTTTGCCAGCAAGATGCAAACAGTACGACTTTTGGAAGGAAACAGAGTCATAAAGCAGCTGTTCTGAATACAAACACATCAGTCCTGCAATAGGGGCGATAGCACAGCAGGGGCAGAAGGAAAAGTGCAAGTTTAAGGAATTCTTCTAAAGCAATATTTAAAGGAAAAAGAAGAAGCAGAAATTTCAAATAAGTGTCTTTTAATTATGATAGGGATTATAGCTATATCAGCACGAAAGATGTAAAACCTATTTTGCAAAAGAGATTATTAAAAATTTGACTTCAAGTACAAAAATGTTAAAAAGCCTCTCCCATTTCAAGATTTTCTAAAAATAAGCTGAGAGGAAGTTTTGTTTAAGAGCATAAGGCTTAAGTGCAATATAATTGAAAGAAGATTTGATTTCTAAGAATACAAAGGATAATCAAATTTAAAGACACTTCAACTATCTCTTAATTCCAAATAGATTTAATAATTTCAAAATATTTATATCTATATCTATCTATATCTATATCACCTTTCTGCCCTGTCCTCCAGTTTTGATATCAGTGGCATATTTGCAAAGGCTATGGAGACTTCAGGGAAATTACGTCTTCTGATCAAAACAATGGTTTCCCACGCTTCCCAAGTCTTGCTCTGTCCGAGGTGGTAAACAGACAATATAAATAGACTGATCCCTTTCACTCTCCCTCTCACTGTCTAAAAGGCAATCAATACCTCATCATCCTTTCTCCTGCACAGCAGTGCACAGGTTATTTAGCTTCTAAACACAACTATTGAGGCTGTCAGTGTCAAAGGAAATGGCAGGATTGTCCTGCACTAATGCCATTCTGGCCCTAATGCGATGGCCTGTTGAACAAGTTGCGTCCATCCTTCTGATATTCAAGCTGCATCAAGCCTTTACCAATTCCTTGTTTTCCATCCTGCAATTGCTTTCTTTGGTTGTGGGAAGTGAAGAGGCAAAATATTCCTTTAATAATCCCTAATTGAAGACCTCTAAGAGTTACATGGGCAGTTCATGTCCAAGAGGATCTCCAAGTGGGATCCCCAGAACCAGAATCCATCGGTGCCAGAGCTGTGGCAAAGGAAGAGGGATTCTGGGGCCACGTGCCTCCTCCACTGTACCCAGAGGAGGCACAAGGGAGAGGAGGGTCTGGAACTCAGGTTTCATTTAGAAAGTTTTCTGTGAACTCCCTCTGCTGAACACTAAACGTTAATTTTTGTGGTGTGGGAGTTGGTAGCACACAAATCATTGTGTGTTCTTGGAAAAAACAGGAAGCTCCCCCCCGCCTCCCCTTCTGAATGGCTTACCCCTACCTAGATCTCAGTTCTGGGATCAAGTAATTTAATGGGTGCACTCCTGCTTAATTTGATCCAAGCTCTTCGTTAATGCTGCAAGATTTTCACTGAAGACCAGCTCTGTTGTGCCCCACCTTCATAAAGAACAGGCGTTTCTGATATTCAGTGCTATTATACTTCCTGTGTTCTCCAAAACATCTGCAAAACAGGTCAGGTGATCTTGTCCACAGTGTAAAACATAATTGCAAGATGCACAACTCAGAAGCATAAATTCGTGCTCAGAGAACCTCAAAGTTTGCATGATGGTATTATCATACTCTGCAAAGTTGTTGACAACTGCCAAATACATTTCATTTATATTGAAGTCTGAGAAAAACATAATTAGCACCTCATATTAAAAAGAAAGCAGCATGCTGTTGACATTAAGCCAGGAAGTTGATAAACACAACTTCCTCAAATTCAATTTTCCTGAAAAACCTAGATGAGGACATAAATTCTAAAGAGGCTGGTGTTAGCAGCTGTGCAGCACAATCACAGTGAAACTGCAAACCCTAACATTATCACTCACTCTTAGAATATATGTTTTTCAGAAGATTTTCAAATTATATCAAACATATACAGTATTTTGGGTTGGGGCTTCCAATTAAGGGATAGTTTGCTAAAATAAACACCACTCAAACAAGGACAATGTAGCTGCTGAAAAATTCTTGTAATTCCTGATTTCGTTGTCATCCGTGTGTACCGCTCAATTCAACATGTGCTGTGACTTTCTTTCTGTAGCTATGTGGAGTTGTAGCTTTTCAAAACTGAGATTCCCTTAACAGGTGCAGCATATTTAGAAAGAGAAATAGAAGTGAACCCATGTGTTACACAGTCTGGACTTCCCTGCTTCTTAGAGGGGAGCAAAGCCCTGGAAGGCAGGGGAATGTGGCTCTGTGGCTTCCCCCATCCTGGCACAGTCACATCTGCCAGGTGAGTTCAGGGAGAGAACGACTGGAAGTTGCTTGCTCCTATTCCAGACCTGGGACAAATTTTGACAGCCCAGGGGGCTCAACCCAACCAGGTGCTGTTCCCAGACCTATATTCAGTGTGGCACAACTTTTGTACAATCCACATTTTCTTCAGTGCTTATCTAAGAAACCCACAGTGCAGTCTTCCACCATCTGGTCTGCTGTCTCCTCCTTCTTCACTACCTCACTCTCCCCCACTTGCACAGCATAGTCTTTCTTTGTTTGCCTTCCTCCTCCTCCTGTTACAAAGTTTTGTTTCTGTCTAATTGTGTTCATTTTTCAGTGTTCACATCCTTATATTTTACCAGTCCTCTTCTCATTGTGCAGATGGACATAGCAGCTTCTAGGTAATTTTTTTTGTATTCTGTGCCAAGATTGCCCTTAATAAATATTAAAAGACACACAAATGTATGCTCATAAATCTGAGAGAAGATTAAGGGACTGGTTTCAACAAGCACATCAGAAGGATGCCTATTTTTTTTTTGACTTAGTCCCAAATTATACCCCCATTTACATCAACATAAGGTTATAGTGGGTGCAAGTGCTTTCAGTGAGACAACTGCCCTGGCAGGATGTTGCACTTCTGAAACCACGGGTGAAAGAAGTAAGAGAAATATTAAGAACAGAAACTCCCATTATCATTAATTCCAACAATTTTTGTGGATATCTAGGTGTACCTGATATCGTGCTGCAGCTTAGCAGTGATTGCACAGAATTGACTGTTGGCAGTTTGTGCAGAGGGTGAAGAAGGATTTTTCATTTCATGCATCATTTGCAACTCCCTTCAATAATTCAGCAAAGTCAATACATAGCCTTGATGCACAGTTAGGAGAAAAAGCCTGAAGCACACAAAAGTCAGTAATCCAGAGGGTGACCAAGCATAGCTAAATCCCTTTAAGCTCTGTTCTTTCTTGCTTCCCTGCCCTTTTGCTACATACTACATGAGAGCATGTAATTGTTTGCACAAAGTTCATTACAGTTATGCAAATTCCTTGAAATAAATATATAAGGAACAGCTTTCCCCCTCCCCCCACAAAGGATTTTGTAGTGCCTTTATTTGCTCAGACCGTTCAGGGTTCAGACTGCTCATTCCCCCATGGTGGAGACCAGTAGTCCTGGGAGAACATTTAACCCCAAGAGCAAGAAAAAACTGTCCTTTAGACATGTGTCTTTACCCTGATCTCTGCTTCCCAAAAAGAAGTGAGAGAGGTCAGGAAAAAATGAAACCAGAAATCACTGTAGAATGACCCCTTAGCCCATAGTCCGAGGTCAAACAGGTCAGGACTAACTTCCTCAGAGTGACTAAGATCCCAAATATGATACATAGCCTACTTCTCAGGTGTCAGATTCTGTCCTGAAGGTTGAGCATGTCCTGTAGGCATCCTGGAGCAGGCAAAGGGCTGAATCGACAAACCCGGACCTTCTGTGACACAAAGCACTTCTTTATCCTCTGTGGTTTACCTTTTTTTTTCATTCAGGAATGTGACATTCAGCCTGCCACAGCATCAAGTACATGGAAAAAGTCTCGTGACCTTGACAGACTGCATGACTGCTGAGAAAATGCTTCAGACACAAGAAGGGAGAGAACCATACAATAAACATCACAAGCAACTCTAGAAACCCCCCAGACCGGAGAAGAGGAGGAGTGTGTCTGGGACACACATGAGGAAGTGCTTCTATGTGTAGAGGAGACTAAACTTTCTTACTCATCTCAGCACTCCTCAGTTACTACTGGCTTTCTTTCACTTTCAATCCACTTTCCAGACACTGCTGGTAGAACCAGTCCTACACTTCCTGTGCTGCTGGGGCAAGGGAAAGCCTTCGTCAACCACTGCAACCCAGAGGCATGGCTGGATTCAGAGACTGCTCAAGAAAGATTTTCTTGGAGAAAAATGCAAGCAGTGTTCTGGGGGATAATTTTTTCAAGGTTTTCTTTTGAAAGAGGTTTTCTTTCCTGCTAAGAATTCAGATTTTTTTTTGGCTCCTGCTCCATTCTCTTGCTTCAGCAGAACACAGCAAACACATTTCATTTCCTTTCCTGCCTAGTGGGATGCTGAGGAGATGTGATCTCTGAATTGGTATACATTTCAGCTGGCCCATATTCGCAGCAAAATTTATGACACATGCCAGTGCCTCCAGTAGCTGATTGGATACAGCTGGGGAAATGGAGAAAGCCTCAACTTGCTGAGCTTCAAAAAATGAACTTCACTTAAATGATGTATTGTTGTTTTGCAGAAAAAAAGGAACACCTGGCTTGTACAGTGGGGAAAAAGAACAAAATGTAACATCCATAAAAATGACCGAAAAGAGACTGGAGAATAAGGTTATTTTTGCTTCCACATGAGAGAACAAGCCACAAAACAGGGTTTGCAGTTATAATCTAGCATATCTGTTGATTTTGTTTGACATGAGTGCATTGGTATGTCCACTAATTCAGTTGTAATCTTCATTAACACCTCCTGCATTTTTCAAAACAGATTCAACTGTCTGATGCTTCCCATGTCGCTTGGAAGAAGCATTAGGAAATTATTATCACATTTCTTATGACACTAGATAATTACTTCTTCAGACATAAAAGTCATTTGTATTGTATGAGTGAGATTTTGGTTTTGCTTTTCCCATTGTACATTTTCAATGCAGATTTGCTTCCATATTCTCAAATAAGTGAGAGTAAAACTGTCTCTAGGAAAAAGAAAGATTTTTGTATGTAGCTTCAGTGCAAAATAGATTTGCAAATATTTTTAAGCAACTTTAGAGTTTAAAATGCTGAGTAAGGAGCACATGTTTAATTCAGCTAAAATAGTTAACCCAACTTGTAACTGGGCAGAGAGAAGCAGAGAGGCATGAGAGGAGAGTAAATGAGCAGAGAGGACCAAAACGTAATCCCTTATCTATTGAGCTACAATCAGAATATCAAATGCAAAGTCTGTGTGTATGTGTATCTGCTGAACAGATCTGTATTTATGTATACATACATTGAAGAATATGTAAATCAAGGGTTATATTTTTAGCAACAGGATATGCAGTGCTACAACACACACTAATTTGCCTTTTCCTAAATGCTACAGAAAAGCAAATCCTGTAGCAGATTCAGCATGAAGATATAGGTGCCATATCATTCATTAAAGCCAGACCAGCTCTTTGCTAATAAGTATATAAACACAGCTGACTCTGACTCCTATTTACACGTAGACTGCTGCACTCTGCATTGAGCAATAAAAAATTAGAGTACTTTTAATGCTTGGTAAGTGTTTTAGGAGATCCCAGCACCAGCATGAGTGATGTTCCTGGGAGGGCAGGGGCACCTTATGGCTGTCCATTACAACATGTAAATAAGTGGTTCTGGCACATGAGGACTGCTGTAGGGCTGCTGCCTGGGAGTGTTAATAGAGTTAGTGCCTAGAAATCCTAATTTCAAATGAGCAGCTTCACCTAATTGGTCCATCAGCACTAATACAAAGTATACCCATCTTCACTGGGAAAATGTGATGACCATTTTGGTCTGTGCTGTTCTTGGAGATATCATTTGAGCCTTTGTTCTTGGGAAGCAGAATCCATTACAATGTATATCCTTTAAAGAATAATTGCCTGCCAGTAAGTGCTGCTCCCAGAAGAAATATATTCTGAATTGATTAGTACTCGACCACCCATCCCTCCATAGAGTTGGGGAGTTCTGTAATACCTTTGATAACTTTTCAATTAGATTTTGATTTGGGAGTGTTTTTGCCTCCTGCCATAGAGGGAATTGTGCGGCAGAGTGCAGTGCGCAGCAGAAAGGGACTGTGAGTCCTCCCTACCCACTGCTGTCTGGGGGTCGATGAGAGGCTGTGGAGCCCAACACCATGGGCTTAAAAACTGCTAACATGGTATTTTCAAAATAAAAAGGAAACTAAACAGTGCTGCTTAATACATGCCATGACATGTGTCCCTTGGTTTTTAGTTTTAAACATTTGGTACATGGGTTCCTCAACATTCTGGTGCTTGGAGAGACACTGTCACTCTTGCAGAGATAATTCCGTGATTGCAAGCACCACTGCTCTCCTATTTCCCTGCCTTCGGTTGAATGATCTGCTAAGAACAATTCCTGAGACTTCTATGGACAATCCCACTCTGTGCATTAGTCTGTATAAACCAGAAGATGTCAAAATCCCAGGCAGTCTGGTCTGGGGGGCCAGTTATTTTAGGGAATTACACATGAGCAAAGTATTGCAAGGCAGAAACTACAGTCAGTTTCAAAATTATTTGCCAACCACAATGTGAAATAAACTGGCTGGATAAAATTTGTTCATAAAAATTAATTCCAACAATTTTACCACTTAGTCTCCTGCCTCTCAAAAGGAGTCTAGAAAACTCAGTGTATCAACGTATATATTGTTTGAGAAGTATGAGAAATGATCATCACAATATACCATCAACAAAGTTACAAAAGCACCTTGAATTTGTATTCCAATAGAGGAAAGGAGATGGTCATATGCAAATTACACAAAAATATAATAACAGTGATTTCTTTGTATTATAGACAAAACAAGACAATATCAAGAGCAATTTGAAAATAGGATGCCAGGCACACGGCTTTCATCAAACCAAAGATGAATTGTTTAACAAAGACCTGACGGGCAGACCAGCCGCTGTTTCATCACAATAATTATAGTGAAAAATTGAAAAAAATGTATAAAAACCAGTACAGGCAAAGAACATTCCTGACCTGCTAATTCCAAACCAGTAGCCTATTTCTGTCTTTTTGAAACAGGAATATGGTACAGCAGTTTCAAAATATTTTCAGGATAAAAGCCTGTTTCTTTCAAAAGCAATTACAAATATTCCACTAACTTTGGGAGAGAAGGAAAAAGAAGGACTACTATTTTACCTTTATTTCTATCTCTGTACAGGTTATAAGAGCTTTTAAAATCCCTTTCAAATGTGAATAAATATGCCTAAATAGCCTAATTCCTTCCCACAATCTCCCTATGGTGTGGATGTACATAAGGATAACACAGCATGTGAGATTGGGAAAACATGGTCTGTGCAACCATCTCAGGATGCTCTTTCATACAGATTGTCAATGGAGCATTTTTAGAAGCAGCTTCCTAACTTAAGTCAGGGTAATTTTTCCTCTGGTGTCTTTCACTGATGATCTCAAAGCCTGCTTGCATCAGAATACAGTTCTGGCAAAGGAAACACACAGAACTGCAGTTTACGCTCCAGGGAATTCACTTACTGATATCCAGGAGATGCTAGACCTGATTTGCTTTTCTCCCTGCTAACTCAGAACCCACTTGTACAAATTTTCTCGTGTTCTTAAAAGGAAAACAATTTCTGAGAAAAATATGTCCAAACCAGCTTTTGACAAAGTTGTTCAGTATGGAAGAGATTAATAAAATAAATAAATAAAAAAGGCACCAAGAGAGTCTGACTCTCCCCTGCCCTTGCTCCTGAGGAGGAGTAAGACCAGGCTGCCTCCTCCTGAAAGCCATGTCTGAGGTAGTGCCCAGCAGCACGGGGCTGTCCCCAGGGAAGGAAGGGCAGGTCACAGGTGTCTGAGGAGCTGCAGCAGCACCAGTGGGTGACACTACTCTCCAAGGAGAGGACCCTGAGCTAGGGCAGTGCACCCTCCACTTGGGGATGACTCATGTCTCTATCTCACTTGACAGAAAATTAATGCTACCAGTGCACAGAGCAGGGTCTTACTTAACTAATTCCCAATTGATTTTCTCTGAAATGGAGTGATTACTTTCAGGAAAAAGCAAACTCCTTATCACTGCCTTCAGCAGTGAAGCTCTCAGGGAAGTGGCTTCACTACCAGGGTATCTTTCAGACTTCAAGCTGCCAGAGTAGGACACAATTTCTGAAGGACAGAGGGGTTGCCCTGGGCCTTTTGTAGGCACAAAACACAGCACCCACATTACATTTAGCAAATATCAGCTGTGCAGAGCAAATAATTTCATACGAACTGGCAAACAGTATTACTAAGCCCTGCAAAACATCTGGAAATGAAGCTTCTGTATCTTCCAGCTTGTGGCCCAGCTCTCTAGGTAGAGCCTTCCTGCTTCAGCCAATATGAGGTCTCCTGAGAAACAGAGAAGGGGATTTGGCAGAGCCAGCTTCCTCTCCTCCCATCCTGCCCTGGCCAGCCACCGGCTGTGGGCTGAGCCTCCTCCTCCCTGTGGATGATGGTCTTGACCACTCACTCTTGTTTCAAAAAGGGCTTGATTTGCTGGCCAAACTACAAGGTGGCTGGCTGTGTAGAGATCTCTCAAAGCAGTTCTAAAATTGTTTGATTTTTTAAATAATGGGGTATTGAAGAAGCATTTTACATTTGAGGAAGGATGAAGAGCTCTTAAAAGTGGTACCTTGTGGGGGAATTCAAAAGAAAACCACAAACTCAGATTTTGCACAGAATGGAAAATGTATTGCTCCACTTCCGCCACTTAACTAAAAGCCTAATCCCGGAATAAAGACAAGCTCCTTCATTCAAAACACTAAAACCACAAGAGGCCATCTCAGCTTTGAGATCAGCACGTCCTTGGATTTTTGTGGTAGTTTTCCCCCTGCCAGTCCCTGCCGTGCTCTGTGCAGTTCAGTTGTTCCTCTGATTACTTGTGCTTTCCCAAGAAAAATATTAAAACTGCAATAATCAAGATAACTTGTTCTACAAGCAGCTACACAAGACTTTTTCTCTGTTTGGCATTCAGCTTCACAGCCTAATTAATTAGCATTTGTACAACACTTTGAAAATATGAAATGCAATTGAAGTGCTAAGTATTATTAATATTAGCAGCACCACCATTTTGCTCTACTGAATGCATTTTCCAACAGACTTGCTGCAGAAAAAGTAGTCAAGCCAGCTGAACTGACGTGCTATAGTCTTGAAATGCACTTAGAGCTTCTTCACCATGTTTGATTACAGTTAGCCAAATGGCTGGCACATCTGCATAGCTATGCAAATTTTTTTAGTCTATTAAAAAATCAAATCTCATATAGCACATTTTTTTCTGAATCTGTCAGCAAGGTAGATAGATATTGCTTTGCAGAACAATTTTGGAATTGTTTATGAAAAGGATTCTGAGATGCTTGGCTGCCGTAGGCTGCCTCTCATTTGTATGTATCCAAATATGCCATCCAGAGAAAAAAACTGCTTCATGTTCTCTTGTAATTGTATCTTTCTCATTTAGCACAAAAGCTGCTGATAGTTAAGAGGCACAAACACTTCTAAATAGGTGACTGATCCCTGCTGCCCTCAATTTCAAATGTAGCTGTAACTTGTAAACTCAAGAGCTCCCGGGACACATCTTTCATGATTTCCGTTTTGGTAGCTGCTGGTTTTGGCAGGGCCAAGAGGATATCTGGCCTTAACCTTCTGAAACAGTTTCATTTCAAAATCAATGACTTTTACCCCATGCTGGCTACTTGCTACTCTCATGCCTGCTAACACATGCATAGGTTAGTGGCTGCAGCCATCATTCCTTATACCCACTTCATTTTTATTTCTGAGTGAGCCAACTTGTTCTGCTCCGGGTAATTTGCAGTACCTGGGAGCTAAGTAGCTCCTGGCTGCCTTAGGCCAAAGAGACTCTGCAAATGACTGAGACATGAAATCATTAATTTCCTATGGTTTGCTTCTCCTGAGGGTCCCATAGGCTGTTCCAGAACAGGACACGCACCCGAGACGTTGCTGACTTGGTGGCTGGGCTGAGCTGGGGCAAACCCGACTGCAGAGGAGGAGAGCTGCAGCTGCCCGGTGTGGTGCAGGAGCACTCTGGAAATCTCTTCTGACAGTCCTGCTCAAGAGAGTTACCTGCCTCTGTGGGCAGAGCTGACTGCTGGCACTAAAGACTCACTTTGGGTCTACTCTGGTGCTGCAAGAATTTCTATGTGTATTGATACCCACTTCATGGTGTGTATTTTTAAATTGAAATAAAAGTAGTCATAATTCAAGTTTATGCTTTTCAGTTCCCACCTAGCTCCAGTAGTTATTGCCGTGTTGGTAAGAGAGGGGAGTTTCACAGTTGCAAGGAAGCAATAAATGCCATTTTATTCAGTAAAAAAGAAAATGGGGCACCAAGGCAGAAAAATGGGTAATAAATCTGGAAGTTGTGATGTCACAGAAGTCATGGGGCCCAAGATTGCACCCTGGGCTGTACGAACTGCCCAGTGTAATTAACAGGCAGGTACATACCCACAGTACAGCCAGGAGATGGGTCAAAGAAAAGTCAGACTTTTTGGGATGAGTTAGTTAATGGATATGAGTCCAGGAAAGAGGAAACCTGACAGCAGCTATTTCTCTGAAAGTCTTGAGTAGCTGATGGATCACTACATACAGATAATGTCACTCACAGCAACAGCAAAACAGAGCAACCTTGAACTATGCGAGGCTGACAATTGTCATTAAAACCATGGTATTCAATCATAAAAATATTTTATGGTTTTAGCTCTTGTGAGTGTTTCCCCCTCGCCTTCTGAATCCCCTTACACTGAGATAACAAGTCCCTTCAAGATGCATAACAGTGACATACAAAGATCTTTCAAATATCAAAGCGGTGTGCTGCACCATGCAGCCCACTCTAAAGTGCTGATGAAGATTTGTTTGATAGCTTTCTGAATTCTGGGGATATTTCCAGAGCCAGAAGACATATTAGAGAGGCTGATTCATAAAGCAAAAACAGATTCTTCATCTATTTTATGTGCAGGGTTCAAAGGAAAGGCCCTGTGAAAATGTTACAAAGTACTAATAATACAAACCTCAGGAAAATGAAGGAAAAAAGAGAAAATACCCAAGAAACAAAAAGCCTCTGGAAAAACACATAACAGAACTTAAACACTGTGAAGCTGGTCTTTGAATACAAGATTGGCATAATGCATTTTGAATCTTCAGTCAAACAAAAATGTCTTTTTGCATATGAAAGGTCTTTGTAATTTTTGCTATCATCACTATAAGCCTCAGATGCATTTGCTTTGATTTAGTAAACAATAAAAAGAAAGAAAAAAATCCTAAGTGCTTTTCTATGGATATGTAAAGATGCTTTAAAAAAATGTTACTGCTTCTTCCCCCATACCAGTTGCAGAGGGAACTGCCATTCATGACTGGATTTTGATTGTTTTTTTCTTTTTATTTTTCTTTTGAAAACTCCCCCACACCCCAGACTCAGCCTTGATGACTGAAGCTTTCTGGGGAGAAAAGGGAGAGATTAAGGAAGGAAAGACTGAAGTGAAAAGAAATTTAAAAAAACCAAAAAAACCAGGGGCAATGAGATACATTTAATAGCAGAATATGAATGAAAATTAATGAATAAACTAATAACACATATGTTACTTTCAAACCCAGGCATGAGAAATTATTAATCACATTTTTAAAGCATTGTGTTTTGAAACCAGTGGAGAAAATGAGTTTTGTAGGCTGTTTCCCATTTGAAAGTTACTGATATTTGTAGTTCAATTCAATAATTATTTTCTGAGGAATTGTTTTCCACCTATTTTTATTTTAGGGTTTAAAGAGGCATGAAAAGACTACCCAGAAGAAATGTTATTCAGTTTTATGTTCCTTTACAGAAAAAATTATAAAATCACAGCCTGAACTTCAATTCCCAGCAGAATCCCACACCAGGTCCCAAGAGCCAAGGGCGGATCCCTGGATCTGGGATGCTCAGATCTGCACCTTGCAGCTTGTCCCTGCTCCTCAGGTACCAAATGCCATGACTGAGCAAGACACACAGGGAGGTCTGGAACTCAGCTGGAGTGCAGCAAACAGATCCAATGCTCTCCTTCTGCCCAAATGCCACAGATTACCCAAGGGGCCTTGCCTGGGGTGTGACAGAAAGGCTGGACCACAACTATTTTATGGTCAACCACATAAAATAACTATTGTGCTTGTTTAATGTGTTTTCATTCCTTGATATGATACATCTTAAAGCCTAAGCAGAGTTCAAGAAGCTTAATTCATTTTAATGTATTTTATCCCTCTAACCAGAGCAATTTTTTGTTCAATTACCTTTAACAGAAGTCTAATCTAGCAAACAAAAACAGCAACAAAATATGTCATTACAAATGATTTTTAAAATTTTGTTGTTGTTCTCATTTATTATGGTGTCAAGTTTCTCTAATTTTGTTTGCTGATTGCAGTTTGAGGAAAAAATATCTTTGAATTTGCAACAATTACCAGCAACACCTATGTAAATATTCAGATGTAAACAGGCAATTTCAATAGCCGTTTAAACAGGGTAAAATACCTGCTTAGATACACTGAGTAATGAACTCAGGTCTGTTTACCAGCGGTTTACAAAAAAATAATACAATGTTCTACAAGACTATTACAATGTATAGCTGATAGCCAGAATTTAAAGTGGGATAAATACTTTCTGGCAAGGTCATAAAAGGAATCAGTGCTGGAAATGTAGTCTTTCATCACAGAACTATGTAGATAATTGCCAGGCAACAAACAATATGCTGGCAATGACCATTTTTTCTGTCCTTAAGTGATACAGGCATATCTACACTTGCAAATGCTGTAGTGCAAGAGCAAAAGGTCTGTGGAGGTAAATAGCTTATGGACTCAGTGTTCACAGGATTGATGTTTAGGTTGTGCATTTCTGCCCAGGGTTTATCCGGACCTCAGATGTGGAAGAAGGCTCTCCAGGGAGGGATAGGAGGGCTTTGGGACCTCTCCTGGAGGATTTCTCCCAGGTCAGTTCACCCCAAAAGGGACCTGGGCAGTGCAGCCCTGACTCCTTGAAAAGGTGAGCCAGACTGAGGCAGGAGAGAGCGATCCCACAATTTCCTTTAAAATACTGTCTTGATCCAAAACCAGACATGAAGGAAAGTGCTCGTGCCTGCAGAGCTAACCTTGCCCAGCACAGCAGTGCCCCGATGTGACAGCCAGGCTGCCTCTTTGGATGTCAGCAGCACCACAGTCATTCCCAGCCCATCCTGGAGGGAAAAAGCTCCATGGGACCTGAGCACACACTTTGCTTCCTTGGTTGCTCCTTCCAGACACAAGCAGGAGTGGAGGCTCTCACACACACCTCCAACACGCAGCCCCATGTGCCACAGTACAGAGCATTTTTTGGGACCATTTTAGGGGTTCCCAGGGGATGGCTGAACCAGGCTGGCACTAAAGCTACTATTGCCCCCACTGTGACTACCAAACTGGAAGTATCTCTCCCCTAGAGCCAAACACAAACAGTTAATTAAAAGGAAGATTCTAAAGACTCCAGTTACTAAAGAACATTTACTAAGGTATACGTGAAACTGGGCAGGTTGCTTTTCTGGCCTTGATTTCTGTTATTGTATTTCAACACCACTGCAATAAAAATAATATATTGACTTCCATTTCAGACCCTGAAGAAATACAGAATGCAAAAAACAAGATAAATTACCTTTTCTGCAGACATAAATTTTTGTTCAAAAATGGATATTGATAAAAAGAAAGTATTTCAATGACTGATGGTGACTGCTTTCAGATTTTACTCCACAGGAAATGCTACTTTAAATATAGTATAGAGCATACAGCAGGGCTGAGGAGAAGGGAAAGCCATGGAATGCTCCAGGAACCACCTGCTTGCTCCGAGGGTGACACCACATAGCAAGTACCACCTTGGATGAAAGGCAACACTTGCTGGGAAATGCTCTTCTAAAATGTATCTGCTCAAGGCTTGGGACAACAGGTTTTCCCAGCCCTTCCAGTACTCAGCTCCAGTTCACTCCACTGAAGTGTTCAAGTCAAATAAAACAAAACAAAACAAATCCCCCATAGTTTCTTTAGAGTTTTAAGTTATTTAATTTGCATGACAGCCAAAGTCAATGAAGAGGAGTTGCCAAAATAAATGGGCAACACTTGCAGTGAATTGTCAATAAAGAGCACCTCAAATACATTAAACAAATTTTGCTAATCAGGTTTTGGTGACTTTGTCAAATTCTGTTTGTATCAAACTGATGATCTTTGCTTTGAAAAATTGAGAGAAATTATTAATAAAAATCAGCTGGACCTTGAATGTCTTTATTAAAAAATTTCTTTGATTTTATCAGAGCCTAAAATCAAAGTTGAAATCGTATTTCAGAGGACCCTTTGTGTTTCTACATTTAAAATTAAATTAAAATAAAAATTTTACTCCAAATAGTTGTCAGGCATTTTCTCTGTTCTTCCTCAAAGCCCCAGAGGCAGTTCCTAACTATCCATATTTGTTAAATAAGTTATATAAACAGTTTCAGATAGTTTCCTGATGAATACAAATATTTTACATTCAGATAGCTTCTTTTCTTTCTACTCAGGTATATCAAGGACACTTTATTCTTTATTTATTCATAAAACAATCATTAGTAGTCACATGGGGGGACCATTGGTAAAGCCATAGTGGAGGCTTCCCAGCAGAGGGGAAAAAAGAAACCAAACCATAATACATCTCAAAGGTTTCTCCTTTGTTTATTCCCTGAGTGAAAATGTGGGGCTAGAAGCCAAGTTTCAGAACTGTACTTGCTTTCCTTAAATCAGATGATCACAAAGGCTTTAGAAAATGCTCTCATGGAAAACAATTCACCTGCAGTCACCCTTCACTCTCTGAAGGTTGAAACACGTGAGCGAAGAAGGGTGACAGAAGGCCAGTGGATAGATTTAGCTTCTCGTTCAGATTCAGAAAAAAACTAAACTCAGCTTCTTCAGGAAAAAGCAGGAGAAGAGGGTGTTTATAAATGTTTGTTACTATGGAAAATAGGCTAAGAGTTGTGTTTCATTAGAGTCTCCACAATCACCTGGAAAGGTAAGCACACATTTGGTGAAGTGAAAGGGTCCTTCATGTCCCACTTTTTGGTAATAAATCAGTTTTCCTCCAAGGGTCCTTAATTAGGCAAAATTTTTCACTTCATAAGCAGAGACCTTGAGGAAGAGGTACCACATTCCCCAAGGTTTATACATGCCAAAGCAACTTAGTAGCTCTTCATATTCATTAAAGACCACCTTTAAATGCTTTTTCAGGGATATGTGGATTTATTACTGACATTGGTCTGTAACAGTGCTGACTTTTAAACCCCCATAGAGTAAAAACCTAAAAAAGCAACTGGAAAGATACTTTAGAAAGCAACAAGAAAACATGACAAAATCATAAGCTGTGGATTTTTACTGCTGGTCCAATGCTGACTTTTAACTGATAAGGAGCAGGAGGGTAGTTTCAATTTGCAAGCCAAAAAACCCCTGTCCTACTTAGTCCTGCAAGTCTAGGGAAATGCAAGGCTTTGGGATAGAGCACCATGTCCTCTTGCAGCTAAAACAAACATGAAACGACACAGAACCAAGCTTCCAGTTACCTTTAGCTTAAGCTCAAATGCCAGTCAGTGGATGGAAATTTCTACCCACTCTTGAACTTGCTAGTCAGCTTCCCAAAGGGAGGTTCAGCATCTCCAATATTTAGTGCCCTCAAGGCAGAGAGGCCCCTGGATGCCTTTTGTCCCTTCCAATTAAGTTACCTGCTGTGCTCCCTGCATGTATGCAAGCAAATCAGCGAACACCGCCTCTCCTCTCCACTGCTTTTATGTCGCTCTTCGAGCAGGCACCACGCAGAGAGGGCCATATGTTGGCCCTTTTTCACTAAGCTCAGTTTAATGCTCCCAGTCTTTTCTTAAAATACTCTGAACAAAGATAGCATAGAGGACATTTGGAAATGCCTGATGGCAAAGTGGGAGTGTTCGAGCCTTTTCTGCTTCACACTGCGTGTGTGTGATACTGATGTCACTCTGAATTACAGACTTCTTTAAGGACAGTTTTTTTGGAGGGGTAGGTCATGTTTTCCTTCCCTTAGCAGTGGTGTTCTTGTGAAATGAATGCACGTGACATTGACTCCAAAATGTAACAGCACTGCCTGTAGTCTGGGTGCTGTTACAGAGAAGAAAACAGGTCGAAGAATTGAACGTTGAACTTAGGTATTTTGTCTTTCAGAAAGTGAACTGACCTTTAAATAAATTTTCACTTGTAACATTTTCAGCTACAGCTTGTAGCCACTGATGATGAGTTTGACTTCTCCATTTTGCTTGAAGAGAAACAGAATGCTCACATATGTTTGAGTGGAATGTATGAAAATTATTAAGGTGACCTGAGACACTGTCTTTCTACTCTGAACTAGAGGATCTAAGTCCTGGTGAACTTGTACAGTGCCTGACTTCACGGGCTGATGTTTTGAGGTTTTGATTACAATTCCATTACTGAGAGTGTAGTGAACTTTGAAAAAATAGTTTCATTCTGAAATGATATCAGGAATTTGTGAGTTTGAGGGAGAAAAACTGATAGGAAGCATAATAGCTATGAACACTATTATGACATAATGTGATTCAACACAATATAAATTGCATAATCATGAAATGGAGTTACAAATTGGGCCCTGCATTTGAAACAAGCACTCAATCAGACCTGCTCTGCAAGACCATATTAGCAAAGCAAACTTTCTGGAAAAGCTGCGATTTAAATTTACTGAGAAAGAGTTGCATTCTGACTCAGCCACATTTATTTTTTTTAAGCTAGACTATAGACAGGCTGTAACAGGGTTTTTTTAATACCATCATTTGAACTTGACAGGCAACTGCCAGGTAAAATGAAAGGAGATTACCTTTTGGCAACTGCCCTCTCCATTTCCTAGACTAAATGACCTTCAACCAGAGCAGCAGTGAAAATCACAGCAGTCTAATCTTAAATGTGAACCCTGTGGTGAAAGAGCAGTGGTTCATATTATAAGTAGGATGCATAAATGCTTTGAATCATCATCAGATTAGATGAAAAATGCCATTGTGTTCAAAAGGAGCAGCCATTACACAAAGAAGTGTAATAGAAAAAGGCTTAACAATGTCATAGAGACAAGCTAATGGGCTACCCCATTTCTCTCAGATTCACGAAGATATTTTTTCCCTTGTTCACCTTCTCAATGCAGACAATTTTTCATAGATTAGCTTTTCATCTACTTTAATTAAAAAATATGTATATAATGAGAGGAATGCATTGGCTGACACTTAAAAGAAAAAGCAATCACTGTAATTTCTGTATGTTAGCTTTGCACCCCACTCCAACAGTCACCCGCACCTCTTCTATGACCTACATCAGACAACTTGAAATAATTTCCTTGGCATCCTTCTTCCAGTTCTCCTGAGTGTCACCCACAGACAAGTCACCCATTTTTATCTGCTTGCAAATTAATTTTAGGGCTTTCACCTGTCATCTTGCTTTTATAGATTGTTTCAGTGTAGTGAGAATTTTCAGGCATCCCTCTTCAGCCTGGAAAACAGGAGGACTCATCCTCTCAGTCCTTCAATCTCTACTTCACTCTGGGGCACTTAAGCCCTTCCTAGTTGCTGCAGAGTTTCACAGTCAGCTGGAAATCACTTTTTATTTTATCAAAGTATAATCCATCTGCTATGCAAATGAGGCAGTAGTTCATTGTTTGTTGCAGTAACTGCAAAAAGCTCCCACATTATGAGTTGGTGGAGAGCAAGCCTCTGTGGTTTTCCCCTCTGCAACAGGGGAAGAAGGCTGTTAATAAGGCTGGTGTTTCCCTATCCCTTTCCAGGTGAGAGGTATGTGTTCTGTGTAACAGCTTAAACCAGCTGAGATGATCCCAGCTGGCCAAGCAGAAACCTTGATCCTACAGCCACCCTGAGGAGTTACCAGGGGTAGCCATATGCATCGTTGCTTTTACAGGAACAGTCCATTCTTTTTCCAAGTTAAATGATCCCTGTGCCTTTGGGGAGTCTGGATTTGGAAGGCAGAGCTGAAAGCAGTCCTGGGTTCTGTGCTGCATCCCAAGGCATCCCAGCAGTTGGTGTGCAGCAGGGTCTCTCCTCTCTGCCCTCCCTCCTCAGCTGTACACGTGCTAAAACTCTGCAGCAAGGAAAATGGTCATTCCCTGTGCCAGGGGAACAAACATCCTTGTCCTTGTGTGTCCCTCTGACCATGCTGACATCCCATCTTTAAGTCAGAGCACGAGCAAGTTTCTCATGTCAAGGGCAACTGTGGGTACCTGAGTGGCAGCAAGAGAAACACAGGGCTGCCTTCTGTTCCCAGCTCTCTGCTGAATGCCAATACAGTAAAAAACTAAAAGATGGAAAAGGGATTATTCCAAAACTTTGCTTCCAACAGCACATTAATGACCAAATTAAGACTGAACAGAGAACATGCAAAATCATTAAAATGCAAATGACACCAGTGGAAGACATAAAAGATGAAGGATGCCCATTTTCTGTGTGGTTTAGTGACAGACACATTGACAGAAGTGATACTAAGCAAAGACTGGTGGTGTCTTTCTAATGTGATTTTAAATGCCTGTTTTTTTGTAGGAGTTTTCTGCCTCTGCTCTATGAAATATGATCTTTCTTGTTTCTGTACAATGTAATTGCCTCTAAGTTCTCCAGCACAGAAGACAAAACTATGGTGAAGACAAGCACAGCCTAGCAAGGGATGTTATTGGAAAGTGAACTGCCCTGAGGAACTTCCAATACTGACTGTATTTCTGAGGAAAATTCATTGCATGGATGGGAGTTGGGAAGCTCCTTACTCTTCCTGCTCCACTTTGGCACTTCCTGGAGCATCAGACAGAAATCTGTGCTGAGGCATATCTGAAATGGGATGTAAGTTCCCACAGAGTGGAAGTGGCACTGTGAACACAATGAAAGGTGGAAGTCCCAGTGCAGGACCGCTCAAAGCACCTGCAGCTGGCTGTGAATCCACATCTATCAACTGCTCTTTGACATCACAAAACCAGTGCCCTGCTCCAATTTTGCACCACAAGCAACTGAGAGCACAGCTACTTATCTCTGCACTGTCCATCATTTTGAGTTAATGGCATAACATCTTCCGCTGGGCTCCTGATCTGATGCCACACTGATTGTACACTTCAGGTGAAAGCTCCTTCTGTGAGGTTGCTGATTTCTTTAGTGCAGGTCAATATATCATGGACAGCCAGTGCATTACCTTCTAATCTGCTCAACACACGAGCTTTCTGGCATTCAGAGCAGCTCTTGGCCAGGTGTTTCTGAATGCTTGGCAGAATTCAAGTTTGAATAAACAAGCATCACACAACAGCAAAAGGCACCCTGTCTGCTACCTCTGGTACAGTAGCACTGAAATACCAGTTGTAGCACTTTTTGCTTGGAAAGTGGTGAAGCATCAGGGCAGGTTCAGTGTAGAAAGGAATAAAAAGCCAGAGAAAAAAATATTCAGAATGTTTGTGTACTTATGGCTGCCCTATTTGTGTGTGGGGTGATGGATAACTGTGTGCCTGAGCCTCTGCTTCCCTATAGCTGCACCCACCTTCTCCAGACCTGCAGCAGCAATAGCCCCTGCCACTTGTGGTGACACCCATTAAATCACTTAATCAAGATGATTTCACCAATCTGTTTGACTCAGACCGAAGAGATTAAAGAATTTTGGTCTCTCTCAGACCCAACTGGATTAAAAACAGCAACCTGGTGTCAAGCAAAAATCCCTTTAGCTGCACAAAATCACAGCACTACAGGACTCACTTTGCACCAAGTCACATAAGTGCTCTATTTGCAGGATAAAAAAGGAATGCAAAAAGCATTACTTCTACATACTGTTTCCCTGAGAAAATTACCTCCTAGTACTTCTTTATTTCTTTGAAAGGAATTACACACATTTTTCTTCATTACAAAAAGCTAAATCTTTGTATTGTCCGAGCTTCAGATAAACTCTCCCATGCAGCAAGAGATAAAGGATGTTCAGTAATTAAAATATATGACTTGTAAAAATACATAATTAAACAATTGGCAAAACATTACAAAAATTAATATCCCTACTGATAGAATACAGAATTTGAAGTCCCCTTTAATAAAACTGAACATTTGGTTTCTTCAGAAGAAAAAGCTTCTAAGAAGCTTAACAGCATTAAGAAAGGAGAATAAACCATTGTTAACTTAATTTACTTTATAAAAAAAGTTAATCCTGCAACAGTCATTTATATTTTTCTGACTCAAAGGTGCTACCATGATTCACTTTCATTCCCAACTCCCTATCAGTATAATGGAGTTTAGATGTGCCTGTGAGACTGTTGATTTATCAAGCTGTAAAAATTGCATGTTCTACATTTTTAGACCAGTCACTTAAAATCTTTGCAATGTTACTTTGTTCTGTGAACAAGTCTATTTTTTTTCTCCTTTTAGGAAAGCAGAAGAAACCATATGGCAAAACTACACACAAGCCTACCGTAACTGTTCCAAAAAACAGAGGGACTTTTCTTTTGTGATCTTTTCGTTTTTTAGTAATTATAAAAGAGCTGTCAAATCCACTTTTCCAATGCTGTTGCTGAAAGCATTGCTAGCTTTTCCAAGGATACTTCAGCTAAGCAGTGATTTTTGGCTTGAAATTTTTTGGCTTACAAAGACCCACCTACCCCACCTACCAAACGTTAATCTTTTAGCTTTTCACTGTCAGAAATCACAACTAGTGGCCATGGACTTTTTCATATTTCAAAGCACGAAACACCATTACAAGATGGATATCCAAACTTGGTGTGGCAACAGGCTTCAAAGACTGGAAAATATTTTTGTTCTGTTGTCTTCACTACTGCTCCTCACTTTCAGATCAGCTGGAATAAACATCTCGTTTTTCCACTGCATGAATTGAAATTGCAAATTAAATTGCTTCCTATTTGCTTCATCTTAAGCTACCCATATAGACTCAGAAATTTATTGTATTTAAACACAAATTTCTCAAGATATCCATGATGGTTTTTAGGAGACATGAAAAGATACTTTACAAATGTCATGTTACTTTTGAGAGAGGAAAGAAATATACTCAGAAGAATAATTTGAGACTCAATACAAATCCCATCCACATTGCAGGCATGGCACACTGGGATATGATGCTGCTTTTCTGAACTCTGCATGGCCATCCCAGAGGCCCTCATTTGCCAACTTATTCTGTTCCACAGGGGAAATGTACTTGGCAATACATCTAGCTCTTATCTCACAACTTCAATTTTTCCATTCCTCTTATCTTACACAAAGTGTCCTACAACTTAGATCATTCAACAACACTTTCGCAGCAAGCGTAAGACAGAGCAAGAGGAAAGCAGTGAAGCTTATTACAGCCTAAGTACCACAAATTCGGGCTTTTGATTTATTTTTATACTACTGCAGCAGAAGCCAGAAAAAAGGAAAAAGCTTGGAAAAAAGATTTCAATATGGAATATTTCAAAATACAATTAAAACATAGTCTACATAAAAATTAAAAATATAGCAAAGAGAAAAACGTCGACTTTGAGATACGTAATCCCCTCTCCCAGAAGAGATATTACTCTGTTATATTTGAAAAATATATAAATAAGCACTTTCTTGAAAACATTGGTATTATTGAAGCCTTTCCCCCACCCCTAAAAAGGGAAAAAACTAGCACAGTTTCAGGAAGTAACAGGTCCATTTCTTTTCCAATTTGCACAATGACTCTAAAACTTTCCCCTGCAACTTATTTCTGTCACATAAATAGGGAGATGCAATCTGTCTGCTGTCCATGTCTAGGCAAGACTAGGATTGGAAAACCTCAACTTTGTTTCAGTAATAGCTAGGATTGTCCCTTCAAATATTTGTAGGGAAATTCAGGCTTTGCAAGCAACTCCAGCCTTGCTGTCACCCCGCGGAAGGTGGGGACTGGCGGCAGAATTCACCACAGAAAGTTGGTAATGGACTACAGAATCCTGAGCAAGAGCACAGGAGCCTCTGCAGAGAGACAAATGCTCTGCTACATCAGAAGCACAAGCCCACAAAGAATTTGCACCAATGAACTGGAGACCATCCTGCCTTTCCTTGGATTTCCTTTCCTTGGTGCTGTAGGGACAGGGCAGGGTACAGGTCTGCAGACCCACCACACGTACCACGGTGGATTTGGCCTGACATGGTCCACTCCTTCTGGGCTGACTTGGGAGCTCGTTCTCCATCTCTGTGCCCTGATCCCCTCCCCAGCTTTAGCCCATCATTGAGGTGCTGTGAAAAAAATCCAAGAACCACTGTTGGCAATATAGCTTCAGAAATGCTGTGGTTGCCCTAATTGGGAGGTGTGGGAGCAGGATGCCAGTAGACTGCTGCTCCATTAGTTTTAAGTCCTGATCAATTAAATACTTCTTTTCATCTTTAATACTTTGCCTACAGTGAAGAACGTGAGATAAACACTGGCCAATCAGGAAGGGTTTCAAAAACTCGCTTTATTCATGCTTAATATTAATCTGATCAATTTAATCAGTTGCAAAGTTACAACATTTCTTCCTCCCTAACAAGCAAGGGAAAAATTCCCAGCTCTCCTAGAGGCCATATTAAAGTTTAATATGACTGCTTCCTGAGCACCCACCTGCCTCAGTACAGTTAAAATATGAACAGGAAAAAAAACCCCAACTACAATGCCGATCCTGTTTTGATTTAAATATGACACTCATAAAAATAATCACAAGAAAATCAGTTATAACATGGCCTCTGTCTGCATTTTTTTGTTTCACTTTCTGAACAGATGCACCACTTAGGCTTTTATATATTAAGCAGAGACCAAAACTCTTCGATCCTATCACTGGAAAAAGGATTTTTCTTCAATTATGACTCCATATGTTTCCCCTTCTAATAGCACATGCAGCTGTATGTTAAATAAAAAGCTGTGAAACCCCTGACTAACTCAAAACTAAGATGTTTCAGTTTAAGTATTCTAAATATCTGGCTGTAAAGCTTCAACTTTTAAATTTCACTGAATTCAGCTACTAAAGTTTAGAGAAGACAGAGAAGTCTCTCTCCACACTCCAGTTCTAGCTCAGGACTCCTGCAGACGTCTTGCTTCCAGAAGGATTTCTACATTTATGTCTACACTGGGTACTTTTTCCTAAGTAAAGGAAAAACTGAGATTAACCTTACATTTGACAACTTCCCTAAGACAGTAATTTTGTAGAGCATCAAGCTACTTTAAGCATTTCAAGGAAAAAGAAATACTCTTGTATCTTCTCATGTTAGAGATTCTTCTGCTCTTTGGATTCAGAGGATGCCTAAAGCCTTAAGCCCAGAAAGTACTAAATGAAGACAGAAAGGAGTACTGCCCTTGATAACAACACTTTAAAAAGTTTTGTAGGGTTTTAATTCTTTTCTAAAGGAAGAAAGACTAATCCAGTAACTTAGTTGGCTCATGAACCTGAGAAGAACAACATTTAAAACCAGGAAAGAACAGGCAGAGAAAATTTAATTTTCTAAACATTTACACTTTAGGCTACTACTAAACTATAAATATAAAACTCACAGAAAAAAGAGGAAACCTTCAGTCAGGGAGAAGGGAAAACCATTTCAAACTACATTTCCAGCACAAAATCCCCATCTTCACCTGTATCAGGCCAACTGTGGGACTCTCCTTGACAGCCTGTCAGCCCTCATCGTTCACATCCTCATCTTTTGCACCTGGCTGCTCCCTGTAAACCAGCAGCAACAGCTTGCCTGCAGGTGTGTGTATTTTCTTGTTTGGGTTATGCCTATTTTCTAAGGAAGAAACTCCACCCACCTGGGTGAGTGGAGACAATTCACAAGTGAGTCTATATCTGGCTCACCTGTGTTGAGCAGTTTTTCCCTTTTTGATTTTTTTTTCTTTTGGTGGGTGGGAGAAACAGTAAACTATATAATGTCTAATTTTTACTGGATTTTGTCTGTTTTGCGTTTAACTTTTTAGGATTTCTTGCAGTAAGCACCTTTCTTTCCCCTCGCTCCAGAAATGCACTTCCCATTTCCCACACAGATAAGTGTTCTGCTCCAGCTTTCTTGGCATGCTTGGAAACTTCAGAATGAAAAATAAATGAATAAGACAGTGCATAACGCACTGTATCTGAGGCATTTCAGCAGTTTTTCTCCAGAAGCCCTTGCGTGCTGTCCCCAGGCTGAGGCTGCACACCTCACCAGGAGAAAGCCACCGCTATTTTTTTTTCTTGGAATGGCTCTATTTTTACACACTGAAAATTACATTTTGTTTTAAAGGCCCCTCCCCTGCACCAGCCTCCAGAAAAGATAAGTTTTATCAATCCAGCATCAGCAAAGTGATAAATAAGGGTGCAGCCTGTTCCAGCATGAGCCAGATGCAGAGACTTGCTTAGCTGCGCAGCCAAGTGCTTCAGCAGCTGATGATTGAAAGTGGAAGCTTAATGGAGTGAATGCGAACAAAGAATTAGAATAAACACCACCTTTTGAAATAGAAAGCTGTAGTATATCGCCTGGCTCCCTGGTCGCTCTCAGCCCAGGCACCGACCTCCAAAAGCCCCGAGGGCTCGCTTTGGGTGCGGCCGCTTCAGGGCTCAGCCTGGGTGTGTCACACAGAGCCGAGGCGGCCCGAGGTGACAGCAGACAGGGCACAGAAGGAATCAGGCAAGGAGACAAAGGGTGGCGAGAGGGAGTCTCCCCCGTGGTCTCCTTTATTGTGGGGCCGGGCGCGGGGATCCGGGAGGGAGAGGATCGGAGAGAGACTCCGAGGCGCTGACAGGGTGCAACAGGTTAAAAGGGAAGGGAAATCGGGAGGAGCTGGAGGGAATAACCAATGGGGTTCCACGCAAGGGAAGGGTCCAGGGGTCCAGGGTCCACTTAAAACAGCGGAGGGGAGGGTACGATGAACAATAACTAATAAAATATCGAACATAACCGAGACTTCTAGAAGTGAGGGTAGGTCCAACCTTCAGAGCAAGCCTCCCTTCTAGAAGAAGGGGCTGGTCTCAAGCTGCAGTTCTGCCTATAGAGTCCTCCCCAAGGGAGGAGCCTCCCACATCCGAGGTGGAGCTGAAGTAGGAGGTGGCGGCAACATCCCTCGGAGGACCTCCCACAGAAAGCAAGCAACTAAATGGCTTGAGTGAAATGGGAAAGCAGATGCAGAGCAGAGAAGCGAAGCAGTTCTGCAAAGCCAGCCTGGATTCCAGATTCCAGTTGAGTCAGCTTTGTCAGCCAGTACAATGACAGCCTCTGTCTGGGAGGCCTCCTGCGTGTCAGCAGGTGATGGGAAAAACAGATGCTCCTCTTGCAGGAGCTGATTTACTTCTGAAAATGGTTGTTTTCTGGTCTTCTGCTTAAATCTCCTTTTAATTAAGCATTTTGCTTTAGTACATGCCACTCCAGTTGCCTGTAGGAATATACTAATCTTCAGACTGATAGATCTTCAGGCTTTAGCAGGATAAGCATAATCTATGAAAGCTTGTCCCAGATAAAGGAGAAGGGAAGGATTTTGTCCTTCCGCAATTAAAGCAGCTATGAGGTCTGGGAAGAGATTTTGCAGTGATGCAGCTGAGTCAAACCCCGAGAGTACCACACCAACACAAATCACTTTGAGCCGTACAAATATTACGGCATTTCAAGATATTGGGTGTGTGTGGCTCTGTACCTCCTCTGGTAGGAGTCCTTACCTAGTGGGACTATTCCCTGACCCCACGCAGCCAAAAAGGACCACTGGGAAAGGAATGAGTTGAATGGACAGAGCCGTGAAGGATCACAATCTGAAGCAAGGGCTGGGCTAGCTCTGAACATGGGATTAGCAGCAGACCACATGCACAGGGCACAGGGGTGGGTGAATCCTCACTGTCTTTGCCAGAGGAAGCTGTAACTTGGCAGGAGGAATGAAAGGTCACACCGTCCAAGGAAAAATCAGGTGAAACCAGGCCATTGGTCATGAAAGGATGAGTGTGAGAAGTCTGACCTGTCTGTCTCAGTGAGCCTCATAGATTGAGTACCAGCATTGAGATGTGATGTTGGATTTGTGCAAGAGCCTGGAGCAGAGGCTGTGGTGTGACCTGAGAAGACAAATTTCTGAACCCCAATGACCCACCAAGGATGAGGCACACAGGCTCTGATTCTGTCTGGCCATGATACAGAGGACTAACAGGACATAACCAGTAAAGTGTGTCTCTGTCATTTTTCTCCCCATGGGTGCCTTGTAGAGTGTGTTTGATGAATATGAATAACCACAAGCCAAGAAGCGAACAGACCTTTGTGCAGCTTGAGGGCTGTCCATGAAAATAATGGGCCAAATTTTACTATAGATGAATGCTCAAGTAGACTTCTTCGTACTTTGCTAACACAAAATATTTGGCTGATGTCTCTGGCAGCAAGGGTGGGGGCAATGCCAACTGCCATTCGGATAAGGCAGAGACTAATGGATTTCACCATCAAACAACCCTCACTGAAAGCTGTCCAGAGATGCCTGGATAGACAACATTCATTAAACAGAAAATGGGAATTTCTTTTCTAGAAGAGAGGGTTGGAAAGCACATTATTCCTACACAGCTGAAGGGAAACAGATACTACTGTGGCCTGACTTCTCTTCCCTGCATTTGAACACAGCAGCAGGGCTGCTGCCTTGTCTTGGCTGTGTTGACAAGTGGTAATTATAAGTATCTGTCAGACCTTTGGTGTTAATGTTTGCAGGTAGCTACCTGATCACATTTTGGAAACAACAGAGCATGTTCTGTACTTGCCATGTTTTAAAATGGATGAAAAAATTTCCTTGGGAAATCAAATACAAGTCAAGAGACTGAAGTCAAGTCCAGCCCTTATTAATTATGATTATAACGCCATTTGACTTGAGACGAAGGAGAAATTGCATTCAAATAACTTTCAAATTGTTTGCAGCATGTATGAATCTGACTGAAACCAGTGAGGTATGTTTGTACATTTGAGGAGGGAATTACTGTCTACATACCAATGCCCAGCACAGGTAATACACAAACATTCTTTTTAATGACCAGGTTTATGCAGCTAATTCCTCACATTCAGCACTGAGTGTACAATAATCCTTTTGACAAATGAGTCAAGAGGCAGGGTGCTGCTGAGCATAATATGCGTTACTGCCTTGCCCACATTGAGGACATGTAGATGAGTGAGGATTAATAGTCACAATTAGAAACGTAAGAGCAGACTGTGGATTGTAAAAATAATTAGCAGGTTCTGAAAAGAATTTCCAGCACCACAAAAATGTTTTAGTGCAGAATACATTTGAAACGGAAACAATAAAAGAGACTCAGCCATGCTCTTCCCATAATGATACTTTTGGGATTGTTAGGACAGGATTTGAAAGCTTGCTGGCTCCTTAACACAGACGGCTCAATGCTCATAGACAGCCAGACACCGTGGCCTGTACTGGATATGGCAGGCAGACACTTGGCTTGCCAGGGCAGTCTTGGTCATATTGTACCTGTGCTCTTGCTCTTACATTTGTAGCACTTCATACTCCCCCAGGGTTTATGGTCCCCAAGCCCTCTGCTGAGAGAGGAAAACATCAGCAATGCCCCAAGCCCTCTGCTCAGAGAGGAAAACATCAGCAATGCTGTGGTATGTGAGCACCCTGACCCTCAGGAAGGATGGAGCAGGGTTCCTGATGCAGGATCTGGGCAGGTGTGGAAGGAGCTGCCCTCTGTTCTGGGACCAGGTCTGCTCCTGGTTCTAAGGGAGAGAGTGGCTGGAGAAAACTGTGCTCTGCTGAGTGTTTCCAGCATCCTAATTTGGTCCTGCTTTGACCTTTGCTAACAAAAGAAAATGTGGACACTCACCAGGATATTTTAATAATCCTGAAATTAGATTGTAGTGTTTTTTAAATACATTAAGTGCTACATTATTGTTGTTTGACTTTTGGCATTAGAGGAACATGAGCTTTCTTCTGAAAACAACAACTGAGATGCCGCCATTTTTCAGGAATGATGGGTTTCAGCAGAGACCCTATGGATACAAAGACCTTCAACAGGGTGCAGAGGTTGGCAAAATGAGCAGTAGGGAAGCAGCCAAACTTAGGGGCTGTGCTGAAGCTGCCTGGCAAGAAGCAATGCTGGCTGAAGGCTGAGCTGCAGGGTACCAAAAGTGCTCTGCTCATTGCCAAGGCACCTCCAGAGCAGAGCCTTGAGCTTCTGCCCTTTGCAGATCAGCCACTCTGCAGCTGCTTCCCAGGTGGGCTGTCTCTGGGATTTCAATAACTAAAATGCCATTAAGAAGATCAGGAATCATGCTCGCTCAGCAGTATTTGCCTATCTTTTCTCTGTGTGAAGGTAATAGGTGACTGTTGACTATAATTCCTTGTGAAACTGCAGTTCATAATTTATCTTTCCAGAAAAATCTCCGCTTATGGCTATCCTTTCACACTTGCCAGAAGAAAGAAATGTTAAAAGTACTCTGAGAAACCCAGTTAAGAAAATCCAGGGTGGGTCTGAGATGACAGACTTTAACAGTAAAAGGAGGGCTCATTGCCAGTAATTTCCCTCAGGTGCACCTTGCTTCTGGCCAGGAGAAAACATCCTTCCAGCCACGGACAGAGCAGGAATGTCTTTGCAAAGTTTGCATGTCTCTAACTTGGTAATGAATAAAATTTCAGGCAGGAGAGGAGCGTATAACGATCAAGTGCAATGAAATGGTGACAATACATCTCGCCAATCAATAGGAACACTCTCTTTGTAAGAACATATTCCTTATTTATAGATCAGCTAGCTTGTGCTGAAGAGGGGAGTCAACAGCTTTCAGTCTGATTTAGAAGAAAGACTAACTGATGATGTGAAATTACCTGGAATACTTAATAAGAGAGATCAAAAAGGTTGGCTTGGGTTTTGTTTTGGTTTTTTTTGTGTGTGTGTATAAGTACAGCTTTAAAAATCAGATTATTCCAATATAATTCCCATTGTTGCTGTCAGTGTGGAGTGTCTAAGTGTCTGATATATCTAATACAGATGTGCCAAAGGCCTACAATTAAATCACTCTGCAGTCATCTTCTGGTACCAATCAACTTTTTCTCCTCTTAATGAACAGACACATGCTGTTTTATACAGTCTGATTGACTGGTTGATATGAAAACATAAAGTAGCAGAAGCTGGTGAAAAGCATTCATTATTCTCTGTGTTTGGAGCTGCAATAGAGTGAGTAATTGTTTCTGATTGTGGCAGCCACTCGTGCTGACTGATGAGCACTACAGCACTGGCACAGGGGTTGTGTTAGACAGGACAGAAAGTCATCTATGACACCTTCATGGAAGCTAAGGCATCCCCAACGTTGTTTTAAATGGTGAACATGGCTTTGAATTGGTACTTTTCCACTACCTTGTCCACAGAAGTCATCTTCACACCTTTGGCAGTTTTCTAAGGAGCCCTAATCCAATATTATGGCTCAGGAAACTGAGACAGAGAGAGTACTGTTAGGCAGCAGAGTCAAAGCGACCCACATACCACAGGAAGTGTCTGTCACACTTGATACATGTTTCAGGGAGACTCATAGTCAAACTGAACTCTGCTTCTTCATCTCAAGGCTAGAAATAGATGAATCTTTTCCAGAGCTCAAATATGTTGCATTAAAAATGAAGGTTGGTGATAGGACCAGATGAGGAAGGAACCTCTCATCTGGTGAAAAACACCTCCTCAATAACTCTATATAGAAACTGATCAACATACAGCAGCACATCTCCACAGACACTGGCAAAAGACACAAAACCAACAACAAAGCAAACCACACTTTTTCACCCTGAGAGAGGATGAGACAAAACATTGGAATTGAATCTCAGTGTTGGCTGAGTGTTTACATTTTGGTTGCAGATACTCAACTTGCTTTTCCCGAACAATAGTAATAAACTTTCCTTGAGCAAAGCACTCAGAACAAGTGCTGGAATCAAATTATAAACCTGTGCCTTTTGTGAAAGAATTATAAAAAAGAAAAAGAAAAAAAAATCCACTTAATACTTTCATTTGGCAACCAGTGGTTCCCATAGAGACTGTTTTAATACTAAGTTGCAATGACACAATTACATTAAATTCCTCAGTAGATAATCATAGTTTTAAATTAGTGTAAAATATTGCTGTGCTCTTTGGAAGGCTTTGCAAGTTTAACCGCAATTTTTCTGCTTTGCTTTTTTTTTTCATCTATTTTTGTTTGTTGGTGGGGACTGCTAAAGTTTGTGTAGATATTTAAGCCCAAGACAGCATCTTAGCTTAGCCATCTGTGAAAACAAAACCAAGTAAAAATATAGCTTTGAATAAATGAAGCACTGAGGGAATTTCATACTTGATATAAATAATTGCAGATATAGCTTGTTGCTATGCAGTTGAGAAAAACATTTATCCTTGGTGAAGATCCATTTCTTTAAAAGGTTCCACTTTCAAACACGGAGACAAAGAAACATTAATATTTTTCCATCTTCCACTTAAAGTGTACACGTGAGATCGATGCCTTTCTGTCTAGTTTGATAAAAACGAACAAGAAGGATCTGGAGAGAGGCAGGAGAGAGGGAGCAGAGGCTCCCAGCAGCTGATTCTCACTGATGCCAACACTTCCCATGGCCTCAGACAAAGGCCAGGCACTTTCAACTTGGGGCCCAATGCAGTGGGGCTTAAAATGTGGGTGTCCTATGGAAAGTCCAAGCCTGAGAAACAGAGGCTTCTTAGTTTTGGGTGGGTAGAAGATAGCTGTAAAGCATAAGGTTTGTGAAAGAGGCACTCACTTCCTGGGCACAGAAAGAAAAGTCACTATATAATTAGCACATGGGAAAAACCCTGAGGACATAGCAAGGAAGGGAAAGCAAAGGCAGTCCTGCCAGCAACAGCTTTTCCTTTTTTCCTTTTTTTTTTTTTTTTTCCCCCCATTTCAGCTCTTGGAAAGTGACACATTTTGTTGCAGGGCAATATTTGTACGGGAGAGTTGGTGTAGAAACTTGCCCTTGAACAATTCATCACAACTATGTGCTTAACCATGATCCTGAGCCATAAGTCTCAGCTCCAAAGCCAAGCAAAGCACAGACTTCCTAGATGTAATACACAGAAACTACAGACTTGACTGTTTTGTTGGAAAAGCTGCCTTGTGATGGCCACGCTGAAAGCACAAAACCAGAGACACCCTGCTGCCTTTGAAGCTTTACAGGGCAAGGGCTCACATGCCCTAGAGGCCCTGCCTCTCCCCCAGCAGGGGCTGTGCCCAAACACCCTCATCTCCGTGGAGCCAGGAGCACACCAGCTCTGCCGGGGGCTGCCTCATGCTACTGCAGATACCCCAAACAGGGGAAAGGCTCGAATAATACAGCACAACTCCCTCCTCCCGGGCTATCTTCGCTTCAAGCTTGAGAAGGCACACTGTGAGGATCAGAGCACCTGTGTAATATGGCATAAACCCAACAGCTATTCTACTTCCATTCACTCTATGTTTCCATTTCAATTCCTGAAGAGCCTTTTCTGAACATTGCTTTAGACCTGATTTGTAACAGTGTACAGGGTTTCACTCTCAGTGAGACCACAGCTCCCTGCATGAATGCTTGGAGTGCATATATGTGTGTACATTTATCAATATGTACAGGGGGAAGAGGAAAATCAACAGCTTTTTTTCAGCCCCTGAAAAGCTCAACATTTTTTGCTTCCTTGTTTGTCTTGTTTCCTTGAGAAAAAGACACATTGGACTTTCTTGGCTGAAAGCTGTCATCTTCAATAAAAAGCTGATTATAACCATGGAAGTAAATAATAAAAGCATGATTCTGTCTGCTTGCCTGGGCTAAATTCCTGACAAAAAACCCCTCAGCCGGCACTCAATAATTTCCTCATGAAAAGCAGTATTTTCTTAAGGAAATTGTGACAATTTTCTGTGGACCAAATTAATGAAGATATAATCTGTCTTCCCATTGAAGATGCCGAATTTGCATGCAAATAATTGTGGTGTGAGAACTGGTAGTGTCACACAGTTTTAATGATGGTTTGCAGTAAAAATACCAGGAGAACAAACACTCTACAGGTTCTGCAGGTTGCCAGAGCATTATTATTGGTTCTGACCTTCTAATTGCCTCTCTATTTTCTGCTCCTGGCTGCATGGTGAACAACACGAGTGCTCTTTCAACTCCTACACGTCCCCTGGTGCTCCCCCCTCTCTCCGCTCTCTCTCTCTCTCAGAAAGAAATAAACTACCAATTTAATGACTAACTAGCTTGTACCCTCGGAAGAGTTTCCTGAGCTTTTGTAAAAACGTTGAGCTTTGAACATTTTTCAAACAGAAATCAGTATTTTTGTCTCTCCTTCCCTTAACTCCTCTGTACATGCCAGTGAGGAGCATTTTAGTCAGAGCCCTGTCTGCGCAGCAGTACAGCCCCCCGCCTTCGTCCCGCTGCGAGTGAGGAAAAATGCTACAGAGGCCGCTCCTGTGTAGTTAGAGCAGTAAACAGCTGCTGGAGCAGGAGGAATGTGAAAGGCCCGGGCGGCGGGCACAGTGCGGGTCATGCCTGGTACTCGGGGAGCAGCCGGGGATGCTGGGGTGGGATGCGGGTGGGATGCGATTGGGAAGCTGTGCAGCGCCCCGCTCCCGCGTGACAGACACCCTGTCACCCCTCTGCTGGAAGGAGCTCTTGGCACTGCGGGAGGCTCTTCCGAAAAAATATCATGCGGGTAACCAGAACGAAGGGAGGGCGAGGACGGGAGCGGCTGAGGCCACCCCGGTGGCCGCGGGCCGATGCAATGCTGGCCCGCAGCCATGAGATGTCACTGCGGCCCCACGCAAGAGCGGGAGCCGGCTAATTTGTCAGACAGACCAGAAAGGTTGCCATGCGGCCACTGCGGGCCGTGCTTTTCTCCCCCGGCAGTGCTTGGCTGCCGCCCCGGCGCCTTCCCCCGGCCCCCGCTCAGCCCCGCAGCGCGGCCGCTGCGCCAGCCCCAGGCACGGCCCTGCCACCGCCGGGGCCGCCGGGCAGGGCAGCGCCTGCCGAGCTCCGGTGCAACCCTTCGGCTGCGAAGAGGTGGGACACACGTGGAAGGCATTGCTGCAGCTCCTAAACTGTGGCTGCTTCATGCCACCTTTTTCTGGAAAGCGCCCACCAAGCTTCAGAGACTGCTCTGAGAGGCTTAAGTGGAAATTACACAGTCGTTCCCTTTAGATTTAGAGTCTGACCTGACATTTTAAGAAACAGAAACGAGGGATTTTAAGCAGTGGTCTAATGTACTTGTCATGCCCTGCTTGCTCTAATGTAGGTTTTAGTCCCATCTCAAACCTTCTGATTCAGAAACTAGATTTAGTTGGAAGGGCAGGATCCTCAGTACTATTTTTGAACTATCTAGAGCTGGACTTGATGTTGTTCAGCTCTTCAGTGTTCAAAATAAATGTAAATGTATGCTAGCAGGGAGAAGACTTCATTTTCTGGGGAGTTAAATAACTGCTTTTTTGACATATCCCAGTGCTATCCTGGACAAAAAGTTCCACCCCAAGTAACTTAGGGCCAGGTGTACTTCGTCAGCCCTTAGAAATTCCTCCCTAGTCAAATTTTCAGGACAATTGCATTTTTTTCCACCCTAGATGAGGTGGAAAGTAGATGAGGTTTATCCCTGCAGCAAATCCTTCAGAAGACTTGCACTGTCTGCCATTACAAGAGGACTGCAGAGATACAGATAAGAGAAGCAAGCCTAGAAAGCCTTACCAAGGTGTATAAATATGCCTCATATTAATAGATGTTTATTAAAACAGGTTATAAAACACATTTTCAAAGTTCAGATAGTGACCACCTTAGCCACTAACCTCCAAGGAATATCCTTAGATCAAGGTTTTATGACCTCTATTTATTACAGCAGATAGCACTACCTGAAAATGGCTACTTTTAAAATCTTATTACTGTCAAATTCCTTATTTAGACCAGTGACTTGACATTCTTGCATGAGTGAACATTAAAGTTTTTGCCTTTTTAACCTCCTAATCCTGGTGCATAAATCTTTTATAACCGATTCTATTCTATGTGTCTTTTTGGTGTTATTGGAATCTTATCTTTCATTCCAGTCTAGCTTTCTGATTTAATATCTTAAAAACTTCAGCTCAGCTTTGCTTTCTTTATTAAGATACAAAAGAGGTAGAAGCTTATAGAGTGCTGAACGAAAAGCACAATATATTTTATTTTTTTTAAGAAAAATTAAAAAGTTTTAATATAAAAAGAAGGTTGTATCACCCTCTCATGTGGCACCCCTGTACGACTGCCACACAAATGCAGAGAATTACTTCTGGTTTTGAGCAAGTACATTTGCTCTCCTATAGCTGCTTCCGCTCAGATAGTGAGGTCAAGCCCTGCAGCCCTAATTCTACTTGGAGGTCTCAGCAAGCTCATGCTTCTCCAGAGTGCTGCTGGAAACCTCTCCCTGGGGCCTGCTGGTAAAGATCAGGATATGGAAGGACATGGACTTAAAATTTTCCTTTACTGTCTTATGTTGCCTTCTTCTCCTAGCACTTCTACTCTAGGGTGAAAAAGCAAAATCAGAGCCTGTTCCACCAGCAGAAAAAAGCAAAAATAAAACCAAGCCCAAACCCTGAACATTCATGTGAGTAGCAAAACCAAAGTAGTCTGATTTGTGTCTCAGAAGTGGTGTGTGTTAAAGGTTTTCTTATGACAAAGACGGGCTGACAGCTGAAAGGTTTGAAAGCGATGAGAAAACTGATGGGAACTCTTTGGTTATAAAGTTTGTATTTGGAAAATCCTGACTATACCCACTATAGTAGAATGTCAGACTAATAGCCTGCCAGATTAGTTTACAAAAGGCAGGTCTGATCCTTCACATGGGTACTTCCAAGATGCCTAAGGGATGGATGAACTTGCAATGATAACAGGATCAGACTTCTAATTAAAAATTTATTCATTCAGAATTAGATACTTGAGCCTCTATTGGACATAGAAGGAGGGGTGGTTAAAAATTATTTTTAAGTATAGAGTTTTTAAATCCACATTTAAATTAAATTGACCTGCTTTAAATAAAAAAATCTTGTTCATGCCTGAAGTACACCTGCAATCACATAAATTTGAACATCAAGTAGTCTTCCTTCCCTGTCCCAGAGAGGCTGTTTAAAATTTTTTTATACATATACATATATATACACACACACTCCCCAACCCCCTTGTACCCTGCATGTCTGTTATGTGTCTTGGGCACACCATGCTCAAGGACCCTGGCAGCAGGTGGAAAGAGCAAGATTGGGCAAACTCGTATTCATTTCATTTCCTACTTAGATGTATAAAACATAACCCAGACACAAACAGTAATGAAGTACTATTCAGTATTAGTGGCTGAGACTCAGACTTAACTACTGGTTTAGCTGAAAGTGATTTGTACTTAGGCTAAAGGAAATGAGCTGAAAGTCCTGACTGATGATCCTGCCAGCCCAGGGTGAGACGGCAGCCAGCTGCCTCTGGGGGTCAGGAAGGAAATGTTCACATGGGATTGCCATGCAAACCACGTGCTGGGACACAGCCATCCCAGGGCTGCCTCATGCACCTTTCCAAGATCGCTTGTAAGAAGCTCTTGAAATCAATCTTGACAAACCTCTACCTGAGCTTTTCAGGTTACCCTACTTATTTTCTGATTTGGGATTCATCCCAGTAAAAAAGAAATTTGGAGCACAGCTGGGCAACTCTTATCTCTGCACAGCTGCAGCAAGCCCAGATCATCTGTAAGGGGTATAGGAGACACCTCTGTCCTAGGATACAGGTTTCCCAAATGAAACCCAGCTGTGATCTGATCCAAAAAATGGAATTCTACCGGCTTGGTAGTGCTTCACACTCAGGGTGGTGTAATCCTGACAGATCTCACCATCATTCCATGTGGTGCTGCTATAATTAATCCCTGGTTCAGCTGCCAGTTATTGCAGATGCCCTTCTGCAGATAAAAGAGGACTTTCCCCCCACCCCCCATTTAATTTTCTGCAAGTTCCCTGATCTGGAAACCTGACATTTTCTGGTTCACACTTACACACATTTCAACTCTTCCCCTTGAGTCCTCTTTGGGATCTGTACTGACAGCAAAATGGCACAGACAGTAGAGTCTGCATCCACCCAGAGGAAATGCAAACAACACAGCCTTGTCAGGATGGTCAGCCTCACTTATTCCCCCTTTACTACCTAAACTAATTTATTTCAGCACCCACTTCAAGCAGTTGCTTTTCTATACAGCATTTTCTATAGGCTACCCAGCTCCACAATTGCCCAGGACAGCAAACTAAAAGATCCCCCCCTGCTTTAATGGGGGGGAATACGGGGTGTCTTAAAAAAACCCCAGAATCCAGCATTTGTTTTCCCTTGCTTCTTGAAAGAAAAAGAAAAAAAAAAAAAGAAAGAAGTAGATTCCCTACAAACTGACAAGCCTGCCTGTGTTCAGAGCACTGCAGAAACTGCCAGACAATACTGGATTTGTAGGAGAATAATTCTGACATACAGCTGCCAAGGTCAGTCAGCCTTGTGCACTGGGCTGGCAAGCCAAACTTACTTACATAAGTAATGGCCCTCGGCAGTCAACTTTAAATTTGGCACATACTTCTCTCCCCTCACCCCAGTGTAAAGGGAAAAAACATATTAAACTTGTTCTGCCTTAAGCTGTTTTTCCCTCACTTGTTTATTTTCTCCATCTCTTCCAACTCACAACTAGTGCTACAAGCCTAAAATTCAGCGTTCAGCAAGGGCCTGATGGTTTTCTCAGTTTCCCTGCAGACTCCTGGGATGTAATCTCATTAATGATGTAGAGATGCCAGTAGGAAAGGTCAGGAAAATAAGTTGGGTCATCACAATCTAATGCTCTAATTTCACCATGCATGTGCATTCCCTGTGTCCATGTCATGCCAAAACCTGGTATTTCCTGTAACCAACAGCAGCTGTTGCTTAGAGTGGGATCACCATAGGGTGAGATGGATTACTCTGCTGTTACCTGGCCTAAGTGCAGAGGTACACACGGGGCTCCTGCAGGAAGTCCTGTACCCCCGGGGCAGCTGGGGAAGGGCTGAGAGCCCTGAGCTGGGCTGCACTGGGGTTCTAGCCAAGGGTTGGGTCCCTGCAGATCCCACCTGGGGCTGCTCAGGGCCATCAACACCATCCCTGACAGCTATTTCCTAACTGCAAACTCCGGGTCCCCAGAGATGGCAAGTTGCAAATGAAATAGCAGAGATAGTGAAAAAGTGGTTAACAGGAGCTTTAGGAGAAGAATAGAAGAATGTGGAAATAAGCGCCTACCATTTCTTACATTATCTGAGAGCTGTTCAGCCATGAATTGTCTGTAATAATTAGCATGAGAATATCTTCCTGATGACATTCATACTGCATAAAAGGGTCTGCATTTCCTCCATCAAAGTGCATATTTATGAACAGAATCTCTGAAAGACGGAGCCTTTGATAGTATTATTTTAATATTTTTTGCATATGATTTAGAAGTTTAAACTTCGAGGAGCCCTAATAATAAAAAAGACTATCAGATTTCTGCTAGTCACCTCTGTTCCTAGTAAACACAAACACATATATGGAAGTCACTGTTGAAATATGAAAGTGATAGACTATGCAAGATAGAAGGGCATGAATAAATTTACATTTGTTCTTTAATGATCCTGAGAAGAATGGCTTAAAAAACCCAACCTTGAATACTGAAGCTGCTATGTGGCATATGGTTTTCTCAGTTCTCATTTGTTTCTTAACCCTGGTGACAAATTGAGTCACACTAAAAAACCTCTACTTTCTATGTATTTCTGTGCATGTGCATGCTACTGCCCCTTTGTTGATAAACACCTCTTACTTTATATACCTAATTACTACAATTCCTGATAATATCCTTGATCCAAAACTAGACTCATCAAGGGCAGAATTACAGGATTCACCTCCATGAGAGGAAGGATTGTGAGGATATTCATGTGCCACAAGCTTGAATAGCTGGAGTAACTTGATTTTGACACCTTCTCAGGTGTCAGACTTACTGCAGGTTTGTCAACTGAGCCAGCCCAAAACTCATACATTTGTAGGTGCTTCTATTTACTCGGTCCGGAGCTATTTCCAGCCCTTTGTTTTAGCACCTACACCAAGTAGGTGCCTACAAGTTTAAAGACTTGAAATCTGAGAGGCAGTTGATAGTTACTGAAGTATTTATAGGGAAAACATTCCATTTGGTTACTGTCTTTTCAGCAAAAATGTGCATGTGACTGCTGAAGCAGCAGGGACCCAGGGAGGGACTGTGTGTGTGAACTTGTGTTCAGGAGGTGATGGGCCACTAAACCTACTGCCATGGGATGCCAGTCTCATTTTCTCCCACCTCCCAAACCCAAGTCCTTCTCAGCTCGTTTGCAGTGCCCGTTAGAAAATATTTCCCCTGCGGGCTCCTCTCCTTTGTTTTGCAAGACCTCAGTGCCACTGGTGGAGAGACAACCCTGTCCATGATGGCTTTGGAGCTGCAGATCTGTGAATGGCAACGTGAAAAAGGCTTGGTTTCTTACTGGTTTTTAAAGGCTGCCAGTGTAGAGTTTGGGAAGTTGAGAAGGAAAAATAGGAAATATTAGTGAGGTTTGGTCTCTCTGGGAACAGAAAAGGAACTTGTGGAGTCATATCGAAAACAGTGCTTTTGCTACTACATGGCACTGCCTGAAAGTCTTCCTATAAGTTTTCCACATGGAAAAGTTTCAAAGTTGTCAGTATTAGGCAACTGCAATTCCTATAGCTCAAGTTTTTGTTAGAAAGCCAACTATTTTAACTTGCATAGTTTCAACATTTATATGACTTAGACAAATCCTTTGACATGTGGCAGGTATCTCTAAAGCTCCATTCATAAAATAACTTACATCTTCTATTAGTTAACAATAAACAATCTGAAGTTAAGTCTTGAATACAGATAGCAATACATTTTATGCACCAACAAAATAATGAGTAGTGCATTTCTTACTCATAGGGATGAGAACAGTCTGGATGAATACTGGCTAAATCTCCATGCTAACTAATATTTGCTAAACAAAACTATTCAAGGCATCTCAATTTTTCTGAAAAATGAACAGAATATTCTGAATTTAAAAATCCAGGGAAAAAAAATCTCTTCATTCTTAAAAAAATTCTGGAATTATGACAAGTTTACCTGGCATACTCAAAATAGTAATAATAGTGAATGATTGTATTTGCAGGAAGATTAATAAAATTATCTTCCTTATCTTTCAGCTGTTATTTCTCTTCTTTAAATGTAAGTTCTTTGGTGCAGGGATTGACCTCCATTGGCCAAATCTGGTCTTGCTCAATATCTCTGAGTATTACATGAATTAAATTAATATAGAAAAATAAACTAAGTTTATACTTGTGCTAATTAAGAGATAGTAGGATAGAGACCAAGCTCTTATCACAATGAAGTTACAAATATTTTTGAGATCTGCAGTGAAATATGATGCATTTGCCTGATATCCCGTAACAGCTGATAGAAGCTTTAGCAAAAACCAGTGTATTCAAAAGAAACAGCTGTTCAGAACTAATCTGATCTTTTAAAACACACACTGTATCTAAGTACATGCCTTTTAAATAATGAGAGAATTAAATTTTATAAAGTATAATTATGATGGAGTACACAGAATCTGGTCCAGAGGAAAACTTAGACCATAATACGCTATTTTCATGGATCCATCTCGTGAACCATGGAGGGCTTTAAAGACTTTACTTCAGTTATGCCATGACTCCACCTTTTTATAAACTCTGCAATGGTTATCCAGAAATAACTCTGATTGCATCTTTTACACCATCACTGCTTGGTTGAAACCCCAGTGGAGATGATGGAATTGAGCCCAGACTATCCCTCTGCCCCCTGCTCTCCATATGAAGGACACCAGAGACCTCCTGCACAAGCCAGGCTGGGGCCCATGGCCACGTGAACATCCTCACCCTGGGATCTCATCTGGCCCCCGCCACACCAGGACTGTTTAAATCAAGCATTGCTTGGAATAGTCTGAAAATGCAGAAATTTAGCGCCTTCCCCCTGCCCCCTTCTGAAACAAAATGAAAATGGGTGAAATCAGTCACAGAATGGATAATAAGAAGGAAATGTTGGCCTGTACATCACAAACACAAACCTTGTGAAATGCTTGTCCTGATCAGAAGATCACCACATCATTCAGGACTTGCAGAAGTGACTGGGTGTTTTCAGAAAATGTTAATTCACCACCACCAGAAATTCTTGTGGGAACACACATATCAGTTTTGAAGGATGGCTTTTCTTGGATCTGAAACAAAATTTCTGATCAGAAAGAAAGAAAGGATAATTGATGTTTCAGGGGTTTTCAGGGCACCTGGGAATCATCCCCACTCTAGTCAAATCTCCATTTTGCTTCTAAAAGGAAACTTAAATGTGAATCTCCCAGGTGAATATTTTTGCTATTGTCTAATTTGAGATGGGTGATATTTCACAGAAAGAGCTTCACAGAGTTTTAACTGCATCCTGACTTTGTACAGGACATCTTTTGGATGCCTCAAAGAGGTGCTATGACATGAAAGCATGTTTTTGAAGACTGGCATAGGCCCCTGCTCCAGTCCACTCCTCTGCTCACCCCCTCCTCCCTCAGCAAAGTGAGTGAGAACAGGAGCAAGATTATAGTCTCATGCTTATGAGGTTATCAGAATAAAAATTCATCCACATGAAAGGAGGAAAATAAATCCTATTACTGTTAGGACTCATTTAAAAATCACAGTTGTTTTACTGATCATTCTTATTCATAATTCAGCTTATAACTGTAAAAGATGAAGGGGAATATGCCCTACTTTCCCTTTGTGATTTGACAGCACCTCTGTTGAGTAGCTTTGCCATGAAAACCAATGGTTGCTCAGTTTCCGTTGCTGTGTTTTTTGGGTTTTCCACAAAAAGGAAAGAAGAAAAGGTGAGAAGAAAATCTGGAAAAGGGAGAGGAGAATGCAAATAAAACGCCTCTGGCAATTACAGCCCTCAAAATGACTTGTGCCAGCCCTTTTCTTGCTGTTTGCCTAGAAAATGATCAGTTGACAATGTGTTTTTCAATTAAATGGAAATGCTTGCTCTTATCAATGACTGGAGGACAAATCTATCATCTAATGGCTGTGACTAAAAGTCCAAAGTGTACAATCTCCATGGAGCAGGAGCCTTTAGACCATGTAAGAAGGAGACAAATGTCAAGCTGGAGTTGTGAAGGCAGAGAATGAGGGTGAAGCCTTTAATCACTCAGGTTCTCGCTAGCACCCGTTTATTCATGCTAAAGCCGTGGTCTCTGGAGGTAGCTCTGATGCCTGGGAATGCCAGTGTGATTCCATACGCAAACATGCTGTGCACAGCTGCATTGCCTCTGCCATCTCTGCAATTTGATGTCATCCCACCTAGATCTACAAACCTTCCCGCTATCCAGCCTTACCAGGCAGGGTATTTGCACAGAGGCAGAGGTCAGACAGCAGTGCAGAGGCATGGAAATAACCTGCCAAAAAGCCCTTGTTCACTTATTGCTCTGCCAGTATATCAAAGAGGAGTTGGGAAATCCATTTTCGCCCTCAAAACCTTCCTAGTTTCCCACACTATTGATTAATGCATCCTAGTGAGATCAGCCATGTCTCTAGGGGGTTTGTGTTTGCATATCCTTAGCCAATTCTAAAGAAACTGCTGCTTCCAGCAAGCGTGTCTGCTGTACTTTTTTTCCTGATTCATGAAGGTTTCCTGCTGCTGCTTAGTTCATTTGTGTGTGGGCAGACCCTTGCTGCCCCAGAAACCTGTGCTTGCTGCCCTGCCTGCGTGTGACTGTGCTCCGTTTCTTAGGACTTTTCTGGCCTCTTTGCCAGAACCTTTCCTCAAACCATTTCATTTTGTCCTGTACTTTGGCAGCTATCAATAAACATCCTCAGCTGCACAGACTCCACAGCAGTAAATATCTTCTGAAAACGCCCCCTCTTCTGCTCAGATCACCTGAAGCAGTGAGGCTCAGTTTGCTGCCAGCCACCTATGATGCCATTGCCTGATTATTAATATTTGCTGAACCTTTACTTTGTACTGATTTCACTCACATTTCTCTTCAATTACAGAATCATTCTACCTGACAATACTGCTCATTCAGTTTCTCCCTCTCTGTAATTTCACGTGAATGCTCTCCATACTAAGTAGGATCTATTTTAAAGGTCTTTTGCACCGTGTTGCTTTCCATTTGTTTCTCTTGTGTATTCTGGCCAAGGAATATCAAACAGAGACAGATTCTGCTACTTGCTCTTACTCATGCTACAAAACAGATTATTCAGGAAAGAGCTTTCTGCATGCATAAAACCAGCGAAAATCTGTGCTTTTATCAGGGAACACTATTTCAATACATGCTGCTGGGGTTTTTCACATATCTTGTGTGGTCTAAACCAAAAATACAGTAGTGAACTATTAAAATGCATTCAGTAGTACAGGTTCCTACCACCAGTAGTGGTGATTTTTTTAAAGTAGTGTCCATTTATCTGTTAATGCACAGTAATTGACTCATACATTTTGACATCTCACAGCTAAACCCAGAAATTACATTTTGGTGAGTAGTTTCAAAGGCAGGCAGTGAAGACTTCCTCCAGAAGCTCCTGCACCAAATAACTGCTCTCTGGCAGGAACAGTTCATAGCACCTCAGCAATCTCAGCAGTGGGATTATTTGGCACACATACTGCAGGACACATCTTCCAGCTGAGGTACCAACCTGCCGCTGAGGGCAGGAGATGAGCCCTGGTAGATGCAAGGCTTGAGAAAGCCACAGCATCAACAAGGGGCGTGACACATCACATCAAACCCTCTGTCTGCGTTTACCTGCCTTGGTGCCAAGACTGCTGAAGATAAGGGACAAAAGCTGTCTCTTGCCAAACCCTCAAGCTGGTCACTCACTGGCCTCTGATCAGCAGCCAGATGTGACTATAGCCACAAGGAACTGTCCCACTGCATCTGCTATCCCGCACTGAATGCCTTATGTTATATCTGCTCTCTGAGATAATAGCTTTTTTCATTGAAAACGTGGTGGAAATAAATATTCCCTCTGCATATGTACAGTGGGACAGGTCCCCCCTCTCTTGCTGAAAGGGTTCCCCTCAGCAGTAAGGGATGCCTGGCCATTGTCTCTGGGCACCCTGGCCTGCATGCTGGGGGCAGCCCATGTGCCAGGGGGGACCCGTGTGAGCTTGGGGGCCAGCATGGCACAGGGGCTGGCCCTGGCGCTGGCGGAGGAGGCCCCTGTCACCTTCCACTGAAGCAGCTGCCCACGCCATGCTCCAGGCGGGGGCCTGAAGCCATGGGACTGCTCCCTGCTTGGTGAGAAGGCAGTGTCCCATTGGTCGTTCCGCTGTGTGCAAACAGTCGCGTGACTGGCCAATACCTCATCAGCCATTGGCTCTCTCCTGGCTCCCTTCCCCTCTCTTTCCTGCTATAACAGCCTGCAGCAGCTGGCTGTGCCTTGTCTTTGTCCGCTCCTGCCTGTAACTCCAGTATTAAAATCAGCTGGACTTAAGGGATAAAGAACCTTCCTCATCTCTTCACTTCTACTGCTGTAATTAACCCAACTGCGTGGTCTTGCAAACACCAGCACGGAAGAAGAAGGCAGTCGTGACGCCATGGGGACTGGGGGAGGCTAGAATCGCTTCTCTCAGGTCACGTCACTGCTGCCGAAGGCTTCTGGTAACCCACGTTTTTTACCCACGGCAGGCCATGAAGGACTCAGCAAAACGAGCACCATTGGCATGTCATAATTTCCTTGCTCAATCTAAAGTGATACTACACTCTTGTCTGTCCTTCAGCTCTCTGAGAGAATTTGGGGTCCTTTATAGTAATATGGCATTGCCAAAACTGGCTCCAGCCCTGAAATATTCCAGAGTATCTCCAGAGAGTATTTCACTAGGATGGAAATGGACACTCCTTCATCTACACCATAGACATCAGCACCATCTATTCCTGCCAGCCCAGCCCTATCCTGGGAGGGACACGGCTGCAGGAGCTCCCTCCTCCCATTCAGGAGGCTGTCCCACACAGTGCAGCATTTATCTCCCTCAGTTTCAGAGACTGCTGCTCCTCACCTCTCTGTGCCCTGGACAGACCACACAGCTCTGCAGCATTCCCAGCAAGGGGTCAGCTCCTCAGCAGGTTTTTCCCAATCTCCCTGTATTATTTAAAACCTTTGGAGGAGATGTGTTACCAAGCTTACACGTGGTCTCTCCTGCTCCCATCCACATAACAGATGACACCATTTAACTGCTAGAGCACACGATCCATCATTCCTTGCAACACCACAGGTGCACTGGCTGTGCCATATGGCAACTTCTTAGACTTGAACAGCCCCTTTGCATGTGTTCAAAGCCAAGGGTATTTATTAATCTGGATCTGGTGTCACATGCTGATGTGCTTAAGACAGGTCAAGTTTTTTAAGCCTCTCCCCACCTGCCATTTTGAAAGTCATGGTTTGAGTTCAGCTGACAATCAACTGTCAGCAGTTTACAGCCTGCATATATCAAGCTTCTATCTTTCATCTGAGCTGCAGTAATAAAATTTTAAATAAAAATTAGTGGTAGTAATAAGACTTTTCTCAATTGACTCTAGAAGTGTTGGACACTTTTTCTTAGAGCAGGAACATTTATTTTAGTGATTTCCAGAACAGGGAGGGAGCCAGCTCCATCCTGACCTGTTTTGTGCCCTTGGCATTCATCCAGGTCCCAGAGCAAAGTGGCAGCACTGTAAGGGGTCCTGCTCCCAACAAGCACACACTGACTGAAACTGGAGACCATGACATCATAGCTGTAATATTGGTAGTACTTCAGACAGCTCTTCATTTAGCTGCAGTTTCTGTTCTCTGTTTCCCTTATGATTTGAAAAATAAAGTTCCTGCAGAAAGGCTCATCCTAGGAGATTTGTGCTCTCATTGAGCAGTCTTGATGGGTTCAGAGAAGCATCAACAAAGTGTGAATACAACTACAGGGCAGTAGCTCATGCTACTCTAGAGCTCCATTGCTGCTACATTAAATCAGAAAAGAAACCTGTTGTACTCACTTAAAAAAGCCCCAGCTCATCAACCCCCCCCCCCAACTGCCTCCAAAGCAATGTTAGAAGATCTAATTTTTATTCCACTGGAGATTTGCAATATTCAAATTTTAAAAGACTGTTTCTATTGTTCTTTGCCAAATGTGAAATAAAGAAGCTCTACTTAGTCCTTTTGTTTTTTTGCAGTTATCAATTGCCCGTCTCCTTCTTGGAAGTTAAGATAAAACTGGGCACTGGTGATCATTTCAAAACAACACACATCTCTTTGATTTAGACAGCAATCTTCTCTGTGGTTTAGGCACAGATCATAATTCTGTGAAAGAACCAAGCAGAGGTGAGCCCTGTTGAAAACCTGAAGAGATTTAAAACAAAAAATTACTTTTCCATTTTACAGCAGATCTTTAATAAAGTGATATTTCCCCTCATCTTATCCTCTGGAACCTGCTGGAATTTTAAACTTTTTTTCCCCTTTTTTATTTAAGTGGACACTTACTTCAACATCTTTGAAACTATTTAAAGTTCAGATATTAAACATGAATAATTGCCTTCTGATTTCAGTTCATGATGAAATAAAAACTGACAATGCATGTCTTCTGGTGACATTCACACCTGCATCTGTGACAGAGACTTGTAATTTGATGAAAATTAACTTTACTCTGGGCTAGAAGGGCAAGTTTTTAACCAGCTTCAGTATCATATTCTGCATTGCTTTTCTCCCTTATGTGGATCATGGGGTAGCAGGAGGAAAAGGGATGGATGAATAGATGAAATCTGAAGACTTTTCAGTCCTTTATCAGCTTGAAGCATCTCACTGATTGAAAAAAAAAAAGCAGAAAATGGATGCCTGAGCATGTTATCACAAAGTTCTCTAGAGAAGCAATAGGAAGAGAGAAGCTCGTTGATCTTCATCATTCAAAAGCCCAAGTCCCTTTTCTACCTCCTGAAACAGTTAGCAAAAAAAATTTCCTCCCTGAATCTCCCTTAGCCTCTTTCCTCCAGGCACTGCTCACTAAAGAGTTGCAAAGCAGGTGCCTGGGAAGAAGTGCAGCTAAGAAGTCCAAGCTCTGGCGAACAGTGCATGCAACAGAAACAACAATGGCGACATTGCTGTGTAAATGATCCATGAATTATTCATGCCCTTTTGTGCACGCAGTCAAGGCCTGGGGAGTAAAAAGATGGCTACCAAAGTAAAAAGTGTATTTTAATGAAATATAAATATTAGATTGAATATTACATGGAAATACTCTGGAGTCTTACACATCATTTCCAGGGAAGGAAAAGGCATATTTTTGAATCTCTTGAGGTGCCAATTCATTAATTAGTACGGATATGAAAGATATATGCTGAAATGCGTCAGTCAAGCAATTATCGAGGAAGTATAATTTGAGAGCATAGTCTGGCAATAATAAGTCACTTTTGTGCTCATTTATATTCACTTCATTGACATTTTATTTAGCAGGATCTAAACAAGCCAAAGCAAAAAAAGATCAAGTGGTTCCTGACCAAGGTCACCAAAGATTTGTTTGGGATATGGCACATTCCCCTTGCAGATCACTGGTGTGGCACAGACCCTGCTGCAAGACCCAGGGCTCCAGATCTCTGTGTGGGACTCAGCTGGTGGTGGTGGGGGTTTCTCTGTCCTCATTCTTTGCCTGCTGCCAGTGCTGCTCAGCAAACTTCTTCCCTTGGGCAGACTGAGAGCAGAAAAGTGTAGAGGATGGTAGTACCACTGCCATAAGACTGTTACTTTTCCTTAAAATGTCTTCCTTTGAGGTTTACAAAACCATGAATTCTCACATGTTCTAGCAAGCATTTTCAGAAATCCCACGCAATAACGGCTGTGGAAGTCAGGTTAGGCTTTATTCTCTAAATGCTCTCTACATATTAGCTATGTAAAAGCAGTAAGAATGAGGCTGATGTCAAGGACCTAGTCCATTTCCATTATTTTCTACCTGATATAGCTTATTTAGCTAAAATCTGAATAAGAGTATTTCAGCCTATGAAACCTATCAAGGTTAGAATAGTTTGTATTTACATTGTTTGATACACAATATAAATATCTGCCTCAGAATTATCAATATATTTATTTTGTATCCATTCATTGGACAAGATGAAGCAGTTAATGTAACTATTTTATTATTATTTGTTTGCTATGAAACTTCCAATTTACATCTAAAATATTATTTCTCTTATGACTGGACATTTGTTAAAGTTATTTCCTTGCCAAGAATAAACCCATTGCTAAATGGACCTTTCATCATCTACAAGAAGGATTTGGGATGAAGGCAAACTTTCACTACCATTCTTATCAGGATCAGATCCTTAGATAAAGACCCTTATTGTGCATGTGTGACAGAACCTACGTTTTCATTGTGCTGTTTCAAATGTGCCATAATCTCTGTCCCATCAGAGTAATTTTCTCTTTCAGTTTATGAAATGATTTTTCAGGACTTTACACACCTTAAAGGGGAACATGCATTCCTCGAGTTCTTAATGTTTTCAGCATTGTATATTGCTTACAACAACATACAATGCTAAAACAATATGCAGGCCAAAGAAAACCCGGAAACCTTAATTCAAAATCTTCTGTGAGGCAGTCTTTTCTTCATGCAGCTTTGCCAGAAGAAATTAAATTACCTCTCCCATTGACTTCTTCCATTCACTCAACTTTTCCATACATTTGCTTCAGACTGATTTCGTGATCTACATTTTCCTTTGATACTGACAAGAGGGGATTAAAAAAGAGAGGCTTCCCTGCAAAGCAGAGTCAAGCAAAGGTTTCAACTCTCTTACACATGGCACTTTCACCACTTTTGGCAGCCAAAGGTGTCACAGTCAAACACAACTCATCATTATACCCCACAACACATGCAATAAATGGCTTAATTTTCTCTTTTAGCACCCTCAATGTAAAATGTGGTGCTGTAGGATAAGTTGTCTTGCATGACTTAACACTACAAAAATTGAGACTACTTCCCAGCTTGTTCTTTTAATAACCTCTGTTTTTTAATCTCTACATTTTACATAATTGTTTGGAATTTGTCATTCTGTTTCCTGAAGAACTGAAAGTAAAACATCTTTTGAAACGGTATGTGTCGCAGTAACGACACAAAAGAAGAGACAGAGACACTTGTTACCAGCCAGGAGGAAAGAGAAGGAAGAGGGGCAAGACCCGCCTTTTTTATTTTATATATACATTTAGAAATCACTATTCATTGGACGAATGAGTTCTTCCTCCCTCAATTACAATGGTCAAAGGAAATGTCCATCAAAGTTCTGTGTCCAGGAGAAAGGAATGTAAATGATAAGATACAGTTACAATAATATGGCTATGTTTACATAGAAGAATGTGAGAAAATAGCTACAAAAGAATGACAACATCCAGAACTGCAAAAGTCAGGGCAACAGGTATGTCCACTGTTTTCTACATTTGTGGCGGAGAAGAGAGGGACTCAGATATTTTGTGCCTGTAAACTACTGAGAGTGAATGACCTTGGTGCTGGGAACTGCATCTAACAATTTTCTGGCAAACTTATGGAATCTGAGGCCTGCACTCAGCTTTCTTTCAAATAAAAGCTGAGTAGTCTGAACATAACAGAATTTGGTCTAGCAATGTTGTAAATGGAAACATCAGGAGAGGAAGTATATTTTCCCCCTGCTTTTCAGGAATATCGCATTTCAGTTTTCTGAGGTATGGGCTAATTTGGGTCTTTTGTGTTGGACACTCTTTTGTAGGACTGCGTTCTATGTGTAAGTGGCTCCTAAGTGAGGAAGGCAATTCAGCCGGTGAGAACTTGGGCAATAGCAGCAGAATGCAGTGAGTCAATCAGAGAGGAGAAACTCAGCCAGACCTCTCTGGTGCATCTGTAACACAATTAAATCTCCATAACGACCTTCATTAGGCCCAGCATGTAAGTCAACACAAACAACTTTCAACTTGATGAACATTTTCCCTCTAAAAAGTAACCTTTCAGTTCTATTACTTTTGTACCGTTTTAGCCATATGCTAAATATTAGAATGCCTCATTCTCATTTACCCTTCACATATTAAGGTGAAAACTCTGACCTAGTGCATTCTAATTACTTGGCTTATTAGCTTCACATTATATCAGTAATGGTGTGATAGCAAACATAATTACTAGGACTTGAAAAATTATACTTTGCTGTACTATTTCATGAACTGTGAGATGGTTTTCTCTTCTTATTAACTTTCTTATTTAATGGGTTGACCAGATTTTTCATCTACCTAGCCCATTGATCAAATTGATAATTTTAGATTTTAACTGCAATTGAGAAACGCCCCCTAAAACAGCGAGATATGTTTTTTTTAGAAGAAAATACAGACATTTATTATTCTTCTGTGTTTCTTATTGACAGGTCACCACAATTAGGTAGTTACTGCATGCTGCTTGAATGCTGTTTTTAAGTTTTAAAGCTTTGTGAAATTTGGAGGTTTTCGTCAAAAAATTATTTTTGGTTCTTTTATTCTTCTATCAAATTATTACTCTCGTATTCACTAAAATTCTGTTTTACCTTTTTAAATTAAAACACTTTTTCACTTTCTGGAAGAAAATAGAACTTCCGCACCTTTTCCTTGTTTAAGTAAAACGCTAACGTTCAATCCAGAGCTGGCAGGATTGGCAATTAATTGTTCACCAGTTCAGCCTAGAAGTTGAGTCTAAATCTGAGGATTTTTCTGATCCCAAATATTTTTAGCTTACAGTATGAAGATACAGAAGAGTCTGTTGTTTTGTTAGGGGTTTTTTTTGTTTGTTTGTTTTGTTTGTTTGTTTTTGTTTTTTAATGGAGACTCCTACTGAACAAGATAACAAGATTCATGTAAGTGGTCACACAGGTGGTTTAAATAGATTACTGTTGTCAGGCCATCCTGAAAGACCAGCATCCATGGTCCTGGCTGGCTGGGACCTGCAGTGCCTTCTGTGGCATATGTTTATTGTCCCAGATGAGATTCATTCATGTCACTCGACCCCTAGCCCAGCACTACTGCCCGCCAGGGAGAAATCTCAGGCAGTCTCACTGATGTCCAGGTGTCCTGACAGAGGGGCAGCTCTGAGGCATTTCTGGAATATTTGTCCCCAGACCTCAGTGCACAAATGTAAGTCAGTCATTTTCAAGGAAATAATCTCAGAAGCCTCTGGACTGCATTAATCAGCAAAGCATCCCTTTTTGGAAGCAGTCACAAAATAACCTCCTGGCTTTTGGCAGATGGACCTGCACTTTTGCAATGCTGTGACAGCTGGAAGAGTTTGATGCTGTCTTGACTCAACATATCAGTCAGAAACTTTCCCTGTGGGGAAACGTATGTGTGTTTTAGGCTTATTTAGTTGGAAAAGAAATGAAGCTGACTCTTTAGTAGGTTTGTGAATTGTTTTTTCCTCTATCTTTCTTTTTTGCTAAGCAGGAAAAGACGTCTTTCATTGCTTCCTATATGAAAGGGAGAGTTGTTGGGAGAGAGAATGACATGAGACTTTAAGGTTCCCTCTCAGAATTTCACTGGAGGGTTAAATCCCTTCATGGCTCATCCACCTGACCAGAAGACAAAGTAAAATTGTGCATCACCACCCTTCAACAAAATCCATTCTCCCTGTGCAGCTGTGCAATCAAAAACACCTCCCATTTTCATGACTGCACCTTTAAGCCAAGAGGAGATGGTGTAGAAATGACCAGTGATTATTTAATAAATAATAGGAAATTACTTTTTTAATGTAGCAGAGAGCACCTGGAAATGTATTCTTCCTGCAAGATTTTAATGGGGTGCTACTTAATTCTATTGTGTTTGGTGCAATCAGTTTAATAGTCCTGATTTTTCCTGACCTCTCTGCATGAGGAACATTATTATAAAAGGAAGTATAATAAAAAAAAACTTCTAAAGGTAGTAGTAGAGACAGAAAAGGTAAGAGGCAGTGTGAGCCTGAATGTGAGGCACCAGTGTTAGTGCAGATCTACAGGTGGGCTGACACTTGCCTACTTGAGTGACTAGGGCTCAGTTCATGCTGCTTTTGAGATTAGAGGAGGTATTAAAGCCACAGCCCTTGATATTAAAGAGATGGAGGTGAAGGTTGAGAAATTTCAGTCCCAAATTGGATAAATTTGCCCAGTTTCTGGCTGCAGTGCAACACTCATTTATTTGCAGGTGAATTTAATAGACAGGGTGTTGAATGAGGAATTACTTCCCAGAGTGCTATATTGGGTTAGGTAGAATCTGCCTAAAGCCAGAACAATAGGTTGCTTTTGTGCTAATTTGGGCTTTAAAAATGATTAAATGCACCTGACATTTTATGTAATCTTATATATTTAAATTAATATGAAACTCAAACTGTGTTTTTGGAGTCTTTTCTTCACCAGCGTATGCCTATGTTATAATATGCATTGTGTAGTATATAACTATGTATCTTGTGGTTTCATGATAATTTAAGCAAGAGAGGCTTTTAAATTAGCTATTAAATTAACATTCAGAGATTTGATCATCTTCTAATTTCCGTACAAAGTCCTCCACAGGGGATAAATCTAGTTTAAATGTTCTCTTCTTCCCATGATTTTATACTCTAGCTGTAAGACAATACAACATTCCTGCATTTCTAAGTCCAATACATTACAAGCACCTGAAAGGCTTTAGCTCAGTCTTGTCAAATAAGTCTATATTTCAATTGTAAATGTAACCAGAATTATGAAGAACAACATGATTTCTGGTTTTATTCATTTTGCCTACCCTTAGTCACAGGTGTGATAGTTGAGTACTTTAGGAAAGCACAAATAGGGATGGGTTTTTAAATACTTGTAAATGCTAGTTGTCTCCCCAAGTTCCTTTACTTTCTACTAGAATTGAAACTCTGCATTTTATGTCTTATGACTTTTTTTGGGACAGATATACACTCACTGCTTTTTTGGGCAGGAAACTTGCACAGTTTCCTTGAGCTGAAGCAAGGGGTGGATTTCCTTCCTGCTCTGCAGAAGAGGTCAAGCAGGTTTGGTGTTTTCTCTTGCTCCCTGTGGCAGGAGCGTTACTGCACAAAATAGTGGCTGTTGGGACAAATCACACAATGCCATTGTGTGTGTCCACACTGCTGAACACAGATAACTTGTGACCAGCGTGAACCACAGGAAAACCTGAAAATAAAAATGAGGATAGCCCAGTCCTTATCTGTTTTGTGAGTTTTGGCAAGGTGATCTCAATCAAAGTTGTGTTCTACTTCCTAATGCGAAATACCTTTTAGTAACATTATGCTGATGACAGAAACTTAGCAGGGAATTGTCATCTTCTTCTTTGAAAAAAATAAATACAAATAGAAAATACAGTAAACTAGGGTCAGCCTAGTTAAAGTAGTAATGAAAAATACTATTACCTGTCAGCTGGTAATAGTTAAAGTAGTAATGAAAAAACTAGAAATACTGTATATGAAACTAGAGTGATCTCATGCCTTTTTTTTTTTTTTTTTGCAGCTTTATTGTGTCTATTTAGTATAAAAAGGAGATTTATGCTTTTGCTAAGTTTTTGAGCCTGTAATTGCAATGCAAGTTTAATATATACTTTTTTCTGGTTCCCATAAATTTTCAAAATTTAAATGTTAAACATCTTTTCATGATGTGTGAACTTTATCCCCATATACCTGCATTAGCCCGGCAGAACCATCTCAAGTGATAGGACAAAGCTGTAATTTTGATACTGTACTCCTTTGAGAACAAAGCAGCATTCAAAACTGCTTTTCAAATATGATTCCTTTCTCTGGGTTTTCTGCTCTGTGTTGCCATCCATTCACCAAAGGCATGTGGTTTATTCTTTTTTCATTGCAGCTGCACAAAAAATGTAATTCCATAGACTGTAAGCTCTCATCCACTGCTAGAGCAGAAGGATAAGGATGCCTTTGTCTATCTCTATAATGGACTAATCTATTCCTGGGCAGGTTCCAGAGTGTATTTCCAATAAATTCTCACTATCAAAAATTGCCCAGACATATGTAACCCCCAAGGCTACCATTAATTTTGCTTTTATACAGATGATAGCAGACTAATTATTTGTTCCTCTTGAGGTTCCCACAGACGGGGTGTAACTACATCCATTGTTGAAGGTGAGCATGTGCCTCTCTAAGAAGAGTATTTACCTCTCAAGCTTTCCTTTCCTCCTTTGTTCTTCTGTTGTCCTCTAACACTCTCAGAAGTTATTGTTATTGGGTACTAATTTAATAAAAATGCAGGAAATTCTGACTGAAATGATAACCACCAAAGCTATTCAATTGTTTTTCTGTGTAATGACTCTGATTGAAATTCTGGTCACAGCAAAGTGGAAGGCAAAATTTCCTTGGCTTCTGCAGGGGACTGGAATTTCATCTAAGGTGAATATTGTTTTTGATTTAGACACAAATATCTTATAACATTTTCTGATTCACAAGTCTCGTCTAGCATTATACCACATTAAGCAAGCCAAGAAACCGTAATCTAAAGGATATTGTCAAGTGGAGGTTGAACATATATTCATTTCAGGTGCTGTATGCTAAATAGAAATCTCTTTATTTGGCATGTGATATCTACCAGGAGATAATGTTATCAGGTGTGTCCTGTGTGCTGTTGAGATCATTGCTTTCGAGGCAGAGAAGGAGAGCAAAAGAAATAGCAACATAGCAGGAATGAAAGTAGCACTGGAAGAGGAAAAAAGGAAATGCCTTGTAAGTCATGAAGAGATACTTCAAAAATACTTTACTTTCTTATGCAGCCCTCCCTGTGAGCAGGATCCATCCCTTCTGACTGACTTTCAAAGCAAGATATATGCAAATAAATCCCAGTTTTACTTTTCATATTCTGCATTCCCCTGTGTACTTATGTGGGAAAATGATCAAAATACAAAACTGAAAAAACACCTACAGCTTAACCAGCTAGGTAGCTTTCACTGTTTCTGGAAACAGGTGATAGTAACCTCTTTTAATACACAACTTCCTTGTAGCAGGAAGAGCTATCTTAGTACTGCCCTTTAAAGAACAGCATAAAGCAATTTAAAATATGTACATACGTATATGTGTATGTCTATATGTGCATGTATCTACCTACCTATTTATATATTTAGGTTATGTGTGGGAGCAGAGGAAGGGATTTTTCCTGTTCTAAGCAATCACCTACCCTATCAATATGTATACATTTTGGCACTTACTTTTTTCTCCCCATTAAGCCAGACCTTGAATATATACATGTTTATTTTTAAATAATCTCAAATTATCCATGAAATGTTAAATAGGATAATGAACTCATTAAGCATTAATTGCTAAGGCGAGCGGCTCTGGTGCCAGCATGATCTGTAGCAAAGCTCTGTAGTGCACTGCACAGGGGGTATTCCCAAACTAGGGGAAACTTAGAGGAAGTTGAGTGAGCCACCGAACAACAGCTGCCAAACACAACCCCAAACACAGACCACAACACAAACAGAAGCAGCCGCTTGGGGAGCAAAAGCAACCAGGGCATGGCACAGCAGGGTGAGTGATGAAGCCCTGCCAGCTCCCCCAGGGAGCAATAGGATCTGCCCAGAAGAAAGCCATGGCCTCTCCAAGCTCTGCACCCACACCACAGCTGAAGCAGCTGCCCAGGATGAAACACACTGCCAGCTGGGTGCCAAGCTGCACAAAAGACAATAAAAAATGCCTCTGTAAACACATCAGCAACAACAGGTCTGAGGGGAGTCTACACCCCTTATGTGATTTGGGGTCAAACAGTAACAGAGGACAAGGGAAAGACCAAGATACTTCACGTCACCTTTGACTCAGTATTTACTAGTAAAGACTGTACTTACTGTTAATACTGGTTTTTCTGCTGGTCCCCATTCCCCTAGGCTAGAAGACAGGTGGGGACCAGAATGAAGCCCCTGTAAACCGAGGGGAAATGGTCAGTGACATGCTACTTTACTGAGACATGCACAAATCCATGAGGCCAGATGGAATCCACCCAAGAATACTGAAGGAGCTGGAGGAAGTGCTCACAAAGTACCACCTTTTCATCATTTATCAGAAGTCCTAACAAGCCAGTCTAGGTGGCTGAGCCCAAGGAGTGGTGATGAATGGAGTTACACCCACTTGGTGGCCAGTCACAAGTGGTGTTCCCAAGGGCTGAGTGTTGGGGCCAGTCCTGTTTAATACCTTTACAGATAATCTGGACAAGGAGATCAAGTGCACCCTCAGTCAGTTGGCAGTCAACACCAAGTTGGGTGGGAGTGTTGGTCTGCTGGAGGGCAGGAAGGCTCTGCAGAGGTTCCTGGACAGTCTGGATTGATGGTCTGAGGACAATGGTATGAGGCTCAATAAGGCAAAATGCTGAATCCTGTGCCTCGGTCAGAAAAACACTGCAGCACTACAGGCTGGAAAGCATTCTGGTGGAAAAAGTCCTTGTGGTGCTGGTTGGCAGCAGCTGAATCTGAGCCTGAGTGTGTCCAGATGGCCAAGAAAGCAACAGAGTGGCCTGCAGGACCAGGGTTGTCATACATTGGAGGGGGCTGCCCAGGGCAGTGGTGGAGCCACCATCCCCAGAGTTGTTTGGACAGCAGATGTGGCACTTGGGGACACAGTTCAGTGGTAGACTGGGCAGTGCTGGGTAAATAGCTGGACCCTATGCTCCTAAAGGTCTTTTCCAAACTAAATGATTCTAGGATTCTAATCACGTAACATAGTTCAAGCAAGAGAGCGGCTATTGACACCCACTTCTTGTGAAGATGCAGAACGGTTTGAGGGAAGGGGGAAGACCAGCAGTTAAGGTGGGTGCACAGGACCTGGGCAATGACAGGACATTTCATCCTCCCCCTGCAGACCCTTCGGGAGCTGCTGCTGAAGAATGGTGCCTCCCTTCACATCATTAGAGGAGTGATAAAACATCTCAGTGTGAGGGGAGGACAATAAATGTGTGATGGGGCTGGGGGGATGGCAGGTGACACATCTAATGAAGGCCATTAACATATCAGATTTTCATGGAGCAAGAGAAAAGTCATTAGTCTTTTTGTGTGTCAGCTAGCAGAAAGGCTGGAACAAAGTCACTTTTGCTCCAGAAATTTAAATTCCCACAAAAGAGAGACCTTATCTTAAGGTTCTTTTGTCAACTCCTCCACAATACACAAGGGAAGCAGTTATAACATCACTCATCTGGTGTGAGGATACAGCTAAAGTGCACGCACTTGTCAAGTTAGGCATATTAGTTTAGGTTAAAATTGCTTAAGCTGTAAAATCAGTGTAAATATCTTTCTTTAAAGTGCATTCACTTTTTTAAACTCTAAGTTTTAAATCCTTAAATAGGACAGGGGAAAAAAATCTTGAAAAAAAATTCAGGTCAGGGAGCATGTTTTGTTTGATATAAAGCTTTTTCTTGGTGAGAAGAATTACTTTAGTGAGAGGTATTAATGGTAGATGTGATCTAATCAAATTTAGAAGAAAATAGTTAAGGTTTGTTGAAATTTACTTTGTACAGTTCTAGTGGGAGAAAACATTTATTTCACCAGAAAGCCTACATATATTTGGGATTCTATCCTTGCAGACAATGGTTGGGTCAATAACAAATATTTTGTTAATTCTTGCTTCTTTTGCAAAACTTACCAAAATTTTACTCAGCAATTTACTTTTTACTTGTCAGTCTCTGTGAATAAAAAATTATTTTGAACATTTTTAATGCCAAAAAGAACGATTTTAATAATTAGCTGCTTAACAACCATCCTAAAATAAATTCTGAGTAACTGTAAGGTAGTATCTTTCTATTGAATAATACCTTTTTAAAGTATTTCCTAAAATAAGGGAATTAAATATCTCTGACTGTGATTTGAAATCTCAGATATCCTGAAGCCATATTTTCTGCTTCATCTGTGTCATGAAATCTCATCAACCAGGGAAGATCCCTAGCAACTCATAAGGGTGCAGGATTTGCACTTCTCCGTAGCCATTCAAACCATGACAAACTGAGTCAATTTGTGAACATCAGAAATGGCCTGTTATTGAACTAGGACAGTAAATTCAATCATATCCACATGAGTGTATAGCATCCCAGTGCCTAGAGATGTGTACTGTAACTACAGCTTTTTTTCATTTTCTGAAAGACTATATATTCAAAAAGATGGGCAATTCATGGATATTTTATATTTTTTTGTGAAATAAGTAGCAGTGCTTGGGTATTATTTTTTATAAACAATCAATAATAGCAGACCAAAGAGACACTTCCATGGGATTCAGGTTGCTTAATCTTAATCTTTCCCTTTTCTAAACACAAGAAGTAGTCAAATAGAAATTGCTGACATATAAGAGAACACTCAGGATTTGGAGTTGCCCATCACTTCCAGTCCTAGGGATAGCTTTAGGTGCCTCTTCTGTCCCACACTGCATTACCTAACACTTCATCTTAAGAGATGCTTTACCTCAGACACTTTGGGAAATGAACGTGAAAGTGCTGTTGGACAAGGTTCAGTGCTCTCCTCTCACCACTATACTGGGGACCTTGCTTTCCTGTCCTAGGAAAGTTTCAATCCTGCACATTAAACACACACCATATATAAAATACACAATTAATCCTATTGATCTCAATGATACTGTTCACACCCACAGTGAAAATCAGCACCATGCTGAATTATGAAATTTGTGCCAGGATGGTATTAATGATATTGGACCAAATTCTCTAAGGCATTAATCCAGTAGAGGTCAACACAGTTTCTGTAGCTTACACTGAGCGTTATACAGAAGAAATGCAATGCTCCAAACTCACATCTTAATATGCAAAATTGTACTGCAAGTGTCAAGAAGAAGTAGAAATGTTCTTAAAGCAGAAGGTTCACATCATCCCTGTTACACTGCATCATATCTGGGAGATGTAAGCTGTCATGGTAACAGCTATTCATCCTCATTTGGCCTATAATAACACAAACAATTCTGCTCTGTCCTTCTGATGGTCAGCATAGCTTATGGCAATATATTTGGCTCTACATGCTCTACAGATTTCAGCATTAAAAGTGCTTTTTTATGGTTTCCAGTAGTCAAACAGTGTGAGAAAGAGATTCAGTTATGGTAAACAGTGTTAATAAGATGATATTTATGTTCACAAGGTATTCAGATTAGAGAACTACATATTAATTCTTAGCATAGGAACTATACAGATTAATTAAAAAAGTTAAGGAAATCCAGTCCACTAATTTCTGTAATTATATTCTACTAATCCAGACTGTAGGAAAGGTCTTTGTTTGCTAGTCAAAACGTGCCTGACCAGGAGATTGTGAGGTGTATTTGCTTTTCATTGAAGGCAAGGAAATATTGCTTCTCTCGAGCTCAAAGTGCGGGACAGTCCAGGTTTTAATTTTGCATTCAGTTTGCTTTGCTCTGACAAAACTCTGGAAAAAAAATATCCCTCATATAAACATAAAGAGGCAGATACTTTATTGACTTGTATCATTCATCTTTTATCTAATGCAAATTCACTGAAAAGAGAAAGAAATAATAAAATCTTCTAAGAATTGCTGAGAAGCTGATTATTTTCTAAGACCTCAAATGAGTCTATTCAAAGCGGGGCTCAGAATCTGGTTATACAGATATGCAGATGGCCAATTATTTGTAGTTGATGGATTATCTAACCCAATACTTCTGGACAAAGAATAGACAGTTTTTCCTCAAGCAATTTTTTTTCCTCCCAAGTAATGAATACTGTTCTTAAAAAATATTGAGAAACTGAAAATAGCAGTAGCCACAAAAATTAAAATGTACTGCATAGGAACAGACATGTTTTCCTAGACCTCTCTTTCACAAGCAAAGTGCAATCAGATGGCAGTGTTACCAACTGTAAGTATGAGTAGCTGAAAGTGACCTCAGCCACACAATCTGCTCACTGAAAAATGAAAATAAACCTGATTCCCCTTCCATCTTCTCTTACTGTAGAGCTGGAAGTGCATGTATTAAATATCACTCTCTACTGACTAGCAGAAAGAATATTAGTATACCAGCTGAGAGGGTATTGCTGCCATGGTTTTGCGTCCTTTATAACAAGAGAATGGGCTACAACTGATAAAGCTCTTGTGAGGAAAGAGATAGCAGCCAGCCTATCCCATCTTATCGCGATATGTTCCTTTAAATTCTTCTCCTTCACTTGTAAATGCACTTATGTCTACAAAGACAGGTCCTGGTCAAGTCCCATCCTCACTGCTGATGACTACAGGAGTCAGAGGGAATGGGTTCTCTGGCTCCAGACATCCTCTAGCACTAGGAAGAAATCCTTCAAGAAGAGGCCAAAAGGAAGACATAGAAATATTTTCATTACAAAGCTCTAAAGAGTTGTTTTTTTTGGTTATACTTCCATTCTCAGTGCCTGCACTCAGCTTGCTTTTAAAATTGTCAGCAAGACAACATCTGCATTTCCCTTTATAATGACAATAGCTCTGTCTGCCATCATCTCAAAACTGACTAGGAAAAGAGATTACAGAGGCATCATTTAAGTAACTATTTCATGCAGCTGATAGCCTATAATTTCTAAGAAAGGGTTGCCCTCAGATAGCCCAATCTTTGAAGGAATGAACTTGAAATAAAAATAGACCAATTGATGAATATATAATCTCGCTTAAGAAGCAAAGAACATGGAGGAAATACAATCAACCCTAAAAGAAATCTTTAAACTGTCTGGAATATTTTAAATGAAAGACTCAAGCTGGTAAACATCCTGAAAAGGGCAGAGGGCAGAGCTTTGCCTTTCTTGGGAAGACAATTTGATGGGGAAGATAAAGGCTGGAGGCTGGTTTAGTCCACTTAAGTATTGCATACTGCAGGGGGTTCTGAATTTAAGCATGATCCTAACAAGATGAATCCTGTAAAAGACAGCATACAAAATTATCTGAATAGGAGATTCACAGGTTTCAAAAGGAGCTCATCTTATTGGGGAGGCAGCATTCAAGCCAGCACTTCAGGTCCCTCCTGCATCCATTGGGTGGGAAATGAGCAAGAGTTGTTATTCCAGTATTGCCATTTGTAGCTCTGCAGTAAGGCTGGTATCAGCACTTACCCTGTAAAACCAGGATTTTGAAGAGTTTTATTATCACAACATAAAAAAATTTTTTTCAGGGTTATATTTGAATCCTACAGCCTATGTGTGAGAGAAATCCTTATTTCACAAGTTTGGAAGATGCAAAGCTGACTTCATTTTAGGCTATGCATATAAATATTAAATAATTGGACATCTACAGGTTTTGGAGATTGCCATGTTGCTCTAAATCAGTACTGACTTAATAAATGAATTTGTACAATATTCAAGTTACTACCATGGTCTAAATCAATGTTGGTATAAATTAAACTAATAAATATTTATATTATTATCATGCTCTGGAATCCAGTATGACTTAATCAATAAATAGTGTTGTGATTTGTGCCAGATGACTAAAGCACAGAGACAGTTTCTGGCCTAAACATTTTACTACAGATGCTGAAAAGCATTCACAAACTAGGCTATAATTACTCAGCTGCTTAGTTGGGTTGAACTGGTAGAATGTTCTTTTACCTGTGGTAGAAATTAGCTGGTAATTGCTACCAGATTACAACACAGCCAACTCGGCCACAAGTATTTGCCCTTAGTTGGTATCCTTCAAACAGCTATGGCCAACACTGAGACCAAAACATTGATTTCCTGACCTAAAAAAAACCCAAACCCAAATAACGAGCAAAATACAGGTCTCTTACAATTTTCAAATCCTTTCAAATGAGACTGAAAGCAGCTATTTAGGACACAGCCCAGATATATGTCAGAGGAACCTCTCCATGAGAATCCAGCCATGATTTTAGTCCTTTTAGTCCTCATTTCGTCCTTTTAGTCACTTATTTCACTTTCAGATCTAGTTTCACAAAAATTACCCCAAAAGACATTGCTTTAAGAATGCAGGTGTTAACTTAAACACATATCACACCATGATGCTAATTAAGTTCCAGAATGTAATTTTTCATGAAAAAGGTATTCACAATTCTTAACCATTCCAAATAACAACCAAATCCCCAAAGTGATCAATTTAAAATAATAAGGAAAGTATCTGCCAAAATTGGGGACTGGAGGCAAAATATATTTAGAATGTAGAGAATAAGGAGTAGAGACATAATTTCCATGATTTATTTGCTCTGTAGCAGTACCTGTGAGTACCACGACAGTCCTTGCCCCAAGCACTGAGCAATTACAGTGCTATTAAAGCAAAATGCATTCAGAAGATGACACAAATCAAGCCTGCATGAGGAGCACATTGGATTGTGCCACTACTCTTAAAGTACTTTTCAAAATACCCCTTGAGCCACAAGAAAAAGTAATTCTCCCTCAAATCCTGCTCATTTACAGCATGAAGCCCTGCAAGATGCACAGGAATAGAGTCTGGGACTTGATCTGTTCAACAGTTTCCTATAGCTCATACCAGCTTTTTTTGTGCCTCTGGTTGAGACTATTTTATCTTTTCAAGCCACACACTCTTTTATTTATTAAACAACGACCACCCATATTCCCACTTTTAATTTTCCTTTTGACACTAGACTTTCACATTCGTGACTATACCTTTTCTGCAATGCCCTTTCATCACTTTTATTACCGTGTTAAGAGAGGACATTCCTTCCCTTCACATCTTCTGCATGCTGTCTTCATGCACATTTTTTAACCAGATTCATATAATCTTAGTAATGTACAGTCATTCACGGGCATGTCTGACAGCCTGTGAATTTATTGGGCACATAGTCAGGTCTGTGACTGGCAGAAAAAAAGATGTGAAAACCATTTGCACAATTTAATACATGCCACATTTGATACTACATTTGAAAACAAGCAGCGGTTTCTAACACTCAACAGGGGGGAAAGATGCCAAAACCTAGGAATGCCCTTTTGGGCACAGCGAGGGATGTTGCTCCAGTCCTGTATTTGTGTCAGGGATCATTTGTATCTGGTGAACAAGTGCCTTGCGAAGTCATTGATGAGTCAACCTTAATGACACATTCAACTGGCTGTAGTCCTGAGGATATTTGGGAATTCACTGAAACGTTTCCTATGGACTCCCACCGGTATTACTAAAGAGTCCCACTGCTGGCAGTGTCCAGATAATGTTTCACGCTGAGAGACATACTTGTTCTCAGCCAAGAGTAAACTGTTCACCTTCCAGCCAGAAAAAATTTTTGGCCCACCCCTTCTGTAACGACATCTTTTCTTGTTACTTTTATTTTACTACATAAACTTAAAGTCTTGCCTAATACTCTGTTTTCCATCTCCTTCATTGGGCAAGCCTGAGAGGAATGATATTTTAAAGAGATGTTTCTGTCACCCCAGCCACATTATTTGCCTGTATAAATCACTGCAATTGAGAGCTACTATCTTTGACTCTGCATAGATCCTCCCATTCTGAATTAGATATTTTTCTCTGTTAAATATTTTCTAATAGCAACCCAAAATTTACTTCATTGCTTTATTTTTGCAAGCATTTATTTGTTGTTCTTGCTTCTTGGTAAACCCTTTATTGCACTTCCATCTAAAATCAGTGTATGTTATAACACTTTTCTAACTCTGACCTTTATCTGGAGCTTGAATACCATCAGTAATTATGAGCAGAAATTGTTTTGTTGGGATAAACAAAAGATTGACTATCTATTGAATATCTTAACCTTCCTTTTTTTTTTTTTCCTTTCAGTCTGTGTCATATTTTAGTGACATTGCTAATCCCTGCCATACTCTTGTCCCCGACTTGTTCATTGTCCATAATCTTAGTGTTCTTTTTTCCACCATTTTCTCCAAGGACTGTGTCTTGTTTGTGTTGTCTATGTCTTATGACAGTCAAGTTACTTGCTTATCCAGTAAGATGGTATAAACTATTTCAATTTATGTGTGTAGCAGACAGCAATCACACCACTTTTTCCAGGGCTTTATTAAAAAACAACACTAGTAGGAGTACTTACTCACCTTAAACTCCCTCTGTTCACCCAGGGCAATAAATTTTGACTGTACACAATGTTTTTGAAGAAAAAAGGCAGAAGCACAATCTAATGTAAGACATGGACTGGAATAATGTTATTGGTCTGTGTAAAATCTATGCATGTTTCATGGATGCTGAAGAGAAATCAGCAACAGTCTTCCCAATTAGAAGCATCATTTAAGATGAGCATTTACTTGAGAGTTTGCTGGCTGCTACCTTATAGCACAAGCTTCAGAAAAGATTCTCTATACTTCTCATTAAAGAAATGCTAATGATAGAAACATCATGAACATCACAGGGACATTGTCCTGATATCTCATATTCATTTTTTACTCTGGCAACAGTTTGCAAATGAATGCGTTCTCTCCAGGAAAGGAGAAGCTCTAAAGACGCAGTGTCATTCACAGACCCCAGTGTAATATGTGCAATATTTCTGCAGCCTGTAATGTAGCTGGTAAAACCTGTAGATATAGTTTTTAAGGAAAAAAAAAAGATATTTGGAATAACGGTTAAACTACCTGACATGAGTCAGTACATAAACTGGGCAGCAAATAATGACACTTTGGACCACTCCAAAAGAAAGTGGAATAAAGGAATTAGGGTTGAAAGAGATGATTCAGGCTGCTTGTACTTGGGAATAAGGCTGCCTGCTCTCCCAGCTGAAGGATAAGTAATAATACAAAGAAGTCTAATGGAGTCTTGCCAAAACTCATCTTTCTAAATGGCAACCTGAAAGCTCACTTCACATGGAAATCAATATATCACTGTTCAAGATGAAATACAGTCAATTACCAAACAAACAGAGACACTTTTTTTGAACGTGGGGGATTGTGCTTAAGGAAAACAGAAGGAGAAGTAATCTTGCAAGAATATCATATACTAAGATCAGAGAATGTTTAACCCTTGAAAAAATAATTAGCTAACAGGCCAAACTGCCAGCCAGCATATATTTCACTTGGCAAATAGAAGCACATCATCAGGCAAGAAGGAAATAGCATTTATAGATAACAAAAGCTGAGAAAGGTCTTAGGTTAAGTTACCAACTCAGTAACTATTGCTGAGATATTTGACCCAATAACCTACTGTTTGGAGTGCCCTAGACAAAGAAGAGTCTCCTTTATTCACCAGGACTGTATTTCTGCTTCTTCAGAAAACCTTCTCCTCCTATAAGTACATTCATCATTGTACCATGGTCCACACCAGCTGTATTGTTTGCCACATTAGTCCAAGCTGGAGCATGTTCAGACCTTTTCTTAATTGTGGAAACATTTTTCTAACTTCCAGTCTGAGTTTGTGAGTGATCTCTTGCCTGTATTGCCTGGTGCCATCAATGCCTAGTATTTTTAACTCTAAAAAAATAGAATTACATTCTCTATTAGTCCTTTCACTGCCAGGCTGAATCCTTTTCTGTAAGAAATCCTTCCACTTCCAGAAGAAGTGCTAGAGATGAATTGGCCACAGGGTATGTGTCTCTATTGATAAAAATCTTTCTCTGTCTACCCCACAGTTAACTTGTCTCTTTTTAGGGTTTCATGCCATAAAGTACAGTCTTGCTCTGAACAGCTTGTGCTGTCTTCTGTTGCTGTCACCAAAAGGTTCCCTGCTCACAGCAAAGGACTCCTGCACTCCAGCTTTTAATCTCACATCAGTAGGTTGATCTTCAAAGCTATCCACCCTTTCCTCTACAATAATCTCTCCTTTTTGATGGACAGTGCTGCTGTCAACCCTCTTCCAGGCCTGGGACACATCAGGAGACAGCCAGGGGAGGAACACAGGCTCCTCACTTAAGCAGGGCTACATTCAGGAGGAGAGCAACAAGTGAGCATGAAGATTAAGGAGAAGAGCATGGAAAACAGGCATCATAGGATGCACAGTGGAAATTCTGCCAATAAATTATAATGTTCTCAGAGATAAAAAGTTGCACAGATTTCTGTCTAAACCTCCAGCTTTCATTGTTGGATACACAAATCCATGTGCATTTTCTGGCTGTGTGATCTTTCTCCACCCAGCTCTTCAGCAGGCATTTCCTTACTCTACCCTAGAGTTATTTTTGCCAGTATCTGTGTTGGTTGCTGTTACTTCAGTCTGCCCTCACCTCCTGGAAAGCCACCCCAGCACAAAAAGGAGGCTCCCAGGACCTCCAGAAAGGGGAGCAGCTCCAACACCAAGCCAAGACTCCTGCCTTGGATGTCGTGGGCAGCACCCAGTGGGAATGGTGTCCTGTACAGCCACAAGGATGGGAACCTGCTCCATTAAAAATCTGTCTCCACACAACCCCGCAGTTCTCATTTTGTTTCTGCTATTGTATGTTGAGACTCAGAGATATGTTTTTCTTGGATGCAAGACAAAAGTCCTCTAATGATACATTCTTACTTCTCCCAGACCTCAGACATTTCTGATAAATACATTTTGGGTTTGTTTCTAATAGGAAAATCTAACCACTCTTAAGGCTTTGAAGGCAGAGGTGAATTGTGTCAAGCTTTATTGTGATTTATAGATAAGACTATTCAGTTTTATCACTGTCTGGTTAGATGGTGCTGCAGTACATGACAGCCTGGCATGAAATATTCCCTTACCCTCTAGGTAAGTCCAGACTCTTCTTTTTTTCTTATAGATTACAGGTGTGAAAGACAGAAAATGCAAAATTACTGGGAGCTTAGCACTAAAAAATAATGGCCCATTATAGTGACATCATTAACTACTTCTGTCTGCCTGTTATGAAACTCAAAAATGCGTTTGGACAAAGACATCTGAAAACTCAGGGCATATGAAGAGTCTGGGAATAATGAGGAGCTGCAATACAAACACACACACACACACACACGAAAGATTTCACCTTTCTTCCCCAGTTAATCCTCTGACAGAGGAGGCAAGCTCAGAACTGATATTTGCTGTTGTATTCAAGTATTTAATGTGTCCTTAAAGAGTCAGCTTTAAAAATAAATAAGTAATTTGACAAAAATAATTATAAGCACTGACTTTGTCAGTGAAGTTTCTTTTAAGACAATAAAGTTTATTTTGAATTAAGTGAGCATGAACATAACCCCAGTGTCACAGGTCCATGGGGAACATACAAGGCATGGCAGGGCCTGGGCCTTTTTTAGAAGGAGAAAGTCTCTAGAGAAGGTTCTACACAGAGCTCTTGACAAGAGACTATTAACCTTACATATACTTCTATACAGCCAAAGAAAAAGTCTGGCCATACTTCCTGACATAGAAAACAGTAGAATAAGGACATAATATCAGTATTCACCTTTCTAATGAATAACTAAAATGTGTCTTTTTCAGAGGCTATTACTTTGAGTTGTACAGACAACAGGAAGAAATAGTCCATAATGTTTTTAAACTGTCACCCTCAGTTTTCAGGTGCATTCCACCATTTATATTTTTGTAAGTTCTAAGAGCTAATCAAATTCTGCCAAAAATGGGTTTGTCAGAAAATATTTACTATACCCTGATAAGACACATTATGCAATTAAATATGGTTTCTGGATACTGTTAGAACACCTCCTCCCAGCATGTCCTATTCACTCTTGTTACCTCGGTATTTTACCCTTGTGCATTTTCTCTCACCTGTACATGCCTGTAACAGGCCATGGCTCACTCCTGAGTCACAAATTTCCTTCTCTGTCTATCCCTCTCTTTCCTCTGGCTCTACCACATTCTTATATTTTGTTTTGTCTCTGCAGTGTTGTTTAGCTTGCTTTGCACTCCTTTTTCATCTAATTTCTTATTTCAGAAGCTTCTCTCAAAATCCTTGTTGTCTTTTTCACAACTTATCAATCTTCCCTTCACTTTCTCTTCTCCACATCTGTCTACCTTCACATGTCCCCTGGTGTTTTATGAAGAATTCACATATGAGTTTCAGAAAGGCTGCAGGCAGAGCATCGCTAAGGGAGGAGGAGTGGAGGCCCTGCTCCATATGGCTGGGAGCCAGAGGGATCTCAGCCCTCCTGGGAAATCACTTCAGCTATTTGTCTTATACCACACCTTCCCACAGTGCCCTCTTCCTGCCTGTGAACGATAGCCACATACTATATTTTACCTGACATAGTAATGTGCTTCTGAGATAAACCACCTGCAGATGCACCCCGTAGATTAAACTGGGTGCCCGCTCTGAACTCCTGTCTCAGCCTCTCTGCAGCAGTGGTGGTTGTGCAGGCAGATCAGGTGCAACTGCTCAACCAGCAGCAGAAAGCCACAGCACCTGGGCTGTAGAGTCTCCTTAGAGACTAATGTGCAACCTGAGAGTAAAAGCATGCATCACCAAGTGTAAAAGCACATATGTTAAATATGGTATACTAAAATTTTCCAGATAGCAAAGAACTGTACGTCAGGCCTGATCCTTACTCTACCTGTACTTAAATTTTTATGGTCAGAAATAACTGAATCAGCTCAATATAGTGATTTGCTCACGTGGTTTGTTCCATTTGATAATCAGTTCACTCACTGGCCATATTATGGCAACCTCCAATGATCCCATCAAGACGCCAAAATGCTGTTCATCTTGTAACATGAACTTTTTGTACTGTGTTTGTTTTTATCACTGCAGTATTTTCTTTCTGCCTATTTATTTACACTCCCTGAGCCTGCACAGGCACTTTACTGAGATGTGTCCTGACAGTCAGCTTTCTCTGTTATGTCCATTTGTGTTGGTTTGGTTTTTTTCCTAGAGTGATTATAGCAGCTTATGCCTGCAACTTGCCATCAATGACATGTCTAATCTTTAGGTTGGTTTTCCATGCTCTGATACGACAGGAGGCATAGTTGTCTTTCTCCAGAGCAGATCACTGATGCTTGCTATCATTTATTTATGCATGATCTGTTCAAGAATAACAATAAAATAGACCTAACAGAACAGTTTCTGAGAAATGCCAGGATTCTCTGTGCAGAGATTCTCCTCTATATTTTTTCCTTCTTTCCATGCAGAACATCACCCAACAAAAGAAATATGATTATTATTTATGTAAATGAATCTCTACCTCCATCAAGGTTAAAATCCCTCCCCATCAAGGTTAAGATCCCCCTATAGTAGGCAATACGTATTTGTGCAGTAACAACATGTCTATGGCTTAAAGAGTTTTTAACACAAGTAAGATATACAAAGATAATGGGAGGAATAAAATGCTATTATCTCCACTATATCCCTCCATGGGTGAGACAGAGGGAAAGACCAGGTTGCATGATAGAAATTGTAAGGTGGTGGCAGAGACAAGACCTACACTGAGCACTCTGACAGTCCCTGTCACTAAGGTCACTCCCCTCTACAGCTACCAGAGATTATATTAATTTTACTCCATCATAGGAAGTCACCAGTCTGAAATAAGGTGGTTTTTTGTGATATAATGTTGTGGTGAAGTGTCTCAGGGAGGGACACCTTTCCCCTTTCCCCACAGTTTTTAAGCAGAGGGGAAAACACCATGACAAGACTGCAAATCACACTCCCAAACAGACTTGCCACTTAACAAATTTTGAGTGGATCTGTAATGTGTGTGGTTTAGCTGGAAAGAGCATCATTTTGAGGTGAGATCCCAGGGGCTAATAGGAGTGATGACGGGTGTTGCAGTTACAAGAATAAACCAGCACCTGCTGATTGTCTCCTGAACCACCCAGTTCTGCTCCCTACAGCCAGAGCCCCACCGCACACTGCCCTTTCACAGTCACCCCAATATTCATCACAGATCTTTTCCCACAGCCCTGACACTGACATTCTGAAAGCAAATCATCAGCTCTCTGGCATCTCCATTTTGTTTGACATCCGGCAAGACAATGAACCAGCGTGACAAATTACTAACATCAGAAATCCCATCAAGGAATATTGTGACAAATAGAAACTCTGCAATTGCTTCTTTCATAGCCCTTGACATCATGTCTGCAAGTAGCATCAATCAGACCATTCAAGATACGATTAGACAGTCTCTGAAACCCCCTTTGCACTCTCCAAATGTGCCATTACATGCTTTACTTGTGGAGAACTGTTACTAATTTTAATATAGATCATCTAATATTGGATGATATTTTGATTTTTTTTTCCCTGTTTTGTAATCATGGCCCTTTTTGTCAGAAAAGAATCAGAGAAAAGGCTCTAAGGTGCATCTTTACAAGGGTAGCCACAAGTAATTTTACTGAACAATATAAAAACCCCCAGCTCCTTTATCATCAATAATGTCCCTTATCTCCACTAACACTTTTATATAAATGTTGACAATATATCTAAACAAGATTGCTTTACAAAAGAACACACACAATGCTCAAGGACTTAAACGTACGACTCAGTAAAAATCTGTGGGGTTAAACTCTAGTACAGTTACTATACCTTGTGTCAAATATATTCCAAGAAAGTTTTAGAAGAATTAACTTTATATTAATGATAATGTTTGAGATATTTATTACAATACTTAATAAAGCATTAAAGTAGGTATTCAACTTTCTAAAAAACTTGAACTACCCCAAAGATAGTCAGTTTTTGAAGCAGCAGTCTTATTGTTTATTCCTTCAGAATCCAAAAAATTCCAATTTTTTTTATTCCTTCAGAGAGCCCTCAATGAAGTAAACCTTAACAAGACAAATGAAAACTTTGTGTCTGCTTATGAGGACCTGACAGAGCTACACAAATCTGCTTGAAAGGTAAGTATAAGCTCTTGCTTTCTCAAGGCATTAATTTACAACATCAGATTATATAATGAAGTTTAAGGGATACAGATCAGGTTTTATGATGCAACTGTATTAGTGCACAGACAGATAAATTATCTTCAGTTAGTTCTAAACCAGAACAGCTTAAAATTAGTATATGCTGCTAAAAACTGTGCATGATGAGAAATCATAATAGTTTGGAGGGTTATTTATTAGTTCAATTTAGGTGTGATCCTAACACACTTCTGGTGCTCATATTTGCCTAATACCATCAAAGGTGTCAAGGAGTTCAATCTAAGATAGTTTATCTTATTTATACTTGGCCATCCCACATCTAGGGTCCACCAAAGATTAATTCCAGAGTGTCAGGAATGTTGCAGATTTTATCTAATAAGCAAGCTACACAGACTCCATGTGGACAATGAAAACGAACTGTTAACAAGTGCTACAACGTGAGTTATTAATTTGACTATATATGCTCCTACTAAGAATTAAGAATTCTGTTAAGAATTAACAATATTTTAGATGTCATGAGACAATTTCACCAGTTAACAGCGTTCATAATTTTCAGTCACTGAATGCTTTATAATGGAAAACACTACAAAAATAACTGGTGAGTTGCTAATATTCTTCTTATCAAATACAGAAAATCATTTCACACAAACAACAACATGGGCTTGCTTCATGTTTTCACACTTCATTTCCACTGAGCTGAAACCACTTCAGACATTTCCAGCTGTCAGTTCCTATCCCACCGGGGATCTGGAATGTTCATTGAGATGCCTGGAGAGTTTTAGAGATAAAAGCAGTTGTGTGGAAAAAAGGGGGCTAGTACACACTGGCAGAAGAGGCTTTCTGGCAACAGTAGGGAGTGTGGTCTGGTGTGCACAGTGAATATACAGATATTATACAGGCATTATGGATACCTTTTCTTGAGCTTATTTCCTAAAACTCTTTTGCATTTGTTGACCTCTTGAAGAAGTATATTGGTGACTGCATAGCATATATTGTAAAGAGATTGATTAGAAAGGAGGTGGAAATTAACTCCTTCAATAACACAGTCTCCTAGAAGGCCTGGAACAGTCATGCAATAAAGTCAGACCCGTGCTTCTCTACTTGTCAGGACCAAAAAAATAAGAAGTGATAGGTGGTGGGGAATCTCCTACAGTTCAAAGAGATTAATGATTTCAGAGCAAAAGTTCATCATATGTGTTTTGAAAGCTCTGTCAAAGACTTGTGGCTAAGCTCATTTCTGCTCATATGGTCCTGAATCATTACAGACTGTTGGCATTCTATGAGAACTGCATTTATCAGGAAGGGATTTGTGCTATCTGATGGGAAAGAACCCACTGATTTTTTTTCAACCTGCTACAACAACTGCTCTTGAAGTTGGAGATTCTTTAATGCATTAAAATGCCATGGATGACCAGTAATAATGAATAATATTTTATGCATTCAGTAACAACTTACACACAGCCTAAGATACTGAGGGTTGAACCAAGTCAGTGCCTTAATTGAGTGTAACCCTTGCATTCTTAGTATATTAAAGTACTTTGGTATAGAGGAGATCAGGTAGAAGTTGGATGAAAAGGACACGCTAGTGTCATGGCAAGCTTAATTTCATTTGCACCAGCGAAATGAGGGTATTCTGAATGCTAAAGTTCTTCAGGACTAATGAAACTGGCTCAGAAGCTTTTAGAAGATAATCCCCCTCACAAAGTCACAGAAGCTGGAAGGATGACTTTGGAGCTAAGGGAGCAACTCCATTAGTTGGTGGTATTGGGGAGCTTTATGCTTCTTATGAGCTTTGAGTAAAGCATGAAAACCTGATAACTTTTCTCAGGCCTTGTAAAAAAGTAACTGGAACAATTAAAATCTGTTGGCCTTACATAACTAGATTATCAAAAGATTACAAATTCTTCTTGATGCTGGTTAACCCAAAAACAGCTTGGCCTCTCATTATAGTCTTATTTTTTCTTCTCAGCCAGATGAAATTAAGAGCTGGAAAAAAGAAAAAAGGAAAGAGAGAGCCAAACGATCTGTCAAAAGACTGGTACACAGCACAATGCAATGGTTGTGTGGTAAAGGTTGTGTGGCAAAACATTATGCTTGCGTATCTTCTACTGACTTCCAGTCTTGTCAGCCCCCTTCTTGTACACTGACACATGTCCTGGCACCACATTTGTAATTTTACTACAAAGAGGGGGAGAATGCCTGGAATGCCCTTGTGTTGTGTTGAAGCTGAACTTTCCAGCCTTCCTGACTACCTCAGCTTAAAGCACTCTTGGAGATGTTATGAATATGGCATGTTATGAATATGGCTGGAGCCAAAACTGAGTTTAAGCTTTTGCTTTCTGCCTTACACTCTTGGAGGACTAGAGAGACAGAGAAGCAAACCACACATTTGCAAGAAAATGTAACGAGACCGAGCTCTGTAGTAAATGCACCTCTTAACAATATTTGGTTGATTAAAGACCTTACAGTAAAGTCATTACTGCTTATATGAAGTATTGCTGTATCCTGTGGGTAACTGCTGTTATCAGTATGTTCTCCAGTATTTCCTTTACTATCAGGGCTCTTCTACCCCATCATGCTGACACCTCATACATTAAACAGTGACAGTAAGGGGTAAAGGAGTTATGACAAAGCTGATGAAAAGGTTTCTCACTGACATTATGCTGGATCCCAGCTGGAGTGTCTGAAGGTGAATTTTCTGCTAATTTGGAAGGTGGTCATCAGACCTTAAGAAGGCCACACAAGACGAATAAGCAAGCAAGGGCACAAATCAAGAGTGTGATGGGGAAAAACCTACAGAGTGGAATGCATCATAAAAGTCATGCACTACAGCATGGTCAATCAACTCAAATGTGCACACCTCAGTTACCAGGGACTGGCAAACTTAACCTCAAGAATGCATTTGGATTTAACATGCTTCACTGAAACAGAGGAGGCAGCAAACACTTGACATTTACTAAACATTTAAATGTTACTAAACATTTTAAAGACCCATCTCTTTTGTACTGAAGAGCACTGGAAAATCCTTCTTCTCATCTGCTACTGGAAGCATTAAAAATGGATCTGGGATTATGTGAATTCCCATTTTCTGCTGCAGCAAATGAGCCAATAAAGATCTGTCTTTTGTTCATACAGATTCATTTCTGAATGTTGTCAACAATAACCTGATCTTTCTTTGCTTTAATTCTGTGTAGTTTGGTACCCACAAGCATTACAAGGCAGGTCAAGATAATAAACCAACTGAATCTGATCTGTGTGGGAGACAAACTTCTCATATTTTAGTTGTTTTCACACCTTTCATCCTGACCTCATTATCTGCTTTTATCCCCTATCTTAAAGCTTGACCTAAAGCCTATCAAAGTGAAATGCAAATCCACATTGAATGCAACAGACTTTGGATCAGGCCCGTAGGGATTAATCAGTATGGATATGGATCACCTCTGTGAACTGCTGAATGCCTTCAGGCCTCAGTAGCATCAGTGAACCACACAGGACCAAGCAGAGCTGGTTTGTGGCACCAGGACTGATGGGAGCCTGAGACAGATTTTGGGTTTCAGAAATTGTGGCATAATGATCTGACAGGCAGAGGAACTATTGTGTAGGTATGGGAAGACTCTAGGGAAGTATTTCACCGGGTTGGAAGCTTCTTAGGCCCATCTCAAATTTTCATTTGAGTTATCTTAATAGGCTTTTTCCCTCAAACCTCCTGGGGTCTAAGGGAGCAAAAAAGGGGATAAAAAATTAATTCAGGTTCATGTTCTTTTGTGACTGCTCCTACTGAGCACAATAAACTGACACGCTGCTTTTAATTAGCATTTAGTTAACAGCTCATTTTTGTGCAGAAACTATGCACCAACTCCAGTGAACACAAAGGTGCTGAACTGAGGACTGGAAGATTCTGCCTGTGGAAGATTCTGACAGGGTAGAATTGTTTAAAAAGCAACCCTTTAAATTCAGTGCTTGGGCTCTATCTGATTTGGAACCATACAAATAGAAACAATGAAGTTTGGACAGAAATCTAGTTATTATTGATAAACTACCTTAGTAACAAACTTCAAGTCACTATCACAGAATATAATAACAGAATATCCTGAACTGAAAGGGATCCACAAGAATCATCAGGGTCCAATTCCTGACCTTGCACAAGACAGCCCCAGGAATCCTACCATGTGCCTGAGAGCATTGTCCAGATGCTTCTTGTACTCTGTCAGGCTGCTGCTGTGACCACTTCCCTGGGGAGTCCTTTTCCAGTGCCCGATCACCCTCTGGGTGAAGGGCCTTACTCTAATATCCAACCTAAACCTCCCCTGACACAACTTCAGGCCATTCCCTTGAGTCCTGTCACTGGTCACTACAGAGAGACATCAGTGGCTGCCCCTCCTCTTCCCCTCACGAGGAAGCTGTAACTGCAATGAGGTCTCCCCTCAGCCTCCTCTTCTCCAGGCTGAACAGACCAAGTGACCTCAGCCACTCCTCACAGGGCTTCCCCTCAAAGCCTTTTTCAATCTCTCTGCAGGGCTCATCTGCCTTTGAGGAAGTCAACAGCTCCTCCCAGTTTTGTATCATCTGCAAACACACTAAGTATCCCCTCCAAGGCCTGCATCCTAGTCATTTATGAGATGCTGAGGAGCTCTGGGCCTAAGATGGAGTCCTGCAGAACCCCACTAGTGGCTGGGCATTACAACATAATGGGGTCCCTCCCTTATTGCACCTTATTTCAGTAAGGCTACAAGACCCAGCTCTTGAAAATCTGACTGCTTAGTTCCAGGAGAACACTGGCCTTCCCCCACCACTGCTCAGCACCAGAAATCTTGCAAGAACATTTGGGATGAAGAAAATCCCCTAGTTTGTTATCATGAGCTGCTTATTGAAAAAATAAAAATCATCTTGGCAAAAAGGAGAACTAATCCAGCTGTTGGCTGAATTCATAAACAGGGTAATAAATCTCCTCCACAGACTTGCAGATGGGCATCACCATATACACAAACTTGCAAAATTAGCTCCTTGTGTGTGAAACTTGCATGCCTCTTCAGCTGAGGAAAACACACAGCTCTTGCCTTTTCCTTCCCAGCTTGGGAAATCCTGAAATAGTATTTTCCTTCCTAAGTTTAAGAAACTATTGATGACCTTGTTTGTCCCACCGGCTGTTCTTGGTCAGTATTTTCCAGACAGGAGCCTGAACCCAGTGAAGAGCTGGTTTAGTTGGAAGCCAGAGGAAATTTTCCAATACCCTACCTTTTATATAATTGGAAATTCCAACACAGAAACCTCTTCGAAAAAAGTGTTTAGCAAGTTCTTCCAGGCAGAAACAAGGCATTTATGCTTTTAAACTCAGCCAGGAAACCAGGAAGCTTTTACCATTATTTCATTATTAGTATTGCAGTTGGAACTTCAGTCATGGACCAGGAACCACTTTATGTGGCTCCTTCAGTTATGAAAGGCAGAATAACAAGGTGGCCCCTCTGACCCTCAGCAACAGATTGAGTGCACCCTCAACAAGTCTGCAGGTGACACCAAGCTGTCCTTCAGGAACGTGGTTGCCATGCCTGAAGGACAGGATGCCAACGCGAGGGACCTGGACAAGCTCAAGAAGTTGGCCCATGGGAACATAATGAGATTTAACAAGGCCAAGGGCAAGGTGCTGCCCCTGGGTCAGGGTGCAACCATGTGAACCCAGAAGAGCAGCTCAATTCCTGTGCACAGTCTCAGATGCTGTTTATAGGGTTATAGAACCCCTTACTTAGTGAATATGTATAAAAACACATGAAGTGCCCCCCACTGGAACACATTGCATGGAAAGAGTGGGGACTGTTTTTACAGGACTACTGCAAGAACCATTTTGCATCCCTGCAAGAACCATTTTGCATCCCTGCAGTTGCCTGCTGGTGAGCCGTGAGCTGACACTCCTGTACTAGAGCTGCTCACCTTCTCTCCAGGTACTGCACCAAGACCCTGGTAATACTGACTTTGCTAAGCACAGCTTGATGAACCTGAGAAAGTCTGAGTAATAACCATCACTGAATACATAACTTTTTACATGCCTTCTAAAACATGTCATTTTTGAGCACTAGAAGGTTGCTGGAAAGTCACTCAGCACTACCAGAGTATAATTTCATTATCATAAGCTTGCTTGTATTATTTTCATAAAGGAAAAAAAGCAAAATGGACCAAAAAAGGATGCATTATTGCAGAATAGTAAAAATTATAGTTCAAGCTATTAATCACACTGAATCTCGTGAGTTTTTGGCAGATAATAAATGTGTGATAGATTGATCTCTAAAATCACATGCATATTATGAGCATAATCCTCACTTTAATGCAGGGTCATAGAATTTTACAGCCTCATAAGCTTGCAAGGTTTCACCTGGAACATCAAAACAATTGCTAAAAGTGTAATAAATTCTACAGTTAGCCATCTGCTTACCCTTCTGACCTTTCAAATCTTATAAAAACCCAAGCTCATAATTTTTCACTCTATGAATTTCAACCTTTTTTCTTTTTAACACAGTGTATTCAGAAGGTTACTTCATCTTTTCCATGTAATAAACGGGATCCATTCCATATTTTGTGGCAATAGGTATTTTTTCTTGAAAGGATTTTGAGTGCTATCGCTAGAGCTAATGGGATTGTGGGGTATTGCCAGTTGTTTTATCTGATTGGAAACGTTTATTTTGAGTCATGCTCTTCTTGTAAGGGTTCACCCATCAGTTCCTATTGGAAATTACATCCAACAACTGCTTTGGAAGAAGGTTAAATAGCACCAGTGTCTGTTTCCTGCCTTAATCTCTGGTATTGTGAATCACTCTGCTTTGTTTCTCAGAAAGTCATAAAGGTTAAGGTTTCCCATTTCTCAACACTGAAATATTGTATCTTCCTCTGAAATTAATATTTCTATTCCAGGTAGACAATTGGGAATATAAAACCTATTGGTATATTGTTTTAAGACACTGTACTACACCAATACTTTTATACTGCCAAAACCCCTATACAGGATGTGCCACATTTCTGAAGTGACACAAATTAATAAGCAAATTACTGCAAATATTCTCCTTTGACCTCATTTATATGGACAGGAAGGAAAACCAATACGAAAACACATTACAAGGGAGAACTAAAATTTATCAATGCAAAGAAAATAAGTTAGGGCTAATGCATAGCAAAGTTTAAGAAAATACAGCTTGGAGACATCAGCAGATAGAAAGAGAATGCCAAGGAACATCTTAGAAACAACTAACAAGAAATAGCCAAATCAGGGCAAGGGCTTTATACTGATGTTATCTCTGTGAAACACACTAGAGGACAGCATCCTGCAAAGGTAATGATTAATTAATTAATCTATTAATTCACTGGTGGAAAAATAATATTTCCTACGATCTTACTCTGATGTCTGTAGCAAGCTTAAGGAAGGACTGCTCTTTCTTGTGTCACAGAGACCTGCTATCCCTCCTATTGTAACAGTCAAAGCATTAGTTGGGATGGACTCAGTCAGATGATGTAAATTTAATCCTTTCTCCAAAAGTGGTCCTCCCATTTCTTTTAAGATTTTTTTTCAATTTTTCCCCTATACCAAAGATAAATACAATATGCATCCTTATAGGGATATCAAAGAGCCACTACTTAATGCTCAGAAATATAACCAAGGTGAAGAAATTCTTAATTGTTACTCACTCAAATTTGTTTTGACTGTTCTTTCAAAGACCCTGCATTTGTCCTCACCAATGAATAACAAGAATTATAAATCCACATGCAATTCTGAAAGTTTTGATTTTCAAACAACAACAAAAAAACTTTTTTAGATTAACATTACCAATTCTCCCCTGCCCCAAAATTCATTTATAGTCGTGTTATTTTCTCCAGTTTCCTGACAAGGTGAAATCTATGCAGTCTCTCCATATGGCTGTCTCCCTTAATAACCCTTGAAATTCTTGGCCACTTTTTAAAAGGCATAGCTTTCAGAGGTGTGAAACCACTGCAAATATAATGAAAACAGTTGACTACAGAAAAGGGATCCAAATGATTGCCTCAGCTGGGGGAAAGATCTTTTCCTATTCTCAGAGATAAGAGCCAGCAAATCAGCACACATGTGCTCTGAACGAGCCACAGCAATTTGTCCACCCAAATGAACTGGGGATGCTGCAGGGAGATAGGCTTGCTGCAAGAGAGAGATTGTCAAGGAATAATGAGAGAACCAGAGGAAACTGGTTCTAACTGGCAGTAGGACGATATTAAAGAACAAAATGCAAAAATCATGGAAAGAATGATTTTTAAAACCAGATTCTGTTCACAAAACAATTTTTCTTTAAAATAATAATTAGACTACAGTATATTAGTTCATCTCTTTATAAGCGTTCCTTTAAAATACTTTAAAATAAAAGTTGAGAGTCAGTGTTTAAAAGAAATTGAATACCACTCTTTGCACCATACTGTAATGTGCAGGAAGGACTGAATAAGAAGCCACTTACAGGAACTGTGTAGTCAGAATACGTGTCAGGAGAAAGAGCACTCATCAAATTAGAATACCTGACATATTAAGGTAGCCTACTGTTCTGCTTGACAGCAAAAAAATTGTTTGCTAATAAATCTGCCAGTTGTACTATGTTAGCAAAGTAGTAAATGCAAACTGCAAAAACAAAATGTGAAAAGAAGTGTGAACACTTCAAGAGGCTCTCCCAGCACAGGAGAGGACTGACACTGGCAGCTATGGAGAGGGATATCTGAAGAGAACCACTAGGAATACTTGGGAATAAGAAGGAACAATGGGTTAAATTAGTATTATTTCCTGTTCACTAGAGCCAGTGAAACAGAGGATGAACCAGTGTAATGCCATTTCTGTTCTGTTACAGTGGCAGTCACAAGGCTGAGGCACCTGGCTCCAGTTTGTGATGGTCTCTATGTAATGTGCTGTCAGTTCTTCCCAATTTTCATTGGGAACCTCACTCCTCTGCCACAGTAAATGTGGTCAGAAGCAATATTAGTCTACACATTTCTGATGCCACTTGTCCAAGTCAACAGCACCAAGATGATTTCAGAGTAGCTCAGTGGTTAAGGCCCATGCACATGCAGTACCTGAAGGCACAGTGCCCCATTATTTACTTGCTGCCTTTCTGCAGCTGGAGCTGTGTTAGTTAGCACAAGCTGAAATTTGGCCTTTCCTAGAAAGTCACCCTTCTAAAACTGACATTATGTGCCTTAGTTTAAAATATATCTGTTCCACAGTTTATTTTGTTCTTGGCTTGAACCTAAAACATATTACCAGAATCCTTTCTTGTGAAAAATAAATAGCCAGTGCCATAGTTAAGTAAAAACTCTGTTCTCAACTTTGGGATAAAATTGTGATGTGGAAAAATTGTAACCAAGCCTAAATCATAACCTACTCTTCAATATGGATAGCTGCTCCCACAGCATTCAGAGGACTTTGGGGGACTGGTTGGTCAAAAATTAGTTCAGTTAGTAGTTCCTATTAGATACAGATAGATATTTTTCATTGCCATTTCATTTTTCCATAGTTTAAATTTTCTTCTTTCCAGAACATCCATAGGAACAGGACAGACAATTCTTGGAATCCTACAACAGCCAACATTTTTTTCGATGCAAGTCTTATTGGTGCAGAGGACAAATAGAAGTACTTTAACCTCTTTTCTTCACAAGTAAAATACAAAAAGCTTCTCCTGGAACAGATCCAGCTTGGGGAGAACAGAAGAAGCCCCTTAGAACAGCACAGAAAAGAAATGGCATTTGGGAAGAAGAATCTTTCTTTAAGGATAATCCAAAACAGATTAGGGACCATGTCTCTCACATTATGTCCTTTTTGGTTATACAGCCTTCAGTAAGAAAATGTGGTGGTTGAGAAAGGGCAAGCAGTCCTGGAAATTAATAAACATCTTGAATATTAACAGTAGTTACCATAGCAAGTGCAATATCACATGTAGCATGCAGATCACTGTGCTCTTTTGATCTGTTAATTACTGATAACAGTTTCAGCTGAAACTGTGAAAGACATGGGAAATTGTGTTCTTAAAGAAATACTATTAAAAATTTAGTAAGAGGGGTTTTGAAACCAAGAAGAATGGATACTAATGGTGCAGTAATTAAGTAAATCAGAGATGATGAAAGCTAAAGAGAAAATGACATGCTTAAATGGATAGGAAAGGAAGCAAAGTTCAAATTATGATCACCTACAATTTCAGTCGCTCCACTTCTCATTTACTCACCTGGGGGGAATGCATAGCAGTTCAGATTTATTTAATGGCACAATAAGAAACTAGCTTCATTTTTCTTCAAATTAGATGTGAAGAAGTTTATTTCTAACGTTTAATTCTAAGAAAGCAGAAGATTTTTTTCAGGATTCCAAACAGAAAAAGACAGATTGGAGATTCCATTTCTAGTAGAAAAAATTCTGTGCCACATCCAAACAGTCTGACTAATTGACATTGTGGTTTGGAAAGGCACAGAATGTATTGCTCATTAGAAAAATGATTCACTGGCACCGTGTTTGTGACCCATTAACACCTCAGCCTACAGTGGGATAAACTCAGTTTAGCAAGAGAATATGCTCAGTGTTTGATACACTTGAACAGAGTTTCCTTAAAAGTGCTTCCCTCACTCCTTGTTACAAGCAGGGTCTATTTCTGACCCAGGGAACAAACATCACATTTATGGAAGTATACGGAGAAAGAATCATGCACTTGGACAGCAGCAAAGATGCTGCAACTCTCAGACACAAAATAACCATGAAAAAGCAGCTCATCAGAATTGTCTAGGCAATAAGTTCATCCTCACATTTCAAATCTGTGTGTGCTGGCATTAAACAGACTTCAGAAACATGCTCTATCTGCACCTTCTTTCATTCTGTGAGACACTTGTCAACCTTGGTAGTTCAACCTAATTTGAATAATTCCTGTTCTTCCACATTGATATCAGGTTTGCTTAAAGGAAAATTATTTGATATGTGGAGGAGAAAATCACAACTGTTACTCAACCAGAATAGAGTTGATTAAATGTAACAAAATAATACCTTGTTATGTTGGGAACAAATGCAGTCTTGTAGTAACACATCCTTCAAATAAAAAAGATCAAAACCACATTACATATTTTTATATTTACTCCACATATGTTTCACAATATTTCCTACTCACTTGGTTTTATCCTTCAATAACATAATTCTCATATGTTGGAAATCATCCAGTAATGTAGTCACTGTATATAAAAAAAAAATATTAAAGACCAGATCCAGTATCAAAGCCTGACTTCTAGGAATTACACCCTTAAAGGGGAAGAGAAAACAAGAATAGAATAGATCATGGGGGTAACTGATTACTGTTGAATGAGATACTAGTTATTTTTTTCCTTTAGTCTGATTTTTGCTACAGTTGAGAAGCTCACTGAAAATCAATACAAATTGTTATTAAAGAAATTGCTACCAAATCAAAGACTAGATTTAGAACAATGTAAAAAAATATAAATAATCCAAAAGTCACATGTGAAATTGTTGATTTTTAAAAATGCAAACTACTTAATAGCCTTGGAATACAAATCAGTAAAATTACATTCTCATACAACCTCCTATGTCATCCTGGGCTACCCTCCCTCTCCAAGTTTGAAAGCTGAAGGTTTGAGTCTCAAAGTTGTATGTGCCAAAACGGCCAGCACTTTCCACAAACAACTTTACTAAGATCTCTCTACGGTAAAATGAGCCAGACTTCCTAATCCCCTTTCCTCTTTGTAAGCAAATTCTCTTTGAGATAGGATGAAGTTTTCACTTGAATTGAGAGTGGATGAGATGGGTCTGATCCTACAGCCTCATCAGTCTCCAAGACATACACACAGCACTTTGTTTTTCATCCACACTACTTGCACCAAGTGAGGAGGATCCTCATCACAAAGAACTCGGGGTCTGAGAATGTTGCCCAGCAAGGTGAAGTGCTCACAGAAGTTTTGAATCTCATGAAAAGTTTCACTTACAGAATTTATGAAATGACTATTAAAAAATAGAGTATAGGTAAGATAAATTGCTCTATTACAGTAACCAACCCAAGGGTGTAAAGTTTGCGTTTGCAGACTTAGCAGTTATGATGACAGAGGGACAGGACGGCAGTGTTCATACTCGTGGCGTACCTTTACCTTGTCTATAATGACATTCATCCCAAAGGCCAGCAGCAAACTTCCTTTACATACTGAATGCTTGATCTGGAATCTGTTTCACTCCACAAAATGACAGCTTGCACTGCCTGCTGCTGCTTCTGTATTAACATTTCAAATGGTCCTTGTTCTCTAAGAAGATAAACCAAAGAGAATTCTCAAATCTAAAGTCACATCAGCAACACTAACCAGGCTAGGAAAAGATCAAGATGTGTTAATATCTCTGGAAGGGAATAATTATGAGGAAAAAATGGGGTATTATTCTCCTTATCAAAACACTAAGCACTACCTGTGCAAAGGCAGGTACAAACTTAGCTCCTCCAAGAAAACATGGCTGTATCCCCTGGAGAAGTAAAAAACCTAGAGAAGTTTCAGGATGGGGAAAACACTTCACCTTTTCACTGAGATATCTGTTTTGTCAGGGTTATTTCTTGACACTTATAGGGTAATACAAACAACTAGCCAAAAAATATCATAGAGGATACCTCGGTTTTTGTTGTTGGATATTCTCCTTAATATCATTTTTTTTGCCTTTGGGCCTGCTTTTCTCCTCATTCTTCTCCAAATTCATTCTCTTCTGACTTAAAATTTAAAACATAGAAGACGGGAAATTTGCCAGCTTGCTGAAGTAAAAAGTGTAAGTCTTGAAGGTAAGATCCTCAGACAATACAAAAGTACCAGAGCTGTAAATCAGGGACCCCTGGTGAGGCACCAGGGCAACTCCCACACTCCCATCTCCTTCCATTTATCCATGGGACAGAAGGGCTGACAGGTTTGGGGTTGAGTTTCTTTTTTCGGAAACCTATATTCTTCTAATGTAGCTGTTTTCTTAATCAGTGACAGTAGATGAACTACATATGGTAGTAGATGCATAAACCAATGAAGTATGGATGGAGAGCTGCTATCATGTTATTTCTCTTTTTCAAGATCTACTTACAGGATATAGACCTGTGGAAAGGCAATTATCAGAGCACCTCACTATTTAATAGTACATTAAATGCAAGATGTGTGCTGCCCCTGGAATATATGTGAGTGAATAATAGCACTTTTTCACTTTTTGGTTACAAATAGTTAAGCTAGAGAGCCAATATCTGAGGGTACAGTTGCCAAGTGCCTGTCCAAAGCTATACTGCATGAGGTTCTGATTTGTGAAAGAGTTGTAAAGGAGGTCAAGACTTAATTTTCTTAGATTCTTGGGTCTGTCAGTCTTTATTCAAAGTATGTGGAAAAAACACACACTCTTTGTAGATGCTATAACCATCTAGCCAGACCAAAGGAAAAAACAGCAGCCGAATTGAGCACTGTGGATTAGTGTGACAAGTAACAACCCTGAGAGCAGAGATTTCACTACCTAAAGGCTATAGCACAGCAAGAAAAACATTTCTCTTGACTTCATGGCTCACACAATTAGCCATTTTTAGTGACCTGCTGAAATTAATTTTCCTTGTGAAAGAAATATTTTTATTTTCTATTTCCTATATTTGCTTACAGTTATTTATTTCTTCTAAACTTAAAGAAAAATTCCACTAATCACATACTCATTTTGGAGGAAGCAAATTATTATAACATTTGCTCATATTTATTGTTATGCCAAGAGTTTTATAATCACTATAGTAATCACCGTCAACCACATTATTATAGTATACAATCTTTTCTTCAGTGCTTGACATCTGTGATTAATAAAGTTAAATGGTTGTAGATGGTCTCTAATTTCCCAGCCCATTGCTGACTTTCCTGTGCATGCGTCAGTGTATTCTATCTAAGCCTTCATGCTCCTCACTCTGTTGCCAGTAGGAGACAGAAACTGTGAGCAGCAGAAAGACCATATTACCTAGGGACACCTACCTTCCCAAACTGCATTCCTAATCTTTTTGTGAGGATTTTTCCTGGCAGATATGCAATTACTGCTCTTTCACATGGTCTCCTCTCATGCAGAGAAGAAGCCCTCACCTTTGGTAGCTATTTCCTTCAGACCAGTGGTGCTGACTGGTAATATCCTCCTTTTCACTGAACACACCTGCTTGCCACACTGCAGCATCACATGGTGAAGTCCAATACATTCTCACCATTTCCTATTGCATGTTGATCACAAACCCCTAGTGAAACATCTTAAAGCAAAACACGTTAAGGGTCACGTTTACTCCCATTTGGTCAGGTTTAGTTAGTGATATCATTTTGCATGGTTCTAAATGCTTGCTCTGCTTTTCACACTTCTCTGCATTGAAATGACAATTTGGGTTCTTCTGACACATCTGAGGATCTCAGAGTAGTAAGCTTTCACAAGGTACTACTAGATATGTAAACCATGTCCTTGATTTCTGTTTGTCTGGGAGACCATTTGTGTCATACACAGAGGCTGGAGGAACAATTTGATTACTACTTTGCATTCTCAGTCAAGTTAATTATCATTAAGACACATCCTTTTTCTTACTCTAGAAATCAGAAACAAGTACACAATTTCTTCTCATGTAGAAATAAAAACAGACTATGCAGAGTATGCTATTTTATGTAGCCTCTAACTCACTGTTATTAACTCACACTGAATATCAGAACATGGAAAGACAGAGATTAAGTGGGGGAAATCAAAGGCAGGACAGAAACATAGTCTCAAATGTGTGTGAAAAGGACTCACCATATTTTCAGATTATACAGGTATCCACAGGAGAGAGGTTTGTTTTATCCACAGACAAAGGTTTGTGTGATACTGACTGTTGAAGCCTTTTTTTTTTTGTAAAAATGACTTTCTTTGCGATGCACAAGCAAAAAACAGCACTAATCCCCAGCCTTACGAATGGGCACTCTTATGACTCTACAGCCCAGACCAACACCACTTTTCCCCCAGAACAATCCCCTGCACATGCCTGTTTATTTTAGTTGGAAGAAAACTTTGAGCACATCTCCATAGCTGTGTGATCAAGTTCCAGGTTCAGCTGCATGCTCCCCGTGTCACATGTTTTTAACTCTTTCAGGCAGTTTTCCTTCTGGCTGAGTGGTTCATCTTTAAACTTGTTTGGAAGCGACATGTTTGTCCAAATTCAGCAGACTCATTGCAACCATTAATGAGTCCCAAAAGTCATGAAAGCAAAGACATTTTCCCATCAGGTTCCGACTGGAAGTTGTGTATGAAAATAACTGAGGCAAGAAGAGTGGCATCAATGTGAGTTCAAGCCAAGATCTATCTCAAGAATTTAGAACTCTGATGGTTTGATTCAAGAAATTATATCCCATATGAGAATATCTTTTGGCTACAAAAATTCCTTCTCAGATAATAGTTTGAGTCTTTACCCAAATTCTTTTAATGGGTGATATTGGCAAAACTTAAACTAGAATTAGTAATGCTGTGTGTATTTATAAACATTATAGTGTTGACTTCCAAGTCCACACTCCCACCACACCATTCCTTTTTTCCCCAGATGGAGATTAGCTGCAACACATTGAGTTGTGTGTTATCATCTTGTACTTCCCAACTCCCACAGAAATGCTCCAGGTGAAGGACTTTTTGTTTGTTTGTTCATTCTCTGGGACAAAGCAGTGTGGGAAGCATTCTCTGACACTAAATTGTTGCCCTGAGTTTTGCAGTTCTTGATGTTTTCATTCTTCTGTAACTGTTTCTCACACATTCTCTGTAAACATGGCCATGTTTTTGTAATGGTAGTTTGTTATTTACATTCCTTTCTCCTGGGCAGAGAGATTTGATGGATATTTCCTTTGACCAGTGTGATTGAGGGGCGGCGAGTTCTCCCTCCAATCCACTGTGGTTTCTAAGACACATAGGAAATAAAGTCGGGCCGGTTAAGCCCCAGTTTTTTGGCTCTCTCTTCAGCAGGTGTTTGTGTCTTTCTTTCGTGTCAGCTTGCGACACTAAATGATTTTATTTAAAAAGAGTTTATCACTCTTGCTACCAGAACACCAAAGAACAACTTAAGGGGAAAAAAATGAAATACCAAAACCAAGGGAGAAGTGATGGATTATTCTGAATGTTTTGTATCCCAGATAGACCCACACAACCTGCCAACTTTTCCAGGGCACATTTGAAGGCTGTGAGGATGGATGGTAAGAGGTTTACAGAACACAGGGTGCAGGGAAAAGAAATATCACAAGTAGAAAAAAAACCAACCCTCTCTTCAATGACAAATGACCCAATTTGTTCCTCCCCAGTAACTGTGGCAACTTAGTACAGCTTTGCAAATCTCTGTCATTGCTGCTACGATATGGTTACTTTAAATGGATCCTCACTTTTCTTAATGCAAGGCATGGCAAATTGCCTGTAAGTAGTTTTGGGTCAGGTACGCCAGTTTTCGGTTTGAAGTTGCAATTATTTTTTCCAGCTTCCACTTACTCTCACATAGCCTTTGCTCAGCTTAAAAAGAGTCAGCATATACGACAATTTGCATTGGAAGGAATATGATACAGCAATTAGAGAGGATGAATATTGCAGATCAGATTCCTTTCAGTTTGATTCTCTTATGACACTTTTACTGTGGCTTTCCAGATCACACCGTCAGCTCCTGCATTTTGTAGGACCTGGGCAGCCCTTCAATTGTCTGACCTCTCAGTAAGCCTTGTTTTCTTCAGATACGAAAATTGAATATAATTTCACTTTATTCAGTATTAATAAACTGTAAACAACATCATTGCCTACTCTTGGCAAAGTGCCTGAATTAAATAGCTTTTTAAATGTATCTTCTATCTGTATTAAAGCTATTTAAAAGCAATATGCCAAGTGTGCTGATGATAAAAAGACCATTTTTCATTTATCTGTTTGCTTTTAAGCTCCATATAGTCCCTGTGAATATTTTCCTTAGCATAAGCAGTTACCAACATGACCCTTTGTACTTAAAATACACAAATTACTATTTAGCTTTGCAAAGAAACTACTGTTTTCCTGAGCAAGATTGTCAACTCTCTGTGGATGGTAAAAGTCACATCTATCCCCACTCTAGTGAAAAATACCCAGTTGGACAACTGATGTGACAGAAGTTTTCTTTGAACTGCTTCTACAGGTCTGATCACTTACAGAAAATATCAATTATTATTCATATAGTTGCCCAGGAGAATATTTAAGTGAACAGATGGTAGCTAGAAAACTTGGAATAAATTTGTATCAAACCTTTGTATTAATTTAATGTTCACTTTAAAAGCAGATAGCAGTAATCTGTAACCATCCATAACCAGTGGTTAAGTTCAGTTATTACAGGTCTGTAATGAGCTGATGGATTTGAATAGTCAAGTCCTGAATCTTATGTCTTGTGGAGATTTTCACTTCAACTCAAACTTCGGCTGCCAGTTTCTCCTGTTGGAAACTAGCAGGTAGTACTACTCATCTCAAACGTTAAAGATGCTCAAGATTTAAAAATAAAGAAACCAAAGAATCTTACTTGGCTATACTAAAGCTATCACACTATACCATAATTATTTAATACCACGACTGACATGTATTTACATAAAGTCTCCATGTAAATGAAAATCCACACCTAGACAGCATGGCAGGGGTCAGTGTTGGGGGACCTATTCAATTTTCTTACTAGGTTTAAGCTTGCCACTGATTTGAAACAGGAGAGATCCAGTTCTGAAGCACTGAGAAGCCCCTTTTTTCCCAAGTGGTTAACAGAATTACATCAGGAGTGCATTCTCAGTTATATATTTCACAGATAATTTGAACAAAGATGCCAAGTTTTCACCTCTCTGTATGAAGAAGGAAAGAATGACAAAAATTAAGACCCAATGACTAGAAAATATTCTGTCTAACTTTAGAATGCTATACAAAACCACTCAAACCAACAAACACCAACTGTACATCAATCTGGAGCCCAACAATGTAAACTGTAAGGAGCAAAAATACAATTTCAACCCCTTTGTGCCAGTAGAGAGAAAACCTTTCTGAAAATCTGGAAGCACTTCAGTGTTTAAGAGCTCAAATTCTGGGTTTTCAGGTGGCAGCTTGGGAGGACCTGAGGCTGATTGTGCAGCATGTGGCATACTGGAGATAGGCAGGGCTCTTCTTACAGTGCAGTCACATTGTTAAGCAGTGAAATACTTATTTGCATCTTTACCCAGTAAAATTTCATATAAATATAGGTGCTGATAACATTACATTATTTATGGATAACAGCTGTCATATTCCCCAGCTGTTTCCTTGTTGTCTGCTGTAACATATGTTAATTTAAACTTTCACCAAATGTCATGGATTGTTTGCAGTCCTCCAGCTGCAGCTTGGCAAATTTTTCCTTTAGGTTTCTGTTGGCTCTGGAAGTGATTACACAGACAGCCCATAACAACAGAAACAAGTCTTGTGTGGCTGCTGAGCTGTTCGTTAACTCGGCTAAGTGAATGTTTGCTGGAACAAGCAAAACAGGGATATAAAGTATCTCACTTATTTTCATTTTTCTGACATATTTTTGGATGCTGTCAGTAAAGAAAATGCAGGGGATTCTGGAGTCAAAGAAATCTTTAAGGAAAAACGCATTACACAGAATATATTTTTATTTCCTCATCTGACCTAAATTAAGTTTTATCTATATTTTTAGGTAAATTGTTTTCCAAACAGGATGCCAAAATAGAGGTCCCCAGTTTACAAAGGCAAACCTGAAAATTTAATTGACTTTACATAGCAGGACTGTGAGACAAACTTTACAATCAATAAAAGGTTGCCATATATTAAGAAAATATATAGTACAAACTGAGTATCACAGTCTGTGCACAACTTCTAATGCACTGCACTGCACGGTAGGAAAAACCACATGGAAATTAATAGTCTAAAGAAAAAAACTGAAGGTGTAGAAGAAAACATCAAGAAGGATTGACAGGACTTGTCAGGCATCTTGGGCTTCTTTCTCATGGGAAACTTTCAATCAGAAAAAATACCATCTAGATGATGAAAACAAAGGTGGGTACAGAGGGGAGGTTCTAGTTTCCTGTATGGCAGCTTTTGCCATCCTGCTGTACTCTGCTGCCTCCTCCACAGTGGGACACTGGTATTTCTCTAAAATGTACAAACAGTAAAACACCTCCTGCTTTCGGGGCTCAGAAATGATATTTAAATTGCACTAAAGGTCAGCCTTGGCAGGCAGAACAACTTATATCTGCTTTTCAGAGCAGGGTAAGAATCAATACACAGAAATGGAACTTACGCTTACACAAACATACAAATGATAAGATGATACCAGCAAGTACAATATAAATATTGATCAATTTAAATATGAGAGTAAGTGTGAAAGGAGAAAACATCATCTGTGGTGACAATCTGACAAAGAGGCTGGTAGCAAAATGGATGGTGAGATTGGAAATCATTCTTTTTCTTATTATTTATTTTTCTTTAACTCTATTCAGTATTACCTCTCTGCTTTTCAAATCACATTTTAAATTTACCATGGAACAAGTTCTGCAAACAGAATGTGTTTTAGATTATTATGATGCAGAGCCTCTATAAAAGCAAAGGGTAGTATAGAAACAGAATTCCTATATTATTTATACTATAATCAATGTGTTTTCTGTAACAAATAGGAAAGTTGAAGATCAAAGTTGTCTTGTCATGAGGTACAAGTTGCCATGGTCTGGCATTACTTATTTTAACCAATATCTGTAGAAAAAACCATAGCTAATATAGACACAGGAGGCTCTATTTCAATCAGTGCATTTATATATGCCACAGAACCCCAAGTTTTTCCAGTGTAGGTGGCTTTGTGTTACTGACAGAGTTACAGGACCAGCCTGTGGGATTAGCTGTGAAAAGCAGTGTGTCTGCACTACACCCAGGGAACAAACATTCCCCCCTCTCTCACTTCAGCCTGGGACATGCCTTCAATCACTAAAGTATTACGGCACATTTTAACTTTTGTCCAGTAAGGATGTTTGCCCCAAATAATTCAATGTTGATTAGAGAGAAGGTCAGTATCTCCCCACATCTCTCTTGCAGACCTCTCCGACAAGGACAGTTCTGTAAGCTACTGAACTGCTCTAAGGCACAACTCTTCCCTTCAGCACTATACACAGAGCCTAAAGCACTTAATCCTTTTCAGCAGCGCTCCTCTGCCAAAAGTTGCTGAATTAGAAAAGGCTTCTAGCTTGTTAATATTCTGCCAACTGACACAAAATTAAATTTCACCCAATTGAATAAATCATTTAGGGCCATTTACAATTTTTTTGAGAAGTCCAATTGCACCACCACAGTTAAAAGCAACATCTTATTTCTGATAGAGTCACCATATCCTTAATATGGACTTAATCCCTAAGCACAAAGTTTAAAGGAATGGATGTTACTGAAGACTGGTTTCACATGATGGTACAGGAAACTCATTACAAAGTGTCTTTTTTTCCCTTGGTTTTTAATCCTTCAATCCTGAAGACCGAGTCTGTTGAAATGCCACCTTCACCTTTTTCTAGAAGGTTTAGATCTCAGATTATCTAGGGTGTACTTTTGTTTTAAAAAGACTGTTTTGCACGGTGGCACACACAGAATGCTGTGATTTTGCATGTTCAAATCCTCTTTCTAAACACAGCATAAAATTTTCTCAAGAGTCTGAGGACCTTTTCCAAAAGCTTGCTCTTAGTCTACAGGCAGTTGTGTATATGGAAAGACCCCAGAAGACTTGGATCAAATACAGAAGGCACATAGCTTCACTGTCAAGAAAGGGGGCAGAGTATTTGGTAGTTGCTTTGAATTTATCTCCCTCACAGATTTTCAATAGCACAGCATTTAGATGGATTGATGTTAAGTTGCCAACATAAAGCAATGAGGTGATCTGTAACCATCTCTTCCATAAAGCCATGATCCACACTTTGAAGCATGAAGTAAAGCTGCAGATTCCCTCCAATACTGGCATTTTCAAACTGTAACACCTGAATTTGCCATTAGTTAGAACAGCTGGGGACAAAAACTCTAGAACTCTAAGTAGTATTTGAAGTCTCTGTTCCTACATGTTGAGACTTCCAAGAAAAATATCAAAAACAAGAAAAGGAGACATGCTATATGCCATTTCACACCATTTGCTTCTGTTTCAAAGTTGAACTTGGTGTTTATGATTTCCCAATTAATGTCCATAACAAAAAAAAATTCCAAGTAGAACAAAGACTAACTGAAAATGAGGTGGAGCATGTGACTTAACTCAAAGGTGACTTCTTCCTGTAGACACAGTTAATTTAGAATTAATCTGAGCACCATATTTGCTCCCAGATAACCTTTAAGACAAAGGTTTCTTTCCGGATTATTCAGGTCCCTTTACCAAACACAGTGGGAAATGTGAGATTTTGTTGTTACAATCAGGAATGGATGGTGATGAAGGACAAGAAAAACAGTTTGCTTCCACTAGTACCCACAACAGAACTCTCTACTACCCTCACAGATTAATCCAAACCTTGATAGTGCTCCTGGTACAGGTTCAGACATATTTCATTAAAGTCATATGTAAAAACATAATGGAATATTCAGCTACTTTATCATAGGAATATTTGCATTCTTGTACTGTGATTGTATATAAATTATTTCAATAAATAATTCCAATAAAATATTTTCAAATGATGATGCTAAAAAACTTAAGTAAGCTCAGTGTGTCTTTAAGATGGCAGAATGTTATGGTTTTCAGAAAAATGGCATAACTTATTCTAAAAATCAAAATTTGACATAATAATCAGGCACCAACACATTACTAGACCTCTTTATCAGAGCATCAATATTCAATTGAGAAACAGACTAGAAAAAGAAATAATTGACAGAGGTAAAAGAAAAAGTGAGTGGGGACAGAAGAGTATCTGAAAGTGTGTTGTTTGCATTATAATAAAATAAGAATTGTTGTGAAAACAGCAAATGAATTTGAATGGATGGGGGTGTCAAGAAGTCTCACCTGAAATCCTTTTACTGAAAACTTTTGTGGTATCTCACAAATACTGCTGGTTAGAGATGTTAGGAGTAGTTCTTATAGTATAATGAAAACAAAGGAGAGAGACTTGAGCTACTGCCATGTGTTCATCCTGCCCTACATTTGCCAAACCGTTCTTGACTTGCCCTTCTTGCAGGTTATAAACAAGACAAAACTTTTGTGTGTAGGAACAGAGCCACATCTCTTTGAAGTACCTCTGTAAGAGGCAGTTAATTCTGGTGGGCCAGCATCACTGTCATGAGTGCTGCCTCTCTCTCCTGGTATGTCTCATCAGAGACAGGGACCTCTCTGTGACACCTGCCACCATCTGCAGGGACCGTTGAATTCAGCCAGTGTAGTTGCTTAACCATGTGTCACTCACATGACCAAACCCCTTCATTGCTGCTGGGCATTTCAATACTAATTCTGGATTTGCCACTGCCCACATGTTATGGAAAGGCTTCACTGGGTTCTGTGGCTCAGAGTATTCTCTGGATACAAACCACAGCGGCCTCAGCAAGGGATGTCACAGCAGGTGAAGGACACTGCAGGTATCCCCTTCTTAAATAACTGGCAGTGTCTGGCAAGAAGTGGCTGACGGAGAACACAAACATCATAAGAACTAGTAATCATGCATGGCCAAACAGTGGTTCACACCAGAGTCCACAAATAATGGCAAAAGAAGGATTATGACATTGTTGATCAAATACAAGAAAACAAGCAAACCAAAATGTATCAGGATAGCAATCAGCTACCTGAGATAAGCATGTACTAAGGGAACCTGAAAATGTATTTTCTTCAGGAAATACATTGAATGAATAATAAAATATGTGCTGTACAGCCAGCACAATTTGGTGTAGAACATCTGAACTGTTCTGTGACTTTCTGCAGACAGTATAAATACACCCTTGTAATGGTCTGAGTCACAATGCATTTATTTTCACCTTTCTTCATAGGAACACTGTCTCTACAGGTGAGAAATACTGTCATCTCCAAAAATCCCTTTACAACTTGCCATAAACAAGCAAAGTTTCAGGACTAATGCCTCAGCCCATTCTTCTAGAAAACTTGTGTTGAATATGTCATTGAACAATCCTGACAATTCCCAAAAGCAGTTTAGATTTTTCTTTCTCCTTCTTAAATAATTTGAGAGGTTATATTTTACTATTTGTGAGTCTCATCTAGGAGCCATTAACAGATAAACAAGTAATTGCTCTCAAGTTATCCTGATTAAAATCCCCTAATCTCATAAAAATGCAATAGATTATGCCTGTCTGTAATATAAACACAAAAATTCTCTGAAAGAATGCTACATTTTCCTTCACAGTCAGTCGCTGTCCTCTTGGCCTTCTCTAGAGAGGAATTGCAAAGAGGCTGAGCACACAGAGCCAGTGCCTTTCCCACCATCCCACCCCAGAACACCGAGTATTTGCAGGCTACCAGTGACTTCCACACGTCTCTGCTCTGACCCAACTGATGGCAGTACATGATTGTGAAAGAGTCTAGTCCAGAAGTTTCACTCCTTGTGAACTCTGTAAAGTTGCCTGGTGTTTGAATATGCCTGAATAATTAATTAACTCCTTGAGCTCACAGTAAGGTGCATCTTATAAAAACATATGGGCTGACAGGATCCTCTTCTTTGTATCTCTGTATGTGGTTTCTTATGTTGGCTGAAAGTCAATCCAATATTAAACTATATCCCAAGACTAGTTTTTTCCATACTAAATAATTCAAGGTAAATCAAATAACTGCTCCTTTACAGCTCTGGAGATATTCCAGTTACTTTCTTTCTACAGAGTAGCAGCAATCTACTTTAGCTCAGTAGTCAAAGGTAGGATGACAACTGCACCTGGCACCTGAAGGGACATTATACACACAAGAAACAGGGTAAAGCAGGCAGATTTAATTCTGACTTCTGTATCCATGTACATGGCGGTAAGGTAAAGACAGAAATCATGATCCACTAACAGATCAGAAAACACAATGCCTGGGATCTGAGGAAGATATAAATGAAAGAACAGAAGAAAGGTAAAAGCTGGTCCAGGCTCCAGAAGTAACAGTCTTTTACTGCAAGACAAAGGCTCCCCAGATGCTTGAGCAAGTATCCAAACACTAACAATATAACAAAGTCTGTTACTAAACCCCTTTGTATAACTACTTTTGACATTTTCCAGAGTGAATCTTCTGTTGTTCCCAACAGCACTCTGAGCAGAAGGTATAAAGGGTTAAACACTGAAACAGTGATTCATATTCCTGTATAATTACTCTAAACACTGAGTTTGGTTATTCCTAAAATGTTGTCCCTAGTTTAGCAGCACATCATGACTATTTATTTCAGTGTTCTTTTGTGTTTTTCCTTCTAACACTGTATATAAAACAGAGGGTTTGAGGATGAATTATTTACCTTGCTGCAGAAAATATGCTTTAAAATAGTCTTCTTGGGGACACTGAATGCATTTATTACCCTGGAAAAATTCAGATGCAACATCTGTTGTCCTGTGTGTTTTACTGGCTAATGATGAGAACCCTGGGGGATTTGTTTATGGCGGGGCTTTCTGGATTTATTTTTTGTTTGTTTTCTTTTGTTTATTTCACTCAAAGACAATAGAAAATTGAAAAACATTATTAATATTCTAATTGAACAACTTATGGGTTTTTGACAACTTACTGATTAATTCAGGTGTTTTCTAAGTTACCCTCCTTTACTTTTGTTTCTCCAAGTTGCCTATAATCTGATTGTGTAAGTTGACTTCTTTGGCACAGGAGTCCTGAAGTATTTTATCTTTCAAAAATCAGTCTAGGAAAAAATACAGTGAATTCTAAGTCCACAGAAGAAATAGGTGGAAACCGTACTTCACAGGAAGTGTTTGAAAGCAGGGAGGCTGTACATGTGCATGTGGGTATTTAGGACAGGATTGTATTTATTGTTATAAATGGTCTATTACACATTGGTTAGGAGCAGATTTTTGATTTGTCACTGAAACCAAAAGAAAGGTTAAGTGTTCAGGAAATTACACTTTACATAATTTTGCCCCTCAGAATAAAAGGTTTACCACTCCATGCTGTTTCAGTGGCACAGCCATGCCTTCCTAACGAGGAGAGAAGGAATAGTTGCTTTTGTTTTCTCTCCCGTTTTCTCCACATGGGTGCAGAGACCATAAAACACCAGGGATAGGTTGGGGGGGGGTGGGAGGGGGCGGCGGAGTGCACAGAATGGTCCCGGGTCTTGTACCCCAACCAAGCAGGATCCAGCCAACTTCCTGCAAAAAAGAGGATCCTTGTGCCCATATGAATCCACACTGGCTTCCCTTTTTATCTCTAAAGTTGTCTTTGTCTTTTTCTAAGCCATACTGGACACCTTTCAGTAGTTTTTATGTAAAGAATATCACACTAATTCCAAGAGGAATTTGGTAAATGTCCTCCAAGTTGAGTCAAACATGTGCAGAGCTGAAAACATTTGAACAAATCTGAGCAAATGAATCCCAACTCTTTAAGACACACCAGGGCCCTAGCATATTCCAGGGCCTTCATGGTTAACCTCTGTTCCACCTGCTGTAATGATTCTGGAGAAGATTCTGCAATCAAACCACTAAAAAAAAGAAAAAGAAAAAGAAAAAATATATCCCAGAGGGAAAAAGTTTTAAGAAGTTCTGTAGGCTACAGTTGCCAGGGAAACCACCCTGCAACAGCCATATGGTCAGAAAATCTATTTTCTTTGTTCTCTAGGGGAAAAAAAAGGAGGTATTTTGATGCAGAGCGGAAGAAAAATCCCACAAAAGCTAGAGAGAAAAATATTTGCACAGATACACTTAATCACTAATGAGAAAACATAAATGACTTGCCAAAATAAGCCACAGAGATCCAGCACTAACTAAAATGCTAATGTAGAGGATGCGAGTTCCTTTCGGCTTTATGTTAGTACTTCGAAATGAGCAGCTTCCCTTGGTATCAAAGCACTTTACTGGAGGTGTGAACTCTATAGACTGAAAGGTGATCCCAGCACTGGCTTTAATTTTCTTTGTCACCGCTTTGCCTGTTGCCCTGTGCTTTCAGCTTGGGCCCTGCTACTCTAGCGGGGACCATGTCCCATAGATGTGCCCTTTAAAAGCATTTGCCATTCAACCTTCCGTATTATCAGGTTTAAGCAGAAAACTGAGGGAAGGGCTGGAGGGAATCTCTGGCAGCATGTGACTTTTCCAGACCAGCATAGAGCTGCCTGCATCCCTGCTGGCATTGAGGACAAAAGCAGTTGCCAATCCCATGGACAGAGCGCCCTGATGACCAGGGCACCTGGCACCTGTCTCCAGGCCTGACCCTAGAGAGGGAACCACCTTTAAAAGCTTGAAAACTGCACCACAACCAGCTTTTGCTGTGCAGTGATGCAGAGGAGTTCCAGAGTCCCTCACAGCTCTGCAGAAAGAGATGATGGACCCATTAAGTTTGGTTCTTTGCTCATGAACAAAAATAATGTTATTTGACTGGATCTCTTTCAGCTCACAAAGGATTTCCTGGTAGAACTATTTTCAACACTATCCATGCTAAGATGTTTGGAAAACCTGTTTAGTTCCCTAATAATAATAGCTTGGCAAGGAGTGGGAGGAAGGCCTTTGACAATACATAACCTGGAAAATGGCAAAAATGCAAATAATCTGGTTTTACTCTAACCATAACTATTCCGTCAGGCTTTTCAAAAACAGGCTGGCCTTCTCTTCAAACTACTTCCCTTACTCTTACAGCAATGCCAACAGAAATGTTAATAATAGTGAACCTAATAATTTCTGCTCATTATGAATAATGGATATTTACTCGCTCTTAACAGTACTACCTAATGGTTCTCCAAAACCAGGCTCAGACACATGCACAGTTACAACATGCACAGTCACAACTTATGTTTTAAATCAGTCTACACTGACTTCGCTGGTGTTACAGACCTGCCAAAGAAAAGTCTAAGGTGAAAACAAACGCAAAGTACACCTCAGATCTATTTCTGATTCTCTGTTTGCCCCTGTGAGAGGAAGCAATAAATGAAATCCTAACTTCTTTATAAAGTTGATGACTCTGGGATTTACTGTGTCAGTAATGCCATGGCATTCTCTCCTTCCCAAGCAGGGTTTTTGTGGGATACTGAGACATGGCTTTCGGAGAAAGCGATAAAAGGAATCTAAGTACCCAGACATAGGGGATTTGTTCTGTCAAATCTGCTAATATTTACAGGAATAAAACAAGTGATACCAAGGCTAGCAACTAGGAGGAAGCATGTTCCTCTTAGAAACACACTGATATTTCATCTGAACCCTGCATCAAGCAGGCTGCAGTGCTAAGTGAATTAATCATGGCACATGAATCCCAAGGTGCCCAACTGAGACTGTTAGACCTTTGGAAGGATGCTCAGACAGGAAACTTGGATTCACAATACATCTACACTCTGTGAGTAGAGAAATGTTTGTCTACACTTTCATAAAACGGTGTCTGAAAATCAGAGATCTTCAGAAGCAAAGTAATCTGTATTGAATTGAAATGTGAATTTTTTATCATCCTTTTGAGCAAGCATTACTATCTTTTTAAACCATTTTCTGTCCATCTTTATGTTCCTGGAAAGCCTTCATCTGAGGCTCTCACTCATGGCCTTCACCCCAGAGCTGAGCAGTTCACAGCCATCCTTGGCACTTGGCAGCTACTAACACCTATTGCACTCTCAGCCAACAGTGAGGGTCAGAGGACAGAAAAGTTTCCTGAAATGGCACAGACACGTGACCCATTCTGCTCAAGGACTTTAGTAGTTGGACAGACTACTCTGAAAAAGGATACTAAGACTAATTTTGCTGAATCCTAAGAATTTCACCTAAGAACTAAGAAAGTCTCTAAAGGTTATGGTTAAAATGAAAACCTGAAAGAACACCTTGGTTAAAACACACCTGGAAAGAACATTCCCTGGCAAAGTCTGTCAAGAAACCAAATGGCAAAGTGAGAGCAAGGACCAGCCAAGAGTGGCAGAAGCTTTTAGGCAACATCATTAGAAAAATCTTCTCAAATACCCCCATTATTCACCATACCAGTCACTTCAGTTTCAAAAGGAACCTTTTCTACCTACTTAGCCCAGCCATTTACTGTGGCTTACCATTCTGTAACTGAGAACATCATTGTCCCAAGAGCACAGCTGAAGGCCTGGTAGCTACAGTAGGCTTTGCTGCCAAATGGGATCACAGATTAACAAATCATTGAGATGGTGCAGGTACTGAATTGCTTCTTGTTTACTCAGACCTTTTCTCAGGCTTACTGCCAGCCTGCCCATTCTGCAAAAACAGTCAGTTGGCAGTGGTCTTGTCCCTCTTAACATTTATTCTGGCAGATTTAGCAACTGATCTTCTCTTACCTGGTGCTTTTGCACTAAAGTCCCAGTTGAGGCTTCCAACTGAGAGCAGTTTGCATAAGTTTCCGAATTCCTGCCTTGCAATCCTTGCATCTCGTTCCTTTTGACGAACATGAAGATTGCTCCTAGCGATACCTGAACCTAAAATGAACCGAAAAATGTATTACAGCTTGTGAGCTTGCCAGGCAGCGGAGGAGAAATTCACACCAATCCCAGCTCTCAGAACAGCTGTTGTGACAAGGTGATATTGCTAAGGAGTCTCAAAATAGAAGCCAAGGCAACTACTTTCCCTGTAAGGGTTCTGCTGTGTTTTGCAGTCTCCAGCTGGAATCTAATTGCAACTTAAACCCAGAGCACAAAACACAAAATTTTCCACTTTTAAAATTCTTTCAAGGAATCAGAAAACTAAATAGAAGATCATAATCTAGAATTTCTTCAAATCAACATGAATTCTCCACAGATACAGCAATTCCATTATCTATTCAGCTCAATTTAGAAAAACGCTTTTTTGTTAAAATAACGAAGTGCCAAGGAAAAAATAATACTTTATTTTATACACTTCCCATTATGCCTCTGTGGGCTTTTTTTTTTTTTTTAAAGTCAACAGCAGATGCCGGGTATGGCTGAAAAGCTAACACATGTATTTTCATAGATATGTGTTATTTGAAACCATTTAATATTTGAACTTAAGGAATTCTTCCACATCTCTCTCATTTGAATTAACTCAAATGACATCCTGATAAAGATGATTGACACAATTTCATTTGTACTCGCTGCCTATCTACATTCCTCTCTTAGGGCTTGAAGGTTGCTGCTATTGTGAGCACAGATTTGTCCATTCAAACACAATATCCATTTGTCTTACATGAGCATATTTACCTATTTACTTTTAAACTAGGCTATCTTATTTGCATCTATCTGTATTGACAAGGTAACATCTACATATTTCATTGTGACTCTGTTGGATGTTTGTTGAAGAAGGACTTAATGTTTCTGCTTCTTAATTGTGTGCTGGGGATAATCTACTCATACAAGACAAAAACACAGCAGTTCACTTTATCGTTCCCAATTTGCCATATCAAACACAGAGTATGAGCTACTGATGATGGCAGAAGTCTCAGGATTTGGGAGGTCTTTATGGACCAGAACATACTTCCTGTACCAATTTTTAAATTTTCATCCCAGTATGAATTGAAATGATGTGATCTCCCTTGTAAAAACATAGTTATACAATCCCATACAATTATTTTCTTTCAGTATTTCTTATGATTATTGTCAGTGTTTCCTATGGTTTATTCCAAAATGCACCTTGACCAGTACCCAGAAAGAAGACCATAAAATAATCATAAAAGCACAACCAATCAGTTGCCATGAAGTCTGTTACCTTTCCACCCTTCCCAAAGCATCAAGGTGCATGACCCTAGAACATAAACCATCTCATCCTAATCAAGATTTCAAACATGGCTGATTAGGTTTTCAAATGCACCCTTTCATGGATCCTTATCCACAGAATATATAGAGTAATGATAGATTTCCCGTTTCCCCTCAGCTGAGGTGCATCTGCCCATTGTGCTTGGAACAGGACACCCAGCTGACCCATTTAGCCACAGCAGGGAGCCCCTGGAATATCCCCCTGGATAGCCTCTGTCTATCTCGATGGTATCTCAGTGCAAAGGGAAAGCAAACATTTACACAAGGTCCTGTTTCTTCTGTGCTTCATTTTGACAGGCAGATCACTGTGCTGAAAGTTGCATTGTCATGAATTGAGACCAAACATTGCTATGTCATAATACAGTGCACTGTCACAATCCAGCCTGAGCTATGCTCTTCCAGTTGTCCTGGAACAGCCTCTGAGCAAGATTAATGTAGGAATGTAGGAATTTCATCTAGCCAGGTAGTGCCGGGGTGATGTCTGCTTCCTGCAAATCCTGGTTTCAGGCATCCCCTGTTGCAGCAAGCTGGATTGGTTGGACTTTGGTGTCCTGCAACTGCTGTGACACAGCAATTCCAGGGGCTCCCTGCTGTGGCTATTTTACCCACCACTGGAACACTGCTTTAGAAGGGTAAGGGACAACCAACAGCACAAAGAAGAAGAGTCTCATGCTCCTTCTGTGCACTACTTTGAGCATCATCAAGTAAAAGCCACTCTAAATCTGTTACTGACCACATAAGAGAGAAAGAGGGTCCTTGCTGGTGGTAACAGTGAAATGACAAGCACATGCAATCCTGTGTGTCCAGAGAGCTCAGGTGTTCTCTGTTTCTCAGTGCCCAGACTAAAACAGTGCAATCCCTTCTCAGATGAGAGCTATTCTGCCCTGTCTCCTTAGAAAAGGTCATTTAACCCCTTGGCTGTAAAAACTGGTTAGTTTTAAAGTCCAGAAGCTGTTTTTAAAAGCTCTTACATATTCAAATGTGCAAGAAAACAGCAGCACACATAGAAGGTTCTTTAGAATTTACCTGAAAGTTTTATTCTCTCAGTTTTATCTCCTACACACTTCTTACTAGAGATATTGCTTTAAGAGATAAGGATGAAAAGTAAGATTTACACAAAAAACATATTTTGTTTTGAGGCAAATTTAGGCATTTTCTTCTTTCATAAATACATAAGAAAAGTCATTCCGAACATGCATCTTTGGTGAGCTTCATCTTTATTCTGTTCTCTTATAACCTGTGCTCTTCTGCTAAGATTATATTGGGATATGCATTTTATTTGGGAATTCATACGATTAAGCATAAGGGAAAAAGCCAATTTAAAATCTCACCTTGCATTCCTTTCTATATAGTACAAGTTGGCCATTATAATGAAATTTAGAACTGCTGATGCTTTCCTAAATGTGAGTTCAGAAGTTCTCACGCCAGTGTCTTTACCACCATACACACTAAACACTTTGTCTCACCTTTTCCTCTACAGGCAGAAATATTTTGTTTTCATCTAAAAACACATATTTCACTGTCATTCAGGTTTTGAAGACAAGTCTTAAAATACCCATTAAAAAAGAACAGAAGTGACTGAAGCCTACAGGTTATTTTTGCTTCAGTGAAACAACTTGATTGACAATTTGCTACAATTAATCCAGCTCATTCCAGGAACATTAAATGTCTCAAAACAAGTTTCCAAAAGGAGAATTATTTTTATCTGAGTGAGCCTAATTACCTGTTCTAGATAAACTGAGAATTTAAAGATATCTCAGTTCCCTCCTTCACACAGCTACAGATACAGAAAAATAAAATTCATGCAAATTTTTATCCACAAGAGATATTGGTGCTATGATTATTGTTTTTTTACAATTATTAGTAATAAAAACAAGAGTCATGATCCCTTTTCTATTATCATTGTGAAAATGTTATATCTCAAAACTTCCCCTATATCTCTCTTGCTGTACTTGTGACAAATACCACTAAGAGTGGTAGTTTAAAGTGCAAGCACTGTGCTGACATCTGAGATTCAGTAGAGGACTAACCTACTTTTGCATTGTAGCTCTCCCTTTGATCATGATACATCTCTCTTGCAGTAGACCACAACCTTTTGCTCTCTTCCTGCTCTAATGAGGGCTAAACGCATTTGTATTATTGCCTTCATATCACATGATGTCAGTGGTAATAGTTTAATCAGTCTGTACCTTTTCTTGACTAGCCACTATTTCTTTCCCATTCAAATGAACTCCGGGAATTAGTTGAATTATAGGTTTTTAGATGGAGATTATTATTAGCCTTCTATTTTTATTTCTCCTATGGACTCACTCCCAAAACTGCCTTTCAAAAAAAAAAAAAAAAAAAANAAAAGGTTTAATAATTAACCCCCGTTATTTTAGCTAAAAACAGGCACCAGAAACAACTGTCTTCTGTTAGTTATTTACTACCTTTCTCTGTAGTTAAAAAAAAAAAAAAAAAAAAAAAAGCCACTGCAAGCATGAGCCAGTAGAAACAGTGTTTTCAGATTAACAAAAAATGAAGTTTGTATTTGCTGGTGTTCACTCCCCGCCCAAGGAGATCATACTGAAAGCACATGGAAAGGACTGGGATGAGTTATGAACACACTGCATTGTTTCTTTCACTACAACTACTTTGATAAGGTTTGTTGACTTGTTATATGGATTAAATAAGGAAGCAAACACAAGTGGTGAAGCACTGCCTTGACCCTGGATTTATATCTGATCCCCAGGATCAGATAGGGGCCATCACACATTTAGTTCCTCTGTACCTGGCTCTGAAAAAACCCATATAGTGATAGAGAGCTCCTGAGACCGGACTCCCAGTCTCTACACTGAAGTGAACAAAATCAAAATGTTCAGTGCAAACACAGGCACTCAGAAATGGCACAAGGGTCGCACAGCACCTGGCCAGAATTCAGCTCAAATCTCCACATCTACTTGGCTGGGTAAGCTTTCATAGGTTTCTCTTTTAATCTAACTTAGCCCAGTTTTGCTTCAGCCTGTGCTTCAAGATGCTTCCCCCTGCACTGCTTCAGGGTTACAGTTATTTCTAGCAAGCTTAGAGAATGCAGAAATTGAAATCCTGAGACAGGCTGGAGTTTTACATAACAGATACAAAAAGTTATTGGTCATCCGAACAATAATTACAGGAAAATAGACAGAATAGGCATAGAAGGGGCCTCAAATCCCCATGGTCCACTCCTCTACCTCAAGGCAGTAGCATTTTAATCCAGACAACTGCCAATATGCATTTGTCTACCTTATTTTAAAAGACTCGTCATAAACCTTGTGAACTGATATCTACTCAAATTATCCCACCACCTTTCAGATAAATAACTTCCATCAAACCTGTGTAACAAACATTAATATGCTTATCCATTACAAACTGGACATGGAGAACACTATATTACCTACCTCTTTTTATCCAGCCTTTAAGTGTTTTGGAGGCTATTGTATCTTATTCTTCCCGTCTCCTTTTAGATATTTTTACCTTACTGGAGGACCTTACAGCAGAGCAATCAATACTCCTGTCAAAAACCAGCTATGCTATTGAAATTCCTGCTTATTCCATCTCCACTCAGCTAATGGAGCTCCAAATCCTGCAATTCCTAAAGCAAAGCTAATCTGTATGCAACACAGCACATATTCAGGGCACCATTCATAATCACTGCATTCTGTAATCAAAGAGAACATGCAGGGGGCTAAAAAAACTTTCAAAACCCACGATCAAATAGATGCAAACCCAGCAACACCCATTGCTTGCTCCTTCCCCCAGCATGTTACTTGAGTGCATATGAAAAGAAGGCAGGAGTGCTACAGGAGATGTGGTTTGCCTTAACTTCTGGAAGCAACCCATAGCTTTGGTGACTAACACATGCATTTAATTCACGCAACCTCTGCCAGGGTCTGAGATACAACTGGCTGCAACTGAAGGCTGTTTCACAGCCAGTGTCAAACACTTCGCTGTATTTGCAAGGGAGGATAATGAGGCTGGTTCCCATCACTTGGCATTGCCCAAGATCTATCATTTTAATATGCTGGACTGTGACACATGCTAAGTGAAGAGAGTGCTTGACTCAGTGAACTAGACATTTTGAGATGTCTTTAAATAGAAAGTGTGCATCTAACAGTTCTAACAACATCAGGGTGCTGCTTCAAAATGGCACAGAGATGCTGAGACCCTTGGAGCTCATGGAAAACGATCCAAGTTCTGCACCCATTTGTGGGCCACAGAAAAAAAGCACCTGCTCAGATACTGGAGTTTTAACTTGTTCTCTCAAGATGCTGTAATTGATAGATCACAAACCCTTTTATTCTGATGGACACACGTCCTTGTACCTGGAATGCTCCCAGAAGTATTGTCTGTGGTGAGAGTGTATTATGATAATTGCAAAGTTACATTAGACTGTGTGGAGTCTGTGTAGTAACATTAAATTAAATTTCTCATTGGCTTCAAGGCTTGCTATCTGTAATTAGTGGCTTCTGTTCTTTATTACACTGATCAGTAGTGCAGCGCTATTCATCACCACAGTCTTAGTTAATTATCCTTGCTAATGATTTTCACTGTGAAAATAATCCACAGGTCCCATTTGCAAAGATTGTTTTGTGTTAAAATTATTTGCTGGTAAGACACCATTGTGAGTGACAAGCTGTGGGTAGGAAGTTACTTATCCTATAAGATGGTAGCTTAGTTGATGCAATCAAGAGAGGAAAGCATTATAATTGCAATTCAGCATTAAGTTTGTTACTATTATCTGCCAGATGTGTGAGAGGGTGGAAGCAAGATGTGCTGAGAAGAGCTCAGCTGGAGGGGAGAAACACAGAAAAGAGAAGACTTTAAATATCTTTGCATCTTTAAGCAAGCACTGCTAGTGAGTATTTCTGGTCTTCTTACAAGAGCCAAAATATACAATTATTGCTAAACCTCTCCTTGACAGAATGCCAGCATATGATCTAAGGTTTAAAGTAGAGGCATTCTCTCTGTGCTGAGTGATTTTTGACATGCAGATGGGAGGTTTAGCCAAGGATGTGGTTTTGTCTGTATCTTAGAAAATTGAGATGTGGTTACTCTTTCTCAGGCTAGAGGAAACTGGCACAGAGAATAGACCCAACAGAGGACAGCCATGTTTTACTCTTTGTACAAATACAGGTGGATAGAAGATCCTTGAGGAAGGCAAAGTCATCTATCCGAATCAGACAAGTTTTGTTCAACAGTTGCTTTTGATTGCCTAAACATCTTAATAGCTATAAAAATCCAAGGATGAAATTTCTCATGCAACAAAAATACCAGACTGTGAAATTCAACAACAGCAGCCTGCCACCTGCCTTCTGTAGTCAGTATTTGCTCTGCACTTGGAGATACAAACACAACACACACATCCATTTACCATACAATCTGCTCATGCAGCACCCTCAATATTCAATCTAATGCAGCCAGAAAAGTGGTGGGAGGACTTGTGCAGAGCCAATGTCATTTGTTTCTGGAAGACGTTAAAATATATGTGAAATCACCATTATTACAGGGGCTATCAGAAATCATATACATTTCACCAAGAAAACAGAATCTATCAGGGCAAGCAGAGAAAATGAAAAAGACAAAGCTTTGTGACAGATGTTTTTCAGAAGGAAGGGGTCTCCTGTGACTTTACTGAGGCAAGTCAGTAAAGGTGAGCAATGCCAAGAAACAGCTGGAGCTAAACCTGACAAGGGATGCAAAGAATAACAAGAAGAGCTTCTACAGGTATCTCAGACAAAAAAAGCAAGGCCAAAGAAAGAATTCCTCCCTGGTGAGCAACACAGGGAAACAGGTAGCAATGGATGAGCAGAAGACTGAGGTACTCAACTTTGTCTCTGTTTTCACTGGAAATCTCTCTTCCCACACATCTCAAGTGAATGGACCACAAGGCAGGGACTGGGGGAGCAAAGTCCCTCCCACTGCAAGAAGGCACCAGGCTCAAGAACACCTGAGGAATCTGAGTGACCATAAGTCTACGGGACCTGGTGAGATGCATTCCTATGTGTGAAAGCAGGGATGACACTGGAGCAGAACACCTCCAGCCCTACCAATCTATCAAATGGGAGCCTGGGATATTTGATTCTGACCACAGAGCACTGCACAGGTCCTGCTGATATGCAAGCAGCAGCACAGATCTTTTTAGGGAATCACAAACTTATTCAACAACAGTAAGAATCTCACAAACTGTAAAATGTGTGTCTAGCAAAAATACCCAGAATAGGTGCTCTCAGCTCTTTACAAGGGAAATGTCATTTTCTTATGAAATGGAGTTTCATAGGTTGCAAAACATGAAAGCCCATTTTTTAGAAATTGAAGCTCTTGTAACAATTAACACTCAGAAGTCATCAGTAAACACACCTTAAAGTAGTTGCACTGTCAGTGAGGTTTTCACTAGCACAGACCTGTGAAATTCCTGCAAGTACTTTTCTTTATTGTTGAGCACAGATTAGAAAATTCTCCTTTCTGTCTCTGAAGAGAAGCAAGGAGTTTACTATGTAGAAATTTGGGTGACCGCACCTCTGTGGTAGCCCTTTTAAGCCTAAGAGTAACTGCACTGTCCCTCTTTTAAACCCCAGGGGTGTTGAAGACTTAAGTGGGGAGCGGCTAACAGCTTATTGCAAGTCTGCAACAATTGCAGCTTGAAATATAGTGACTTTTTCCATCAGAAGCCTGTCCAGTGCCCAAACCCACTGCTTTACTCAGGTGCTTGATCTTCCTCTTTGGAAAATACACCAAAATAAATATGTTTGTAGTTTTATGTGTTTTCTCTCTTCAACTGCTGGGAGCCAAATGAAGCGCAATGTTAATTTCAATCTGCTTTGCATAAAGTACACAGAACAGACCTTTGCATTTCTAATGCTAGCATACACCGAGGGAAAACTGCTTTCAACAGAGGCTTGTGGTCTGAATCTCCCTGATAAATGGCTTGTTGTGTGTTTCTAGTGATAGCAAAATGTCCAGTTTGATTCTCCCCTCTCTGCCAGAAAGCATCATCACAGTCAGAGGAGGGTCAAGGGCTACAGAAGCACCAAAACTCAAGGTTTCTTTGGACAGCCCTCAAACACATAGCATAGTTAATCCTCAAGCTTCATCCTAAAGAGAGAGTTGGCACAGCTCACATTTCTCCCACAGGTGCTCCTGGAGCACCCCTATAGCTTCTGGGAGTTTACTGAAATCTAGCTGGTCCTGCAAATGCCAGGATCACCCTAGGACATGCCTAGATTTTACCTTCCTGGTACTTGACTCACCAAGACAATTTTTACATGAGCATTACCTTCCCTCTCAGCCTTCTTAGAGCTTAGACCTGAAGTTAAGGCTGCAGGGAACTCTAACCCAGACCAAATGCACATGAAAAACGTCTTCCTATGAAGTGTACCTTAAGCAATGCTTTCCAATCATTTAAAAGTATAGCCAATAAGTGACATGAATGCATATGGGAAGATCTGAAAGCAGCACAGGTGGCTTGCATAGAGGGAAAAGGGAGCAATGAGAGGTGCCCTGTAGTTCCAACCTCAATGTATTTCACATTAGATGCAAATATGAACCTTTTCCAAATGTTGTGAATGAGGGTGAGAGAAGCTAACTTGCTTTCCTATTGGAGAGAAGAGAGAGAAGAGATTAATAAGAAAAACTAGACAAAATAGCCAGTGGCTCTATGGCTTGGCAGGATTAAGCTCAATACATTGCTTTGAGAGTCCAATACAACACCTCTGCTTACAATGCAGGACATATAAACTGAACAAACTTCACTGAGAAACTACTGAATTACAATGCTGGAAGTGATATTCTGCAACTGATTCTACTTGCAGTGCTCTCTAATAATACCTGCCATCTGAGGCTTTGTAACAGCCTTTCACAAGAAAGTTAAGATACAACATTAAGCACCATAAAAGAAAGAAAGCTCAACAATGCATTTAACGATGCTCAGGTAACACTCCAGTTCAGATACAATAGCTACTGCTAAGTTACCGATTTCACTAGATTTGCATCTCTAAAGCTAAATAAAGAGCCACCTGAATCTTCGTATTGTTTCAGAGTTACAGACTCCTCCTTCCCCTTTTTCCTTATTTCTCAACCTGAAAAATCGCCTTCTAGTTTAGAATCAGAAATCCAGAAGGAAGTATTATAGATTTCATGCTAAGTTTACATCTTCCTGAAGGCCTTCATTGTTAATGAACCTTTTTATTTCTTGCCTCTCAAGCAATGTCAAAGACTATGGGGTGTAGTTCAGCCATAATAATTCCATGCACAAACCAGCACAAACAATTTCAGCTAGACATTAAGTCAGGTCCTAGCTGGTTATATTGCTTGATTCCTTTGTATGATGAGAAAAACATGATGAATTTTCCTAGTGTGTTATTTATTTTGGTTTTCCATTAGCCAAAAATTTAACTACTTTCTAATATTATGCAGGATGAGCACATCTGCTGAAGGGTATACAATCCACCAGAAGTAATAAAAGTGAAGGGAAAATAATATTTAAAGTGTTATTTACAACTTGGCTATTTATCAATAAATGACAGATGTGTACAAATAAAAAGGTCTGAGCAATTCAGAAGGCAACTAGTGGCTTACAATACCAAAAAGTGAGGTGAAAGGGATTCTCAGTAAGATGGCAAAGATATCTCAGTTGAGAAAGTTATTACCTTTCCTGCTCCCTGTGAGTCATGGAAGGAGACTGCCATTGACAATGCAGTAGATGAAAACCTAAGAAAGGTGACAAGGTGGAAAACCAGCGAGCAGCCAGCAGACAATTAACTGCAGGGGGTCCAGCGACTGGAGGTGTCACACATCAAGTCATCTTGCACCTACCAGAAGAGAGCTGATAACATTTGCCACCCCACTCTCCTCATTATATCTTTAAGCGATAAATTTTGAGGTGCACATACCATGTAAAATGAACTGCTTTCTGTTGTCCTCCTCTAAACATTTAAGCAGAACCAGGGCATTTAATTTATCTTACTCTGGTCACTGTGCTTAATTTAGAAGCTTTGTGCCTGGAGATAGCCAGGCAAGGTTTCACACTGGAGAGCCCCTCCAAACATCCCTTCCCCATCCAGGCTGAATGTACCAGAGCACTCTAGAACCAGAGCACTTACAGAAACAAGAAAACAAAGGCATTTTATTCTACTCTAAAGGTGCACGAAACCTTGTCAAAAGGAGAAAAGAAATATATTCTCACAATCTAACTTTCACTCATAAACCGGAATTAGAATCAACTTTTTCTGTACATGAAAAAGCACACTCATATGCAAATCTGTTTTCCTCCTCAGCTGCAGTAAATGTGCACATCCCAGCCTGAGCAAGGGAAGCAGCGCCAGCTCCCGCCAGCTGGAGAGCTGTCCCAGACATTCGCACTCGGGGAAGAACATCGCGTGCTGCACTTTAAATAGATTACACTCTTCAATATTTTATTGGACTTGAGCACTTCAGCCACACATCATGTCTTTCTTTGAGGCAGAGCTGGTGATGGCAATTACTTTTCCAACTTCCCATGATACCACAGACTCCCAATTACAGCATCATTTAAAGCTTGGCCCATAGGATTGACTTGAATGCTGGGGGAGGAAGGCTTTACTCAGACCACAGGGATATCCATGTGAGAGGAAGGAAACAGCCAGTTAAATGGCAAGCCTAAAACACATTATTATGGGGAATATATTTATTCAGTGACAACGTTTTTCAGAGTATAAACTCCTGTTCAAGTTTCCCATTCAACAGGAGATGTGGGTTATTATTTTCATCCTACCATGATGAAGGGGTGACAAAGGACTGTCTGGGCTTCTGCAACTGCTGAATGGTTGTGGGTAAATTACTCTGGGCACGAAGGAACCAGTGGTTCCTACACCAGCAGATGCATCTGTGCTGGCCACCCATTGCCACGCTGCTCAGACAGTTTATCAGATGACAGGAACAAAACAGAGTAAAGCTGCTTTTGTTTTGAACTGTCTTCTTGCTTCCTGACCATTACCTTTATCCTTTCAAAGTGTTTAGATTAGCACTATTGGAAGTTTAATTCTTATTGAAAAGGGTCTTAATGTGTGTGAAGAAAAAAATAGGTTTCATAGTGATAAGGTAATAGCTTATTTTAGGTAACATTACAAATTATTAGCATCCCATTAATTATTTTCCCTTTGAAAAACTTCTAATGTGAAGTTCTTGAGGAAATTAATCCTTATTATTTTTACATGCATTACAAGGTGACAAGGAGACACAGGCTCTGCTGAAGTAAAGTGGGTTTTGTTAAATTTACAGCTGCTTGCACCAAATCTGCTTATTTTCATCTCTCCAGGTCACTTTCCTTCATTCTGAATTAATATTTAATAGCAAGTAATGCAGACAGAATGCCACAGTGTCACAACAAATTGTTATTTAATTATATATAGATTGGTTATAGGGTTTCATATCCATCTTCTGTCAGATGTATCAGGAATTTGAATCATAAGAAGGGTTTCCAACCCTCACAAAGAAAGAAAAGTCAACAAAACCCACAAGGGATCCTCAAAACAAGGCAGTAGCAACCTCCTTACTTATCACTGCACTGGAAAAGAGGATTCCTCAGATTCTGTCCTCTCCTGTATGAAGATTTTGTAAACTGGATAGCAAAGTAAGATGTCAGCAGAGCACAAGAGCCAAAGGGAGAACTTGGTTGATCCATAGCGTTGAGCCAGCACTATCACAGGGAGGACAGATGTACCTTTTCCTTGGGCAGCTGAAGAAATGCCCCAGCTTTCCTGCTTAGACAGAGGAATAGGTGGTCTCTTTGAAGAGGACAAATATAACTGTAGTGCAAAATTTAAAGAATTAGTGGGAGATCTCAGTATTTGACTTTTGTTAATGTTTGTTCTAGTTGAAATAGAAAATTCACAGCTCTTTCAAAACATGCATCAGGAAAGAAAGCAGTGTGCTAACAGAGGAGCAAGGAAGGCCCTGAAGTATGGTTTGCTTTAAGAGGACAAATCTCATCTTCACCAGGGGGAAGCAAGAGCAGACATGGCTGAAGGAAACACCAAGTGAAAGCTGAGATTTTGTCTCTGAGATTAGAGCCAATGTCACCTTCCCTGTTTGCAGCAAGAGGAGAGACTGGGCACTGCTGCCATCCAGCTTTGGGCACCCTCCAGTTTCTGACAAGTTTCAAAATACTTCAGTATAAAACCATCTTGCTTCATGCTGAAAGATAAATGCCACTTCTAATTAGATCTTCTAGCCGTAAAGTTGAGGATGGTAGTAAGTGATCTGGACAGGAAAGTAGTGTATTTCCTTAAGGTTTAAATGTAATTTAAAATAAATTATAGCAAAGAAAAATATTTACATGTCACAGAAAAATGAAACTATTTTCTAGCAGTTCTCTAGTCTAAAAAGCTACCTTATTATCAGACAATCTTTTAAACTTTCTTGGAAACCTGTCACATCATTAGATAGCATATCTGCAAGTCAGTGATAGAGCCAAATCAATTAAAACTAATGACAGAACTATACATTTATTCCAGAGTCTTTGACAAAGAAGCAGAGATATTTGTCAAAACTTACTTTGTAGGAATAATTTTATTTCTGAAAAGCCACTTTCCAAGATATACCTGAAGTACTAAGTGACTGAATAGCAAAGTATTTCCCGATATAATATTTTCAAAATATGCCTTACTAATAACATGCATCCTTTTAACACTTCACTGTGCTTTTCTGAAGTTATTCATTATAGTGACATTAAATTTGACCATACTTTGCATGTCAATACATCTGGAAACAACACAGACTTTACCATCTGAGCTAATATGCAAGTCTCTGGGTGTCTGGGGAGAAAGGCCACTCTTAGTACCTCTACAGAGCAACCACTACCCGGAAGATTTCAAATCCATCCATCCATTTTTTTTTTAATCCAAATGACTGGTAAATACAGCAGTATTATACTTGTGTATATATAAACACACTCACTAATGGATTGGTAAAATAATTTATGCTGGATTTCAGAACAAAGTCCATGAAATTCTCATTGAATTAAAAATTCTAAGTTACAATCAGAAAAGTAAATTTTTTTAATGCTTTAGCTGTTTCACTGTTGTACTTGGTTTTCTTGCCTAAGTAAGGCTGGATAAAATAGAGAAGAGGAAGTATAACAGAGGAGGTCAAGAAAAAGGTTCTCCTCATATCTTAACATTTAAAGATATACCCTATTTACAAGAGACACTTTAATGGCCTCGTTAACAGCTTTTTCCTGCTCTTCTCGAAACTTTGCACTTCCTGAATAAATAACACGATAGGCAATTCCTTCAGCTGAATTTGTCAGTCTAACACTGCCAGGAACATTAAAAGTCGCCTTTCTCAGGAAATCACACAAAAATACAGAAGATCATCACCAATAAGAGAAACAGAGGTGTGTCTAGATAGCAAAGTATTTCACTGATTCTGAGATATAAATTTCAAGCGACAGTGATGCTCTCATATCAACATCTGAGAAACAGCTTATAATGATCTGTGCTTTCAGAGATGAAAGAAAAACAAATGTAAGAGATACGAAATAAAAGGAGGATGACACAGGAGACTTGTTAAGTGTTGCTTAGCAAAGATGCATTTGTGCTATTTGTATGGAAGACACACACATTACCTACTTTGATAGAAGAATCACATTTATGTTTACCCAGAAAACTCTAAAGGCTTTAACTAATGCACTGCTGGCTGGCTCACAGGAAATTGGGCCCTCTTGAACTTCTGGTTCAGTACAAAGTAAGTAGTAACATTTGTAATAAAAAACACCAACCAACTTTACTCAAACACTAGTTTTATTTTCCCTTCTTTTATTTTGGTTAGAATAACATGGTGGGAATGTTTGAAAGAGTATTTTGTTCCTTAGACAAGATTTTATATTTTTTCACTTCCTATAATTCTCCAAACACTGAGACCAGACATGTCGTGGTTTAGCCCTGGCTGACTGCCAAAGCTTCCACAAGAGCCGCTTTTCCCCCTTTCCCCCTCTACCGCCTGATAGGGCGAAAGGAATGTGTTACCAAGCTGAGATAAGAACAGAGAGGAGAAAACTCCCTAATTACAGCAGACTAAAACAAGCTCAAAACTTGAAAGATGATTAAGTGAATTTACTACAGAATTAAAGGAGCAAGCAAAAACATATTTTTAAACACTCTTTCTCTTTTCTCCCCCCTCCC